>JAMXBB010000006.1:7750295-8129975 GCA_024138015.1 Lumnitzera littorea
ACCAATTAACTAACGATCATTTCTTTTTAGTTGTTTTCCGCGTAAACACCGATTTTTGGCAATTTTTTTATCAACTTATTTATATTATGCAATTAAATATATCTAATGTTACTTATTATATTTATATAATTAAATATATTTAGATCCCTTACAATTCGATTACAACTTTAAGTGACACTCTTTCTTTCATTTTTTCTTTTTTCTTTTTTTTTTCTCTATTTTGATCTCACCAATGATAGGTAGCTATTCATTATCATAGATAGATCGCAAACTCCATCTATATAAGTGAGAGGTGACCCACCATATATTTATGACCATTATCATGAAAGGTAAAGAGTGGCTTGCAATAGCAAAATAAATTATGTATAACTTAAAAAGCTCATGTTTCTTAATCTAACCAGCAAAAAATGGTGTAGTAAATCCTTGAATGGTTCCATTTACCATAGTCTCATGCATAATCAAAATAATTCTCTAGTTAGTGCCCGATGAAATCTCCATATATAATCTCCTATAATAATATTGTACTATGTCAGAGTGCTATTCTGCTCATAGAAATAACTTTATGAAATAAGCTGACACTTCTAACTATTTCTAGGAAAAGCCAAACCGGCACGATTTCAAATTTTTCCCGCTGTAGAAGATGACCGTGAAGTAGAACACAGGAATTCATGACGCATTCTGTGCTTGGATCGCTATGGAACTAACGCAATTGACATTGACTACGATTTGATGAATCTGTGATTATTGAAAGATGATGAAGAAGAAGGTGTATGCTGAGGTTTTGAGTAAAGGTGAAAGAATGAAATGAAACTATACACATTGATGATCTTCCAAAGAATAGGAATTTGTGTGTTTGAGACGGATTGAGGCCAAAAGTCAATTATACCTGCTGTCTAGAGAAGGTTTTGATTGCCTAGGAACATTTGGTAGGTAGGAAACGTTTGAGTAAAATGGATTGAAATGGAACAAAATTGAACAAGAAATAAAATAATAAATCCATTTATATATTTAGAATTAATTATGAAATAGTTGACTCCATTTCAATATTAGTTCAATTGTAACATATTCAAAATGGAATTGATGCACATATAATAGTATTTGTTAAAAAAGAACTTGATTATTGGATGCTACAAATATTCTATTTTAGATTAAATTGAAACAAATAACTTCTTATTAAAAGGGTGAAATGGAATTGCAATTTTACCCCTTTAAGGTGGAATCTAAATTGCTTATTCTAAGGAATTATGATTTTACCTTCTAAAAAAACTTTTTAAAATTAAAATAAGAATGGATTCTGAAATTGTAATTCCATTTTGGATCCATTTTCACGTCTTAAATGTGTTATAAGTTTCTAATTTGAGTTACACACTTGTGGTTAGTTTATCAAAAATACTATTTATAATGTGAGGATAACCTAAACATAAATTATTAGAACTAATATATATATGAAATATTTATTTGCAACTTCAAGTTGTATTTTCATTATTTGGCTTTTATTTACTAAGACCTTAAATGACTAAAATTTAGAACTTAATGATTTCCATTATTGAAGGCTAAAAATTGGCATATTAAATATTAGATTAACCCCATCATTTATTTTGACTTAACTTCTTGGACTTCATAATATCGCCTAAGGAGTCTACTTTATAAATGGGATGACTTACGAAGAATTAGCTTAGTAGGCTAAAAATAGAGATCATTAAACTGATTTGGCCACCTTTTAACTTTTTTCTAAGTAGGCTCATGTATTTATTAGAAAAGTTACTAATCTTAAGCTTATTAGTAAGCTCTTTCAAAATAATCATAAAATAAACAAACTTGATTTCATCTGATGATCATCAAGATCATCTAATGGATACCGTCATATGTAAGAATATATAAATACTCGGTTATTCCTCAATATTTGCAACTTCTAGAGAGAATCCATAAACATCATTGTACAATGTGACTTTTATTCTCTAAGATCAAGCAATCACTTTAAATGAAGAATCGATCTCACTTGCTCAAAGTTCACCAATATGTTAATTATTTGTGTACTTAAGACATTAAAATTGTCTATTCCTTCTTTCTGTCATTCTTTCTTAATTATTCCATCAAATTTCATTGTCACATCATCTTTTTAAAGACACATATAATGCAAAACCCACATAATATGCAAATGATTGCTTCAATTGGAACCTTAACATCCACATCCATTAATAATTATATCATTATAGATATATTTAATTATTATATTTATTTTATGGTCACTTGAAATCATTATTCTGCTCTTGTTTATTTTAATAGCATGAAATTTATTATTTCATGGTCCCCTTAATTTAAAATTTTTCGAGTTACGCATTATAATTAATAGTTTAATAACTTTGCCATATCATGCTCATTTAATTAGATGGTTCGATATTTGTATCTATACTATAATAAAAATAAAAAAAGAAAAGAAAAACTCTTTTCAAACTTACAGGTAGGTCTATTTCAAGAAATTTCCAAAATGTCAAACATTAATGTCTTAATAATGGTAAAATGGCCTCTCTCTCTTGTGTTTAGAGAGAGAAAAATCCTCTCCATTGTGAGACCTCTTCCCTGGCATAGTGATTCTGTAGTGACACGTCAGGTTGCATGCTGCTGCATGCACTGCACTATCATTATTAACAAAATTCACGAGTTTCTTACAGATTCCTTCATCATTTTACATTAGCGTATCTGCATCATTCCAAAATCAAGATAGTTCCCCTACGCAATCAATAGAATTACACTAAAAGGTCAACAGAAAAGAAGGAAAAAAAAAAAAAAGAGAGAGAGAGAGAGAAAAAACCCAAAAAATCAATACTGCATTTTCATTTAGTTTGTCAGTCATACATTTAGTGATCCAAATCATCAGATCTCGACATTTCCATCTTCATAGCATTTGATTTATCTGCATCAACCCACTAAATCACTCTGGTAAGTAAAATGTATTCATCTTCATTGCTTCAGTTAATAAATTGATCCTCAATCCTCTTGCTATGATGAACTTTCTTTCTTTAGTTCTCTCTTCTTAATCTTCTCTCCGATCTACATCTGCAAGAAAAAGTAAAAATAGAATAAACAATAGAATTCAGAAATCCACTTTCATCTATAATCTTAGTTACTCTCTTTTATTAATTACTATCTTCCAGATTGTCGGTATCTCTGTCATACCATCTGTTTTGTAATTTACCCTTGCCTGTTTGCATTTCAGTTATCATGGAACGCCGAAATAAATGAAAAGCTCCGATTATATCCCACTCTGAAGATAATAACTACGAGGATAGTCTTATTTTAAAGCGGGATTGGGAGAGTTTTTGCAGACAAAATGATAAATTGGAAGGTGACATGCAAATTTTGAGCAAGGCTTGGGAGGACTTTGGTGAAGCTATTTTCAGATCTGTGGGCTTCAACAGGTATTTAGTGTATTTTGACTTTCTAGATATGATGAGAAAGGTTCTACATGAAGGACCTTGGTGTGTTTTAGGCAATATTTTCATACTTAATAACCGGAATGAAGAACTCAATATTGATTAAGTTGATTTAAATTCAAAAGTTTTTTGAGTTCGAATACATAGTTTAAAACTCGATCAGGTGACAATCAACAATGCCAAAATTATTGGTGCTTCACTGGGGGAAGTAGTGGATTATGAACCTGTTGATCGAGCTAATGGAATCAGATGAACTTTTTTGAGAGTCAGAGTGAAGTTGAAGGATACACAGGATTCATGGGGGAAATTGGATGAACCAAAAACTGATGTGGAACCCTACCTTTCACTAGAACATCAACTCCAAATTATCCCACATGTGCCACCAATTTTGAAAATACACAACCACAGAAAATAAAACATTCACCCCGGACTCTACTACCAAAAAATTTTCACCACAACATCAACCTCGAGCTACCCTACCTGCGCCACCAACACTGAACGCACAACCACGGACAATAAACCATAAAACCAAGAAACAATAAATTAATTTCTCCACTTAGACACTCCCCAGCCACTCATTTCAAAAACCAAATCTAAAGAGTCTTCAACCTCATATTTTGTTGAGTTTTCTCGTGAGGATGATGGGGTCATATCTCCAATTCAAGATTTAGTAGAGAAAAAAAATATGAAGGCTTTTCTCCAAGGAAAAAATTATGTTTTGAGAAAGAAAATCTGAAAGTGGATGAAAAGGTGTTTAATGCTGGAGGGGTTAGTGGAAGAAAATATGGAGTTGTTAACAGGAAGAATAGGAAAAAAAAAAAAAAAAAAACTTGCCCCTATGGTTGAAAAGCAATTTAATGCAGGTTTGATTGGTAGGTCTTTTGTGGATAAGCAAAGGAGATGTTTGAAATTTAATGATGCATTTTATGTTAATCCATGCGGTTTACAAGGAGGCCTAGCATTGCGGTGGACTTGTGATATTAAGGTTGAAATCCTAGACACATCTCAAAATATGTTGTATAGAAGGATGAAGGGTTTAGGAACTTCGGTGTTATATATTTGTTGGATATATTCTCCTTCAAAGTTTTATGAGAAGAAAGTTTTGTGGGATGCTACTATCCAATTTTCACAAGTAAATGATAGGGCCTTCATGTGTATGGGTGATTTTAGTGAAATATTAGAAAATCATGAAAAGTAGGGTGGTAAACCAAGGTGTAAAGTACAAATTGAAGGTTTTAGAGAGATGATTTCTAATGCAAAGTTGGTTGATATTGGATTTAAAGGTTAGCCATTTACTTGTATTAATAAGAGGTTTGATGGAGTATCAGTTAAGGAAAGAATTGATAGGGTTTTAGTCAATAATTTGTGGCTATCTCTATTCCCAAACTCACTTGTAACACATTAACGAGCTATGAGGTTTGATCATGTGGCTTTATTAATTACTCTAAACAAAAATTGAGAGAGGGATGAAAAAATTCATGTTTGAAAATGTTTGGAGAGCTATGGATGGTTAGAAAGAAGTGATTCAAAATGTGTAATTAGCCACCAATAACATTTTTTAGTCTTTATATGACATGTTGAGCAACCTTGAGACATACCAATTGCAACTATTGAAGTGGAGTAAAAATGTCATTCTTAACAGCAAAGTACAAATTGAGAAATTATTGAAAAGGCTAGAAGATTTGCAGGAGAGTGTTGGCTATCTAGAGAAGGATGAATAGGATGAAATACACCAAGAGCTTGAAGTGTTGTGAGAACAAGAGGAAAAAAATTGGCACCAACAGTCTAGAATCATTGGCTTAATTATGGGATTGAAATACTAAATTTTTTCACCAAATTACAATGAATAGAAGGAGAAAAAATACAATTGATCATATAAGAGACATGCAAGGCAATTGGAAAGAAGGAGAGGAGGATGTGGGAATGATCTTTGTTGAGTTTTTCCAAAATTTGTTTATTAGTGAGCTAAAAGAGATTTTGGTAATGTATTGGAATGGGTTTCTTTGATTTTTACTGATGAGGATAACAAGTTGTTGCATTGTAAAGTTTTAGTAGAGGAAATTAAGAGTGTTGTGTTTCAAAATGAGAGCTTTAAAAGCACCTGGACCAAATGGGTTTCCAAAGTGTTTTATCAACAGTATTGGGTTATAATTTGTTACACCATGAAAGCTATCAAGTCGTAATAGTCCATTGTATATATCAATTTTATGCTAGAAACTATCCACCCAGTCATTAATATAACTCTAATGTACACAAGGCTCATATGACAAACTGCTCTAAAGCATTTACAGTTCAACAAATATGCTAAAAGTTATATAAGTAGCAAACTTATATTCACAATAAATTAGGTACAATATATTAATAAAAATGCTCAATACATTTTCGACTTAAAAGTAAGAATCCTGCTAGATTGCCTAAGAAACCTAACCGATTCCAAGAAACCAAAAAGTTCCAAGTATAGTTCAACATTAGTTCTTTCTTACTCATACCCTGGTTACACCTTTTGCACACTTGGTAGTAATCATCTTGTGGTATGTCTTACTTAAAACTTGCAAGCAAATCTATAAAGGAGTGAGCAAACTATAGTTTAATAAGGGGTAAGAGACAAAAAGCATATATAAGTAAAGTAGAACATTCAAGTTATTAAGCAATTATTACATGCAATGCATGAATAAGCAATGTGCCATTCGCAAGACATTATCCGATCCATCGTAAAGTTAGAGAAATTATATTCATCCTAACCCAGGTTGAGGTGTTGTGATATGATAGTTGATAAGTTCCTATTTGTACATATTTTATATAGTAATTTTTAATGAATTTCCCTTGAATTTTGCGTTTATTTTTAGAAAACAATATTTAATTGAGTAAAATATTGTTTTCTAGATTTTAGAACAATCTACGAAAGAAAACAAGAAAATAAAAATAGGTTCCATTCAATTCAGAGCTAAAACAAAAAAGTTATGAAGTTATAAAGTTTTGAAGTTTTGAAATCGACACAATGAAACGATACAATTATGTCATTTTCAAGATGATTTTGAAGTAATAATATATGGAGGTCAAAAGACATGATCATGTTGTTCCCAAGTGCACAAGGAGATACAAACAAGATTTAAAAAGATTTGATTTAGTGATCAAAAGATGACATGACCAAGGGACATGGTCGTGTCCTTGGTTATGTCACCTATTGTGACTTCTTTAATCTGTCCCGACTATAAAAACTCTATTAGGGTTTTGTGACATAACTTTAGCAAGAATTTTTTAGAAACTTTCAAAACCCAAACACTCAAGAGAGCAAGGAACTTCAAGACATCAATATTCAACTTTTTACTTTGATCCACGATTTACTTTTCTATTATTGTCTTAGATTTTATGCAAGATCATTACTTTATTATGCGTAGAGAGTAGATCATTTGTATCTAGGTTCTATAACCTAGATCTATTTATGTGATATTAATTTTATTAGATCTAATGAGTTTTTTAATTTTTCTTTATTCAACTATGTATACTTAATGCTTTAGATTATTATTTTCACAGTAGTGATCTAAAATCTAATATCATATAAGATAGTTGACTTATATGATTAAATCTAGACATAGTTAATAGAGATTCTTGTAAGATTAGAGATAATTTACAAAATCTTTTCGAAATTTTGTTTAATATTGCTAGAGAGTTTGTTGTATAATAACGTGATCCTAGGTCATATTATTGAAAAGAGATTCAAATAGGCGATTTTAATATTAGAGTTAATAGACTTGAGAAAATTATTAACTTGAATAAAGAATTCTCCCAATTAAGAAAAAAATATAGATTAAGTCAGATTATCTTTCGTAAAAGTTGTATGTTTAGATCTAGAGAAAGCAACAATCTAGGTACGTTTTTAAATCTTAAATTAATTTATAAATTGATCACTTTCTTGTTAGTTGCTTGATTGAATCTTAATTAGGTGTTAATTTATTAGTTGCTGCAATTTAGTTTAAGTTCTTTAAGTTTCTTGAATACAAATTTACTAGTTAGATAATAGAAATTTAGTGAGTACTAGTAATCATAGTACTTAACAAATCGACATTCGAACTTATATTCGCTTACTATAATTGATAGATGCACTTATCTCATACAAGATGCCATTTATAAAGGCTAAGATGCCCTTTTACAGCCAATCTTAGGCTTGTATAATGGAGACCCATACTCCTTCTAAGACTACCTTCAAACCAACGTCCTCAATTTTACTACAACCTCCTCTTTTGTCACTTAATTCAACCAAAGCTCGGAAAGGTCAACTCACTACACCTCGTCAAAGGCGTTGGAATTTAGCTAAAGAAAACTTAATCATCCCCTAATGGGATGTAATGCATGTCTCTTTATAATTTTAAGTCTTATTTCAATTAGTCAAATTAAGTGTGATCAATCAATTCATAACACGTTAAACAAGGTCAAGCAACACAACAAAACATGTAATTCAACTACTAATCAACACCTTAATAACTAAGTATAGGTATAACATGCGCAAAAATAATTACTTACAACTATAAGCAAGCATATACTCCAGTCTCCACAAATACTACTTACTTGTATTGATGCTTACTCTAATAAGTCTATAATATCAGCATTCCGTTCACTTGGAAGTCCTATATATATACCAAAACCTAGATTTAGTTTTTATAAAACTTATAAAAGCATTAGGGTTCCATCTAATTCTTTGTATTATTATATCACTTGATTAAAATACTATTTATATAGTTATTTAATAGAATAACCTTGATATTCTTACTTTATCATATTTTATCTACTATAGACATACAGACAAATACATACATATATATGTGCTTAAAGTATATTATTCATATATTATGAAATGTGGATATATTTGTATGTGTATTTTAATTATTAAAGCTTTATTATATAAGTTATATTAAATTAGTTAATAATAATGGACATATGTAGTTATACTATCATTTATAATATGTCTTTTCAATTATATTGAAACGTAGACTTTATTGGTCAAATTATATTTCATCTATGGAAAGGTCATCGTAGGATGATAATTTCCATAATATTATTACCTAATATTATCCATTTTTAATAAAATCAGTATTGATGTATTTGTGTAAACTCGACAATAAGTATTATGAGATTAGTTTCAAAAGTTAAGTTCTAAAGGATACTTTTAACCCTAATATACATATAAATTCATTTAACAAGTAATATCATATTATCTAAAATAAAACATATATTTTACATAATTTTCAAGTAAAACATGATTAAAATATGTATTATCTATTCTTAGCACATATATATCATAACCTAAGTCATATAACATTACAAAATATAACAAAAATAATGATAAGGATCAAGGATTGATTACACGCTCCCAAGCCTGAGGGCTCTCTTAGGTGGTCCACCAAGCTGTCCAAGGTAAGTTAAGTGCCGAAGAACAATGCTTACCTCAATCCAATCTGCCGAGCTACTTCACTCTCCATACTATCTAAGGTGTTGCCGAGGTGACAAACCGATGTGTCGAATCGAACCCTCCACTATGCATTAGTCCACGCACTAAATCTGAATATAGCAATCTCTACGATACCGAACTCGAGCTAATAACTATCAGGAGCCAACCATCTAAGGCTAACCCAACTATAAACCGTCCCTAAACCAACCCCAATCTAACCCCAACAGTTAGGGTATCGAACTTCTGATGCCAAACAAACCTGAACAAAAGCCCACTACTGTTCAGTTCACAACACTGTTGGAATCACAGAGTAAAAATGCACGCATACTATCCTTTCCAACAACTGTACTGTCCTGTCTGACAAAGGACATTCGCTACACATGATTTCATGCTTTCCCTATAAATTATTTTTCTTTTATTTGGTAAATAGAGCTTTATTTTTGTAATTTTCTATAACGTAAAACTTGTCCTAACAAGGTACTATAAATAATCATGTAATGTAACAACCGCAAAGGGATATACAAAAGAATATATTGAACTTTTTCTTACCCTCTATTAAGCTAAGTGTCTTCTTGCTTACTCTTGAGCTACTTTTATCTAGCCCATTCGAGCGTGAACTAGCGACAAGTGACTACCGTCCATACTTGTGCATCATATCAAATGTAACCTAAGCTTGTGTGAAGCGTTGATGCATCATATCCAACATCAGTGCACGGGAATCCCTACTTACCTTTGACTATCGTTTATTTTTCAAGCCATCTTACGACTCAGACCTACCCTTTTAGATACACGTAATATTGGGTTCATGTATTCATCTACGAGTCTGTACCAAACAACTTATATTCAAATCTGAAGAGTAGATAAAATTGTGATTTAATCAAATAATTAACATATTTTAACCTAATGTTGCTAAAAGAATGTCTCGATTAGTAAGTTAAGTCATTTAATTAGGAAAAATCATAATAAATAGCTAAGGTCATCAAATAATTTTACAAAAAATTTTGTAAACTCAGAAAAATATATGGAATATAACCAATAACTTGCTTCACAAAATCAGGGTTATCACTTAATTACGTAAAATTACATTTTTTTCCCCTTAAATTAGGACTAATTACTTAAATAATATCATTTTCATACAAAATAATTTCCATACCATCCTGACATTACTACAAGTGTCCAAAAGTGATCACATATCATTTTCACCAATTATTTCTATTAAAATCAATTTATCTCAGAAAATGCCAATTTTTATCATTTTTAGGCTCAAAAATACAATAAATACCAAACATGTATGAAATCAAAATTGAGCTACATAGCATTAAACTAGATATAATAGGGATTCTACAAAAAAAATATTGAGCTCAAAACAATGTTATTTGATATATTTATTTTTAATTTGAAAATTCGAATGAACAATACAATTCTTAAGGAAGTATATAAAATGCTTAAAATTTTATCAAAATAATTATACCATATGAAGGTAGATCTAAAACAACATTATGACAAAATTTTCCAAATTTTTATGAATTTATTTACTAATTTTAGAAATTACTTAAAAAACAAGCTAGAACTTGAACTTACGTGTTTGTCGAAGCTTTGGCCATCGTTAGGCAATGAGATGGTGTCAAACAACCAAGGCATGGGTAGCTCTACTAAGGAGTGACAAAGTTTCATAATAGATCATGGTTTGGCTTAGGAACCACACTAAGTTAATCCTTACTCTATTTTTTTTTTTCTATTTAATTTTCTAATTTTCATAGACTTTTTCAAATTTTTCTTTGAATGTTTTAGGATCCTAAATGTACAAAATGAAGCCATGAAGCCTATTTATATTAGTTTGAACCTGATCGAAATTTTCTTCATTGTTAAGTAATATTTTCTTTAATATTTTGCTTTTTCTCTCACTATTTTCCAAACATGAGGTGTCAAATTTCCTCTAATTTCTACTTTTGATTCGTCATCTAATCAATTCTTAGATTGCCATGGTGAGATCTAGGTATTTTCCAAGCTTTTAGATTAGGTTAGGTATTATTTTAGTGAAATTTAGGTAATTAGGGTATAATATCTTTATATTTAGTAATTTTACTAATATACGTGTATATATCCTATATACTTGGTACGTGTAATGAGTAATCATATTCATGTAATTATTTCTCATTCACATTATTAATATTTAAGATGCATGTTCTTTTTAACTTTGTGAATTTATCACTTATTTTATATATTTATAGATTTTCGAATTAATTTACAAGTATATTTATTATATATGCTGAATATAGTCATAAGTGTATATATTTATTCATATACTATTTTATGTAATATTATTAATTTTTATAGCTTAAATAATTTATCTTTAATGCCTCATTATATTTCAATGCTTGATTTCTGATGAGTTTTATATTATATTGAACAACTATACTTCTATGGCCAAAGGGTTTTATGAAATGATTTTTTAAATCTAACTTTACGAGATCACTTCTACTAACTTTTCTAGTCTAATAATAAAGTTTGGACTTAATTAGATAAGTCTTCCCGAAAGTCTTAAATTTAGGTGTAGTTCTTCTAAATGCAATTTTAGGGACTCACATAAGCAAAAATTCCACAATATAAGCATGCCAATCATTCTTCCTTACAGGTATTTCCCACCTTCCCAAACCTCTTCCCTACCCTTATCCCCCCAAATAATTCCGTAAATTTAGTGTTAATTGCTAAAGTTCTCCACCTACAAAATGTTTCTCAATTCAAACCTATCGATCTTTGTAACTTTCTCCATAAAATCATCTCAAAAATACTTATGAATAGATTAAACCTTTTTTTATGTGAATTCATTTCGAAAAACTAAAGTGTTTCATTTCAAGATAGTTGATTCAAGATAATATTCCGGTTGCTCACAAATTGTTTCACCTTCTTAGAAATACAAGGAAAGGAAAAGAATTTACTTGTGCACTCAAATTAGACATGAACATAACATATGATTGTGTTGAGTGGGATTTCTTGGAAGAAGAATTGATGAGACTTAGGATGCAAAGGAGATGTATGAGTTGGATTTTGATGTGTGTGGACTGTTGAATATAACACTACAGTTAACAGGAAGTATGTTGGGAAAGTGAAGCTGATGAGGGGAATTAGACAAGGAGATCTGCTATTGTCATTCGCGTTTATACTTATAGTGAATGTTTTATCACAAACAATAAACTTTCTAACTTAAGAAGGATTGATTAAAGGGATTTGATGGAAAAGATCATGCCATTGATTACTCATTTATTATTTACTAACAACTCACTTTTTTTCTTGAATGTTGCTAAAAGAAATTTCGTGAAATTGAAGGATACACTTAATGAGTATTGTGAGGCTATAGGGTTATTGGTCAAGGATAAAAAATCATGTCTTTTTTTTTTTTGAGAAAAACCTTGGAGAATTTAAAAATAAACACTATAGAGTTGCTGGGCATTAAGGAAACAGGAGATCTTAAGGAATATTTAGTTCTTCGTACTATTTGGGAAAGATCTAAAATAGAGGCTCTTAAATTTATGATAGATAAAATTGAGAGCAAGTTGCAAGGGTGGAAGAAGAACTTGCTTAGTGATGCAGGAAGATAAATTCTTATAAAAGCAATTGCCTTTGCGATTCCGACCTACTTAATGGGTTATTTCAATTTTCCAAAGAGATGGTGCAATGCAATAAATAGTTTAATCGTAAAATTCTAGTGAGGCCAACAAAAGAAGGAAGGTAAAATTCACTTAATGAATCGGAAGGCACTTACAAGATTGAAAGAGAGAAGAGAATTTGGAATGAAAGATATATAATTATTCAACTAGGCATTACTAACAAAATTGGCCTAAAAGGTCTAGTCAAACCAACATGCACTATGGGTAAGATTGTTGAAAGGGCTTTATTTTCCTAACTCTGATTTCAAGATAACTAAGAAAGGGGGAAGAGCATCTTGGGGCTAGTTCAGTATACTGATAGAGTGAGATATTCTGTTTAGAGGAGGAATATGGAAGATTATGAATGGTAAGTCCATTAGGGTGTAGAAGGACAAATATTTACTTAATATTACTGTGTGTAAACTGAATGAACGGAACAAAGGATCAAATGAGCATTTCAGGGTCATAGATCTAATTGATAGAGACAACAAAAGATGGATCTCCAAGTATTTTAAAAGACATAACAGATGAAGAGCATAAAGTGATTAGATGTATTCACATATTTGTATATGCATAAGAAGATAAACTCATCTGGCCTTTTACCTAAGATGGAGATTACATGGCCAAATTGATATACTTCTTTTTGCCAAATGCAGAAAATGCATTAAATAGTGATAATCCTTCTTCTTCTGTGTCTTTATCTATAAAAGATTAGACCTTTTTATGGAGTTTGGATGATCAACCAAAAATAAAATATGTTTTACAGAGAGTTTATAAGGACTTGTTACCTGTGTTTGACAATTTAGCAAAAAGGTGTATGCTTGCAGATAGAGATTGTCCCTTCTGTGGCATGAGAGAAACAATGGAGCATGCCTTATTGCTTTGCCCTTGGGTAGCTAAAGTTCTTGAGGGAAATGGTGAGTCGATTCTGACCGTAGTTTAAACAACAGATTAAGGGCTGCTTAAGGGAGAAAAAAGGGAAGGTAGAGAGGGGTAGTTTGTTGGCTACAATAGCATAGGGTATATCTATAGGGATGAGAAAGTAGATCCAGATAAGATGATAAAGTGAGTGGTAGTTGTCATGATAGAGTGGAAACATTTAAGGAGAAAAGATGAAAAATTGAGTAAAGTGGAAGAAGTTCATAAATTTAGGGTTTAGAGTCCAATACATGACCTTAGAGTGAAAATTAATGTCACGATTCCTTTTCAAAGTTAGATAGGATGGACACTGTAGCAAGACTAGTTAGAGACAGTCATGGGGTTATAATTGATGGATTTACAAAAGAAGCCGAAACCCTTAGGGTGGAACAATTAGAAAGTTTAGCTATTAAGAGAGGGGTTAATCTAGCAAGGAGCAGGAATTGAACAAACATGATTATAGAATTAGATGGGTCGAATATTGTAGAAGCAATTGTCAAGAATAAAAGGTTTGTAAGCTGGGCTTACATGAATCATGTGGAGGAAATTAGAGACTTGTTGAAAGTAACACTACAAATTAAATTGAATATAATCTCAAGAAATGCTAATATGGTTGCAAATTGGGTAGCTAATAATTTTAAAAGATAGATGTGTCTACTGAATTAGTGGTATAACCCCTCATCCACCTTACTTAGGCTTTGTTTGGTTCATTTTTATTTTTTTTTTTACCTTATTGTTGTGTATTTGAATTTTTGTGTTTAACAAGAATAAGATACTAAAAAAAATGAAAATATGTTTATGTTTCTTCAAAAATACTAATCAAAATAATCATTTCTAATGTATAAAATATATTTTTTCAAACATTTCTCTTAAAAGTAAATAAATTTTCATTTTTTAATTCTGATATTCTAATCACTATCTTCATCAAATTTAGAAAACAAAAACAAATAAGATATATATGAGACAATTTTTCAAATATCATATTTCAAACAAATGCAAATAAAATATAAATCGAAAGCATATAAGATATAGATGAAAAAAAAAAGACAATTTAAATAAGACCTTAGACTACTTAATTTAGATATGTTAGCAAGTTCTTCAAATTTTGATAATCTCATTGGACTTCGGCTAGTAATGAAATTTCGTGGTTGTTTTGGTGAAAAGAAAAATGTCTTAATAATGAATTTAAAAACTTGAGATTTTGGAAACTTGATATGCAAGGTGGTAAAATCTACAAGTTCAACCACCTCTTATGGAAACGTTTGAGATATCATGTTGCAAAATTCAAACTTTTAAATACTAAATAAGAAAGTTCATTGAAGAATATATCCAAAAATAATTCGAGTTCCATTTCGCGATTTGTATGCAAGTAGTCCAGCCAATGAAATAATACACACATTTGTTTATAATTTTTAGTTGTCAACTTTAATGATATCACCAAAAACAATGCTGTATGCGAACAAAGCTATGAAATCAGAACGGAACATGACGAGGCAGTGAAGAAAATTGATGGGTTATATAAGTGGATCTTCTAAAATTAAATTGTGAAATATTTTATGATATTATCTTGGTGTTATTTTTCCTTTTTTTATCACCAACTATTGATTATGGATGAGACTATTTTAAGTTATAACTTTATAAACTTTAGAGAAATTTTTTTTTAAATTTAAATCCTTTTTAATTTTATTGATTAACTATATAATATTATTGGAACCAAATAAGATTCATTGACACCAGTATGAGGTATATTTTAATAATTAATGATTAATGAAAAAGAACAACCTTTCGCGTTTCAAGGACCCATCGAGCCTTATGAAGCTGTTCCACGTGTTTAGGGCTGACCAGATCCATAGTTAATTTTTTTTTAAATAAAAAAAATTCCACTTATTATTTTGCCGTTTGGGGTTCGGGTTCCTTCGTTCTTAACTCTCTCTCTCTATATCTTCTTTTCTTTTCTTTCTTTCTTTTTTTTTTTTTTTTTTTTATTTTCCATGGATCTTGAAGCGTTGTGCGCACTCGATCAGTTAACCTGTCGGATCCTATCCTCAACCGAGTCTTGAGTCTTGAAGTGGATGTTGAACTCGGCATGAGTGTCCATTGCTCGTGTCTAACTTGATTGATGCATTATTACAACACGTGCATCTTTAGGTGGGTTGCTGGGGCTGCCACGTCCATCTTATCCTCTTCGTGCGAGATAATTCTTCTCTGTCCTATGTCAAACGTTTTCCAACCCACTCTATGTGAATCCGTATCCACGCGAAACCTTCAAATATGTTGCAATTCAATAATATTAACATTAATATTTTTTTCTCAAATTATAATATGTAATTTTAGCTTTACACGACATAAGGCATGGTAACAAAACTAAATAAACAGATTACATATGTCCTAACACAAAATGAAGGGTAAAAATCTTATTGAATCTTACTGGGATAAAGAAAAGAATTAGAATGGGAAGGAAAGAGGATAGAAAGTGTAATTTTCAAAGTACTTTCCATTGTTTCGTAGAAAATGAAAGTAAAGAAAGGGAAAAGATTTTAGATGGAAAGATTTTTATGGAACTTATTAAATTATGTTCCTTCTAAATTAGAGAGAAAAATATTTAATTTTTCATTTTACTCCTTTAAATTATCTTTTCACTTTATTATTATTTTGATGGGCACAATTGTAATTTTATATTATATTATATCATTTTTTTTTATAATAATTAACATTTCCTCTATTTTCTTTCCTTTTATTATCCAAACATAAGAAAAAGAGTTAAATACTCGTGTTACACATTTTCTATTTCAATTTTTTCTAATTTCTTTCACCATCCCAAACATGCGTAAAAATTCCGCATGACATTTCAAATCGAAATAATGCGGGTCCATGATTAGTAATTATAATCCGTAGGCCAAAACCAAATCAAACTCTTTCAGTTGCTACACATCACATCAATCCTATAATGCATATGTGGTTTCAAATGTTGTACGGCACAAAGACGGGAACAAAACAAAACAAATTCTGAATCGGAGTCGCGTCGTGCCAAAGATCACATGCCTAGATGCGTCCAACCAACCGATGTGGTCTCCCTCCCTACTATTGTCTGTCTTTACGTTCATGAATGTTTTCTGGGCCTGTACGTATCAATCTTGGTCTGGTGTTGTCATCATGCCGTTCATTGATTTATTATTGTACAAATCTTGACAATTCCATTATTTTACCATTTTCATTTTGCCACTTGTTTAGCTGATTTCCTGGAAACTCACTGCCTAAGTTTATGAGTTCTCTTCGAACTTTGCTTTCTTTTTGCCCATATCTTATCGTTCAAAATGTTTTCATATATATATATATATATAATCTTTCATTTGCGTGCTTTTGCTCATCATTGATTCTGCTTGCTCATAGTTTCGCATAAATACTTGGAGTTTCGCCGGGAAACGATTGGAAGGCTCTTGAAACCGTTTCATCGTCTCTAGCAGAAAATCCTAGGATTTGGATGCTGATGTTCCGGATTTTAGTATTGTAACTGGCTTGTTCACTTTGGATCGCGTTGACGTGCGCCACGATGCTATTAGGAACTAATTCATTCTCTTTAACCCATCTTTTTTAAAGCAACAAGTTGGTCTTTTGCAGTCTTTTTCGAATGCCAAAAAAAAGGTTCGTTTCATGTTGATAAATAGCTTCATACACGTATTTTAGTGCAATCATGCAAACTAAGCTCTCCTAGTACTATTTTCCGTTTCATACACGGATGCTATTAGGAACATGAGTTTTGGAGGATTTTTTATGCGAAAGAATTGAGAGGGGAAGTCGAACTTGTTCAAAACTCATGTTAATTGGACTACAAGGTCTTAGCAAACTCTTCATTGATTCCTTGATGCTTTTTATTTCATTGGACGCAAGAATCTTGGTGATTCTTAATCGACTTCAAATAAATAGCACCCCTCAATAGTGTCTACATGAATTTATTCCTTTGAATAATTAGTGGATAATCATGATTCATAACAACAACTGTTTCTAATTTTTTTTTTTTTCTTAATTTCCTTTGCAAGCAGATTTTCTGTTGATATCTAATCCAAGAACATACAAAATACAGCGGTGAAGTCCCTTTTTTCACAGGCTGAATTCCATTAATTCAGCCTGTAAAACTCAAACATGGCACTTGAGGAGCAAAAGTTGACGCCACTATTGAAGAAGCATTACTATGAGGACTGCCCTGGCTGTAAAGTAGAGCAGCTTAAATCAACAAAGCGAGGCTTGCCTATTCAGGAACTTGCATCTGTATGGATTGTTGTGCTCTGCACCGGTAAATATAACAGTGGAAATTCCAATTTAATGACTTTTTGGAGAATAAGTTCTTTAGGCTTTGTGTAGTCTCATCTGGGCTATATATATACATCACTTTTCTTGCTGTCATGACAACTTGGTTAAATATAGATACTAAATGACAAAAATACCATGGTTAAGCATATTGGAAACTTTTAATTTTCACGTTTGAATTCCATTTCTTAATAATTATGTCTATAGCAGCTTCATTATAAAAACTTCAGTGTAAATCCTCGATGTTAGTGAGTATCAATTAGCTTGTTCATTGATCTTCATATTGAGTTTCTTGTGAGTGCTTCTCCATTTTCATAGCAATTGTGGCCTCCATGATAATTTTTGCTATACTTCATTATCTGTTCCATTTCTGATTCTTTTTTCCTTTTCTGTTTCCAGCGTTGCCAATTTCATCTCTCTTTCCATTTCTTTACTTCATGGTGAGTGACAAGTGTATACACTCTATGTCTAAATTACTCTTGAAGCTTCATGAAGACAATTTTCTTCGTCTGTGATGATGGTTCTTGCTCATTTACAAGCCTGCCTAAATTTTACGATTGCGCTGTTTCTTATCCAAAAGAGTTGATAATTGAGGAGGGCATCATTTTGGAAGAGATTTTCTGTAAATTAGCATCAAGACGACCACTTTTTCAAACTCAGCACTAAAATGTTCTTTTCCGATGCAGATTAGGGACTTCCACATAGCTAAAAGAGAGGAAGATATTGGATATTATGCTGGTTATGTAGGTGAGCTGTTTTACTTTGATTTCTTGATGGCAGGTTGATATGATTACACTGAAAGACCTTTTTTAATGTTTCAAATGTTGAAAGGTTCCGCATTCATGTTTGGAAGAGCTTTGACCTCTGTCTTCTGGGGAATAGTGGCTGATCGCTATGGTCGAAAACCTGTCATAATAATCGGGACAACCACAGTGTTAGCAAGCCTTAACTGAAGTTTCTTTTTGTTCCAAATCTAGAAGATATACCTCAAGCCATTTAAATGTATTGATCTCAATTTATTCGGTTCAGGTTTATCTTCAACACTCTTTTTGGCCTAAGTGTAAACTTTTGGATGGCCATCGCGATGAGGTTTCTTTTAGGAAGTTTGAATGGTCTGCTTGGACCAATAAAGGTAATATTCTTTGTGGAATACAATAAAAGCAGTTTACATGACCATGCAGCTCATCTTTTCTGTAGTTTCTTTATGTGTAGTGCACTTATATGCAGTCGATTTTCAGGCTTACGCAGTTGAAATTTTCCGGGACGAACATCAAGCTTTGGGATTATCTTGTGTAAGTTCCTTTACTGAGAAACTCAATATATACAAGAGCAGAATGACAGTGGAAATATGAATTCAGGTGAGTACAGCATGGGGAATTGGTTTGATCATTGGTCCAGCCTTGGGAGGTTTTCTTGCCCAGGTACTTATTTCCTTGTACCTTGTCATGTGAAAATAAATATTGAAGAAGCAAGCATTCAAAATGGGTTCTGCATATGAAAAATTCCGTATCCAGGCCAATTCTGTGTTATACATAAGTGTCAGGCTTAGCTACATAAGCAATTAAATCAGGATGGCTAAAAATTAATGTTACTTATCATCATAAGTTCTAAACTGAAATTAATGCTTTTTTCTTGTATAATTAGCTTGTGCATCATTTATAGAATGTTAAATTGCTTGAAGATGTATTGATTTGATCATATCACTTTAAGGAGCAATATGTCATATCAATACACTAGCAAATGTGATAAGTCGATATATGCTTGAAGAAGAATATCCTAAAATGGTCCCTTTGCACTAAAATAGCTGCAGAAAAGAAGCTCCAAAATCTTATCTCCTAGATAAGAACAAGAGCTTCTTTCTGATTCTATTCTTTGCTCACATTGTTTTCACTGCATCAACATTTTATAATCCTTTTGCACACATTTATCCACAGCCAGCAGAGAAGTATCCAGAAGTGTTTCCAAAAGATTCTTTGTTTGGAAGGTAACAGAACATCCTCAAGGCTTTCAGCATTGAATTGCATATGAGATACTTCCAGTTTGTTTTGTTACCCTTTTGAAAAGGAACTTCAATGATTAAATTTTTATTTCTTTTGCAGATTTCCTTACTTCTTGCCATGTTTAATCATCTCACTATTTGCTCTGGCAGTAACTATAGCTTGTTTCTGGCTTCCTGTGAGTAATTCATTTTTTTCTCCCACATAAATCTATCTGTTTTCTTATATATTCATACAAGTATCTTTCTTGAATGAATGTATTGAATTGTTTTATTTACCAAGAGTATGTGCCACTCAATGTGATTTTTGTGGGACAAATTCTCGATGGCTTTCTGCTAGTCTTCCGTGTCCTAATGCTCATTCAAGGTTCAAATACATCCTCTGCTCATCCAACATACACACCTTCACTTGTCAGTAGTAAACCAAGTTATATAATCTGAATTCTTCTTATGTAAACTATAGTTTCAAGGAATTATCATTAGATGTCAGGAGACAGCTGCTAACTGATGCAGGGACTGACAAACTGTTTATGAAGCTGATCCGACAATAGGGAAGTCCTTGTTAGCTCCCCTTTCTATATGATGTCTTTGAGTTTATAATCCTGCACTTGGAATTATAAAACACTAACCAAAACATCTGTGAAGTGACTGAAGAAGTAAGGAACCATTTAGGATTCAAAATATCAGTTTAAAATATGGATTAACCAGCTTTGGAATATTTGTTTCTCATTTCCATGAACTGTGGCCCTTGTTTGCTGCTACTAATTAGTGTGTATTATAACTCTTGCTTTGCTTTGTTTTAACCGTGACAAAACAATATTTTTCTGTGCTTATGCGGTAAGTAGCATCAAGTAGATAGATGGATTTTTTAACTCATTGTTATATTATGGGTTGCTGAGATGTGTAAATGTCCACATTCTCCAGCTGTATCCATAAAAACTTAACCACTGGTTGTCTACAGGAAACTCTGCATAAGCACCCCGAAGGCAGCAAATTCAACACCAATATATCTGATGATATTGAAGATGGATCTCTCAAGGATACTGGCACAGAAAAGACAGAAGAAAAGAAAGTCGGATCAGAGCCTCCAAAGAAGTCACTGCTTAAGAATTGGCCACTTATGTCATCAATTATTGTGTACTGTATTTTCTCACTTCATGATATGGCTTACACGGAGGTACTTAATTCTCTTATCAAAGCAACTTCAACTTTTCTACCTAAGCTTTTCATATGGGGAGCAAATTCATAATGCGAATTTCATCCAAGACCTAAGGGCAATTGTCTGTTGAAGCAATTTAGTTGTTCACAGCACAGAATGATTGCATAAAGTACATTTTGAGAAGTCTTTGAAAGTTCAAAACCGGAGGTGTTTTCAATATTTGAAAATATGCTTGGAGAATAATATTTGAGAGTAATATCTTTCAGTCTAGGAAATCCATGTGGAGGCATTTCACAGTATCTTCTTATACAAAGCAAGTTAGTTGCTCTGATGACCATGGCATTAACAATGTGCAGATCTTCTCATTATGGGCAGTGAGCCCTAGAAGGTTTGGAGGTTTAAGTTACACGACAGCAGATGTCGGCAATGTCCTTTCTGTAACAGGTATATATTGAATTTGCTTTATCATTTTCTTGAAACCTTAGAAGTCGGTACCATTCTCCATTAGCTTCTTCGGTCGCAACTGGTAATTTGGAGGAAATGGATGCGCACAACAATTCATAATGAAGGAAAAATTGGCCAAACCTTAACTTGAGGATTTATTATTGATTTAACGGTGAAATTTTTGGACCACTATATGTACCTATCTGAAAAAGTATAAACTAGTAGATATAAACATAATCTAATGTTTTATAGTTAATAGATTAGCCAGTTCCTCCAAATTTTTTCCTGCAAGGCAATGCATCTTTTTGAGAAAGTATTGGCTTATGAAAGCAATACCTATCACTGATTTCTGTTTTTCAATAGTATCATGTGATAACATCAATACTAACAATGGACAATTTCTGACTACCTCTTTAACTATAGGGTGTGGTCTTCTGGTCTTCCAAACCTTTTTGTATCCATATGTGCAGAGACTTCTTGGTGCAATTGTTGTATCTCGCATCTGTGCGGTATGTGATGGAAACTTTGAATTTACAGCATTCCTTGCACATTCCTCCTAGTGCCTGATGAAATATTTCTTTTTTTTTTTCCCCTCCTCCCTGATGGTTTATATGTAGGCACTGTCAATGCCACTGTTAACAAGCTATCCTTTCATGGCCATGTTATCGGGGATCACTCTATCCATGGTGTTGAATTGTGCCTCGGTTGCTAAGAATGTTTTATCTGTGAGTTCCTCTTCTATTTTATTTTACGGTGTTAAGGTGACATTGTGGTAAAAAGCGTGGCTCCATTACTAATGAGTGTACTTGTTTCCTTGCATCCCTGCCTGGACAATTCGATAGGTAATTAGTAAAGAGATGATTCTTATATAATTGAACCTCCATCTTGATACTTGACTGCAAGCAAATAGGGCATTGTCTTTACATTTAGGCCTGCTTGGATGCTAAATAATATTGGAGCTGAAACTCCATCTATTGTTTTCATTATTACTATCCTAACTTTATATAATAAATGATTTCGAATGTGGACAGGTCTCAATCATCACCAGTACATTCCTTCTGCAAAACAAGGCTGTGGTAAATTTCGAGCTCAATTTTTATCCACACTTTCATTTTCCATAACCATTAATCAGAGAACAAGGTAATTATATATCTGAATCATGAATGCAGGACCAAGATCAGAGAGGAGCAGCTAATGGCATTGCCATGACTGCAATGTCCCTTTTCAAAGCAGCTGGTCCTGCTGGAGGAGGTGCAATGTAAGTACTTTATGGAGACGTGGATGGAACAGAATGAATCACATTAATTCCAAAAAGCTAAGAGTTGCTCTCACATATTGAATAAGCCCTTGATATTGTTGCTTTTTGGCACTGTCACACAGATCTAGTTGTATCTATTATAAGCTAAAATGAGCTCCATTAATGCTCATTGACACTAATAATGGATAAGGAAGAAAATCACCAAGCCTATAAGCTATAAATTTGAAAATTTACCATGCACATTTTTACTATATATATATTACAATTTCATGCATTCATATATGGTGTTCACATTAGAGAATTCATCCATAAATAGGCTTAATTTGTGCATTTGAACATCATCCCAACAATCTCCAACCATTTCACTTGTTATGTTAGAAAGTGATGAAAAAGAGAGAGTCATGAGTTTTCTCTTATTATAGAAGAGAATATTGTGTTGTTTTTCCTTCATAATAAAGAGAAGTTATAATACTAAATTTTTTATAGTGAAATTCTTCTACCTTTATCCCTAGTTTTTACCCTAAATTATTTTAGAGTTTTTCATATAAAATCTGTGTATTTATTTTTTTCATTATTATTATTCTCAAATTTATTAGCTGCTGTTTTGCTTTATTCAGGCCTATTCATAGGTAGTATTCCACTATAAAGTAGTATCAAAGCCTAACTTGGGTATATATATTTACTTATTGTATGCTTTGTGGTAACCACTAAAAGGTGGATCCTCCACGTAAAAAAAATAAGTTAAATATTGCTCACCCCTTGATAAGCATCAAGTGTTATTCATATACACAATAATAGTGTGTGTGAAATAGTAGTAGTAGTTTATTAGCTCAACAATTATAATAGAAGCAATGGTAGCAAAATTTGAAATAAAAAAATTTAATGTGAGCAATTTCTCATCATGAAAATTGAAGATAAAAGCAATTTTACACAAAGATAATTGCCTAGTGGCTATCAACCAAAGGTCGATAGAGTTCACAAGTGATGCTAAGTGGAATGAGATAGATGGTAATATTATTGCAAATCTTCATTTAGGATTGGTAGATAGGGTATTGTCGAGCATAAAGGAAAATAAGATGACAAAGGAGATTTCAGATCATCTCACCAAATTATATAAGGCCAAATCACTCCATAATAAAATTTTTCTTAAGAGGAAACTCTATCCCCTTGAGATGTTAGAATCCATTTTAGTGATAGAGCACATCAACACTTTGAATACTCTATTTTCTCAATTCAAATCATTAGATTACAAAATAAAGTCAACTGAATATGCTAAACTTATACTTCAAAATATACCTGATTCATATGATCAACCTATCATCAACTTGACAAACAACATCCCTATAGATAAACTAATCTTTGATATTGCAACCACTAACCTAGAACAGCATAAGAACAAAGAAGATAGGTAAACAAATGCACAACAAGCAAAGGCCTTAATGGTGATGTAAGGGAGATCAATGGCATGTGGCTCAAGTAAGAGCTAAAATCATGGTAGATTAAAGTCAAAAAATAAAAGGAATTTAAAATGTCATATCTGTGGCAAGAAAGGTCACCTAAAGAAGGATTGTTGGAAGTTAAATAAGAAAAGTTCCAATTCTCAAGGAAACATAGCAAACACTTCAAATGATGGATGTGCTCTATGCTGTGAAGCAGTAGAGTCAACTAAAAGCAGAAAAAATTTTGCTGACGTATGGCTCTTCGATTCAAGAGTTACTTTTCACATGACCTCTCGAAGAGAATGGTTCCATTATTATGAACCTATCACGAGAGGATCTATGTATAGCTATAATGACCATGTTTTATAGATTGTCAATATCGAGAGCATCAAGTTGAAGATGCATGATGGTACAATACATAATATTCAAGAAGAACGACATGTGGAAGGCTTAAAGAAGAATTTGTTATCTTTAAGACAACTAGATGATCTTGAATGCAAAGTTGAAATTGAAAATAAAATCATAAAATTAGTTAGAGGAGTGCTTGTACTTATGAAGGGAGAAAAGATAGCTGCAAATTTGTACATGTTGAAGGGAGAGACTACAAGAAACATAAGCATCAATTGCTTCAAGTAACTTAATTGAAAGATTTGCAATGATGTGGTATCAAAAACTTAGCCATATATTTAAACAACGAAGGAAAGTTCCTGTTGAGAGAAATCTACTTCCTAGTCTTACAAAGGTTTCACTACCTTTCTCCTATTATAAAAAAGAATATCGTGTTGTTTTTTCCTTCATGATAGAGAAAGGCTTTAATACTAAATTTTTTATAATCAAAATTCTTCTATCTTTACTCATAGTTTTTATCCTAAATTATTTTAGGGGTTTTTCACATAAAATTTGTATATTGATTTTTTTCATTATTATTATTTTCAAATTTATTAGCTGTGGTTTTACTCTATTCAAGTCTATTCATAGGTAGTATTCTGCTACATCTATTTCCTTAGCATACCAACACTTTTCTCATGAAATTGCGCCTGATATAGTTTTTATGATTCTTCACGAAACATAAATGGGAACTTTTGATAGCATGATTTTATTACTTCTATAGCTGAAACTATAAGTTCTGGATCCATGCTCATCATACAGAAAAGGATAAGATAAAAAGGATAAATCAAGTCAATTACTATTTGTTGCATGTCTACTCAACACTCAAGATTATAACCTGAATCTAAACTCAAGCGCAAATTCTCCACAGCTTTTCTTGGGCACAGAAACGTCAAGTTGCTTCATTTCTCCCAGGTATTTCCGGGGACTGTGATCCGTTCTTCTATACTGCAATGATTTTGCTGAATTGATTTGCTAGGAAATTAACTATATTAACTTTGACAAATTTCTTCCCCATCTCTGGTTCAGGTAACCATATGGTTTTCTTCATCTTGAATGTGGTTGAGGCCGTGGGACTGCTGACAACATTCAAACCATTCCTAGCCGAACGTCATTAATAAGAACATAATAATCTGCTGAAACTTCTAGCAAGTTAATTCAAAGAAGAGCTCACAGATTCAGATCTTCAGACTGGTTTTTTGAAGGTCAAGGCATCATCTGCTGACATAGATGTTTCAGCTATTAGTTCAAGCCGAAGGGCCTTAGTCCTGTTTAAGTTTCGCATCAATCCTAGAGCTATATATCTAACGTCAAATGATTCTTCTGCAATATAGCTTTGCAGGGTAATATCATTGCATTGAAACTTCTACTTCCTATTCAATGAAGAAAATGGCAAATACTGTTACCTAAATTACAGTTACCGTAGTATCTAGAAACTTCACATTTATGTATACTATACATATACATTGTCCTAATAAAGCTTGATCCTGCCTCGCTTGGTTTATTCCATGGGAGAAGATGTCAAGGAGCATAAATCATTATTTTTTCGGGTTAGATTTTAGTCATATTGTAAATATAGTAGACATAGTCAAGGAGAATATGAGCCAATGGCTTCCATTTCTTTCGAACTCTCTAACAGGTAATTCGGGAGAAGAATGGAGTTTTAAGGATGTGGGATTTATAAACTCGTATTTTCTCGTAGTTATGGCAATAACATGATCAAGTTCTCTTATAGTAGTTTGGATTTTATCGAATCTAATTCCATGGAAAGAGGACCTGGTTCATTGCATCTCATTGGTCGTATTCAACAAATCATGCAGTGATTGTCATGTCATGCCCTGCAAGATATCTCAGTCGTGACAATCACCATGAGTAATCTCGAGAAGAGAGGACACCAACCATCGTGTCATAAATCTTGTTTACTACTCAGGAAGTGTCTAAACCATAACCCAACAAAACTTTTCGTTAGTAGATCAAGGGGATTCTAAATAAGGTGGCCATGTTAGGCTTTTCTCGGAACATCATATACGATCAGAGGTCCTTGCCGAAGAAACTTTCTTAAGAGTGTGTGGTAGAAGGACCTGCAATATGTACAAATCTATAGGGGGATCAGCATAAGCTAGGTTAATCAGCAAGATGAGAATATAAAATTCGATGCTATGTATACAATTAAAAATATTAAATTAATAATAATCGCGATCTCAATCATAATCGCACAATCGCAAAATCCTCGAATTCTAAATAATATGACCATATGAGGACTTTCAATCTTCTTCCATCTCAACCTTTCATTCCCTTGCATACATTGTGTAATCCACTCATGTAAAGTCCATTTCCTTTTTTGAGTTTATAACTTATCTTGAAAGGATTATATTGAACAAAATGATCCATCAAGACTAAGTGCACAAGAATGTTCCTAGACAATTTCAACTTTTAAGTCCTTAGTCTCGCAATAACTTAAACATCTTCATGATGTACTTCCTTATATTTGATTAGCCATTGCATTGAATGGAAACAAGCTTTCCAATAATGGTGCACGTTTCAAACTTTTTAGAACTAATAAATCAATCTACTATTTAGCTTAAGAATCTTTGGCGTTTATCTCCTCAAACATAGCTTCCCTAATGGTATCGGGAATGAAATGCATCATGATCATGAGATGGAGTTAGAGTGCCCTCACTTTTCATAAGTAGTCTTCTGTTTAACACTACTTTCATCAATACGGACAAGAGGTTGTTAATCTTAGTCAAGATCCACATATTCAAGCAAAATGGTAATATGTTTCCTTACATTTCTTGAAATTCATGTTGTTAAGAATGGTGTTCAAATTGGTAGAAATAGAGGTTGCATTGACTAAATGAAGAATAGGAGAGTATACTCACAATTCACAATAATGTCATACTTTAATGCATATATATTAAAAAAAATTATAGTTATCATATACAATTAGTCTAACTAAAAATGTCTAATAATAAAAGAGACACTTTAAATAGGCCTTTATAAGACATTTAGCACATCATTTATATTTAGTCATTAACTAATACCAACTATAAATGGTGTCCCCTAAAACAATAATAAATATGGATACAAATAATTCTACCAATAGTAAGCCTTTCTCTAGGTCATAAATATGAAATATATAAAAATTATCACATATTTATTATTGCATATCTATCATATGAGCGAATAATAACGTTCCTTTAGTCCAGGTATCATTCATGCAAATAATACAATATCCATAAAAAGCATCTTTCTTATAGAAAGGTAGTTTGGTCTTTTTGGGGATTTAAGGTCTCTATACTCCCAAAATATAGAATACGATTTCTTCCAAGTTTTATACAAATATTGACCCTTTTCCAAAAAATAATATGTAAAAAGACCCATTTGAGTAAATATTACGAATATAGTATAGTGAAAGCGCATTGTAAAAAATTACACTTCTAAGTCAAGAGAAGGCACATGTTATACATGCACCTGCAATAGACTATAGATTCATTGAAGGTGCATAAAGTATATGCGCCTTCAGTACTTTTCAAGATTCATTAAAGAGACATGTAGTGTTTCCACCTGCAAATTTCAAACAAAATAACTAAGTTAACTCAAGATACATTGTTTTGTACATTTACAAACACAAGATACAAAACATCAAATTATCTGATCCAATTCACCATCTCCAACATCTACTCCTAATGCCAAAAGGCATAAGAATAAAACTTAGCACACAAAACGAACATCCATTTCCTATAGGAGATTATTATAGTTAGAAATAATTCAAAATGTAATGCATTAACAAAAAAAGTTTGCTACATATTGTGACATTTAACAAAAGCTAAAATTAGATTCGTATAATAAGTATATATATAGAATATGTGCTATATTTATGTTGATATAACATCTATGATTAGTAAAAAATCTATCTATTCTCTCCTACACTAGGTGAAGGTTCTGACAACATGGGATAGGAAGGAATGCCTCCAATTGTTTGTAGACTACATAGGTTATGGCAGTGTTTCCTTAAAATCAGGAGAGGTACTGGATCAATAAGAGGAGCCAACAATAGCTAAGTGATGTCCTCACCCCATAGAGGACTACAAGTAGCTCAAATGCCACTTTTGAGGGGTTAGAGGAGTCATGAGCTCCAGCTAACACTAGAACTCAAGAATCATATAAGATCTAGTGCTTGAGTTGGAAGCAACTCTAAATCTGAGGCACATACAATACCTAAAGCTAATGTGTCTAAGGTCTACAAAATGCCATCCCTGTGATGGCACATCTTCATTGTGGTCACTCCGGCTATGCGCCAATCGAGCCTCATGTCATTCCTTGAACAAGAAGAGTCAACAGTCCCACCATGTAAATTGACCTAAGATAGAAACTAACCTCACAGTTACAATTGTAGATATAGTTTATACAAAGCATGCACAACACAGCCAACTTGAAATGTCTATTCTGACACCTATTAATAACCAAACCTATAGTAGAACTTTACAAAATACATGTTCTATACAATCTGTTGTCTAGTACCACAATAGTATTTATACAAACGTTTTACATCCAAAGTTAAAGTTTACAATCAAGTTTATGAAAAAGCCATAGGTTTGCAAACTATTTACATAAGTTAGGAAACTAGTGGACATTCTAAGGAATTCCCGGTTAGTTTCCTCAAAAACTAAAAAAAAAAAAAAAATCAAAAGCCCAAGTTCAGATGATTCCTCATTCCTCGCTTTCCCAAATAGTAGTACACTAACCTGACAACGGTGGTATCGAAACTTCTTGACCTCACTCAATACCTATAAAAGAGTCTATAAAGATGTGAGCACAACTAACTCAATAAGTGGAACAAAGTCAGAAGAGTACCATGCAATCACAAGTAAGGTTATTAATGATGATGAAATACAATGCAATCAATCAAATGAAACATCGCACAATGTTATCCGGTCCACTATGAAGTTAGAGAAATTATATCCTCTCTAACCCGGATTGAGGAGTTTTATCATGACTCAAGTCAAATCAAGAATACCCTCTTCCCATGACCACCTTCGAACCACGGCCCCCACCTTTGCCACGACCTCTTCACCTACTACTTAGTTTGACTAAAGATAGGGAAAAGACCATTTCAGTTATCCTCATCAAAGGAAGTCAATATTTAGCCTTACACTCTTAATCATTTTCCCCTAATGGGTATTATGCATATCCAGTTTCGTTTTAGTCGAATAAACGTTAGTTTTAATCAGAGGTGGCCAAACAAGTTCGTACAATACAGAAACAATATGAACATGCAAAACAACATACCAAGGAGTTCAACTCCTGTCACAACTGAATATCATACATACACACGATATGCGCACAATCAACTAACTATAAACACAACTAGAAGTACTCTTAAGTCTCTAGATACTTTAAAACAATATCCTAATAAGCGGGTAAGTCACTATCCCAACTTACTTATTTAGATGCTCACTACTGTTGACTCGAGTCATCAGTTGTCTTTGTACTAGAAAATCCTATTTACACAAAAGACCCAAATTCAGTTTTCGTAGTAATTACGAAAATATTAGGATTTAATTTAAAATGGTTATATATATATATATATATATATATATTATTTCCAAAATATATAGTTGTATTATCATTATATATCAAATTAAGTTATTAATTGTTGATACTATACGTCATCTATACTATTAAGTATTATATATCGTTTCGATCGTATCGAAACGTACTTTTAATTTATTAAATCACATTTTAATTTCGGTAGGGTTACTAAAATACGTACATTCTAGAATCTGATAAAGTTATAGGTTATATTACTTAAGGTTGTTCAATTTTAATAAAATTAGTATCATTGGGTTTGTATAGACCTAATAACACATTAAAGTCATGTTCCTAGAGACAATTTTTAACGGGTAGTTCAAATTTTTAACTCAATTATACGTATGTATAGGAATATTATCATATTATACATAATTTACGTTATTAAATTGTATTTTACCTAATTTATCCATATATCATTACAATATGAGTATTATTCAACCCCAATATACCTAGAGTGTATCATAATCAGAAAACATCCATAAATATAATAAAAATACTAATTTAATCCCAATTGATCAACAATCACGCACATAGTTTTTATTTAACTATTTAATTCATTTTAACTTATTATTATTAAAATATACCCCGACTTGTAATTTAAGCCATTTTATTAGTTAAATTCATAATAAATAGTTTAAGTTAACAAATAATTCCTCGAAAATTTCTATAGACTCCTAAAATATATAGAGAATTCAGTTATCACTTGGTTTCAAGTTTCTAACTTATCGCCTAAATATTCGTATTTACGATTTTACTCTTAAATTATCCTAAATTACTCAATGATGATTCTTTTTATACCAAATCAATTTCATTCTGATCCCACATTGTTATTATTCACTAAAGATCAATACATGTCCATTTCATCAATTAATTTCATAATTTCCTATTTAATTCATAATTTCAACCTATTTTCGAGCTATTTTTAGGCCAAAAAATGCAATAAATATTAAAAATAGTCAAATCAAAATTCAGGCTATGTAGTAATTACCTATATATCATACACATCCTACACAAAAATTTTCAATTAAAAACAATATCATTTAGTATATTTATTTTACAATTCTAAATTCAGATGGATAGTAGATTTCTTAAGAAAGTATATTAAATATTATGAATTTTTTAAAAATAAAAATATCATGTAAAATTATATTCAAAATAACCTAAGTACAAATTTTTTTCATAATTTTCTAGGCGAATTTAATATTTTTTTACAAATTATTAAAAAAAAACAAGGTAAAAAATCAACCTCCATGTTCTTAGACTCTCCGGTGACTGACAGCAGTTGAGGGTATGTTGGACAACCTAGACGTAGTGTGGACTAGTAGTAGCCGGTCGAGTTTGTCGTTAGGTGGTTGTCTAGATTTGGTGTAGATAGGGTATAGTAGTTGCTCTGTTTTTTTTTTTTTTTTTCTATTTTCTCTCTAATTTCCCATGATTTTTCTAATTTTTTGTTCTAAGTATTTCTGATTCCAAATTGCTAAACTTCACATATATAGAGTTATTGGCCTTTTATAATGCCTCAAGGTCAGTTGTAGAATTATTTACCTAATTATTTTATATTTTTTCATCTTTCTTCTTAATTTGCCCAAACATGAGGTGCCCTATTGTTATGAGATTTACTTTTGAATCAGCAGTACACTCCTAATCTCCTGCCACACAACTTTGTTCAAAAATCTTCAATGCATTTGGTTAAGTTTTATTAAATATTTACTTAAATATGGATATTATATGTTAGGATTTAATTATTTAATTAGTATAAAAGTATATACCCTATGTAAATATCACGTGTAATATATAACTTTACTCATATAATTAAGTTTCTAACATATTTTTTATTTTTAGGATATGCTCTCTTAATTAATTTTATGAATTCAACACAATATATATATAATTACATAATTTATGGTCAATTTACGGATATAATTATTATTTATATCAAGTATACTCATAAAAATACGTATATATTCATATAATAAATTATACTATATTATCTCATTTTATAACTTAATTAACTTATCTCTAAATTCTTGTAGCAATCCGAGCTCAATTTTATGAGTTTTGAGCATTTTAGTATTATATTGAATAATCCTACTTCTAATGGCAAAATTGGGATTTTAGGTCATTATTTCCAAAATCCAACTTCACTGTGTCACTTCATCTAACTTTTCTATTTTAGTCGTAAAATTTGAACTCAATCGGATAACTTTCCCTAAAGGCCCTAAATCTACGCTTGGTTATCCTAAACACAATTTTAAGGACTTACATCTCGTCTCCTGTAACTTGGGCTCTACCTCTACGTAGTACACCAGGAGCCAGCATATCATTGGTTGCAAGTGCTCTCTATTCCCCATCACGATCACCAAGTTATATTTCTTATTTTATTTTGTTCCTTAATTTGATTTCATTTTATATAAGATCAAAATCTTTAATCCTAATACTGATTCCACACTATATGTAAAGTGCTTTGTGCTCAAGCCTAAAAAGTAACCCAAAGTTTTCTCATTACTTAAATCTTATGAGTGAGATTCAAATCTAAGTACCTACAAAAGAATCGACTCTCACGATAACCTTTGGATGTAGTTGATGGAAAGCAATTATTAGGCATGAGTAATGTTGAGTAGGCTATAAGTATAACTTTAGAGAGGTAATTAAGAGAAGTAATTGATGCATTAAATCAAGCCAAAATCTTATAATCTAACATTCTTACATTCTTTTAATTCATTTTATTCTATTGTACATCAATTTGCAATAAATTCTTGAGCATTTGATTTCTCTTTCCATCTCTCCTTTGATTTTCATATTTATTGCCTTGATTCTTTAATCACTTAATATATTGATTATTGTCAATAAGTCGCCTAGATAATATTTGAAAAGTATACCCCTAGCAAAAGCATCATTAATCGAGTATTGGTAAATGCCTATAAGTTATAAGAAAGATATTTACACTAATTACAAGCTCAATTGATTTTTCTTCTCCACACTACATTATTAATCCTTAAATCTACTCCTTTACTAAGTGTTACGCCCCGAAGTCGCGAAGTCGCAACAGTCCCGCCGTGTAAACTATTCTATGATAGAAACTGGCCTCACAGTTCCTACCATAGAGATAATCTACACAAGGCGTCGACGACCACTCGCTTTGAAGTAAACAGTTCGATTAATGATTATACTACAAATATGATGAGTAACTCAAATTACTATTAAACATAGATAATCATATAAATAAGTCCACAGAGCTTCCCAGGAAGATTTACATAATAACTACAGTTTACTAATTTACAGAATAACTAACAGTCTTCATCCTTTAACTACAAGGTCAGTCTGGTTACACATTAAGCTAAATAACTTGATCCTCACACCCCTGGCTTCAAAAAGACTAACCTCTGGATAATTGTAGGGCGGCATGGTACTTGAAGAGATTACAAATCAGAACCTGCAAAAGGATCTATAAGGGTATGAGCAACTACAGCTCAGTAAGTTGAATTGGAGACTCATGAATGCATACAAGCACAAACAGGATTATCAAACAATTATTTTCATGCAATGCAACAATCAAGTGTCATCGCACAACGTAGTCCGGTCCGTTGTGAAATCAGAGAAATTTCACCCGCTCCGATCCGGGTTGAGGAGTTCCATGTTATGCAGCAGCTCACAACCAAACCCAGGCTTGTGCAATGGAGACCTCGCTCCTCCCGCGACTACCTTCGAACCATTGACTTCACCCCCGCCGCGACCTCATCTCCTGTCACTTAGTTCGACTGAGGATGAAGAAGGGACCATTTTGCAATCCTGCGCTATCCCTTTCGAAGGGGTCGGTATTTGGTTGGAGAGTCCTATGATCCCCTAACCGGTTGCAATGCATGACGTTTTCGGTTATTACGGTCGACTAAGATTAAATTCCGGTTAGGGTGTTCAAACAAGTCCACAACAATTCAATCAGTCACAAAATCACTCACAGCACAAATTCCAGCACGAATTCAGATACATCACACATGCGCAAACTACTTACAATCACAAGCATATACAAGCCTAAGTCTCCGAGCACTACAAAACTAGTACTCTATTACAATAAGCAATAACCCAACTTACTTGAATTTGCTCAGTCGCTCGATCCTCAAATTGCGAGCTGATTTGTTTCTGGGTGTCCTATAATGCAAAGAGGTCCTTTTAGTACTTATTTTTTATGGATTCTTATTCTAATTTATAATGTAACTCATTTTCCTCATGTATACCTACAACGTATTAGTAATTCGTTGTATTTTATTTCGGGGTTCGGTTCCTAAACTAGATTCTAGTTTTAATTCCTAGGTCGTAATTAGGCTCGAATCCCAATGTGACATTAATCACCTTATGCTCGGGTATTCAAATATCCTATTGGGTCGTAATTTTGGTATTCTAACTATTCGGTACACACTAACCCTAATTGGGATATCGGATTTATTCCCGAGGTGTAAAAATCTTACATTTTAAGATATTTACTTAAAATTAAATATTAATTCCGATTTATTATTTTTCTGATTTCAATTATAATATTATCTAAATAACTTTATTTTTTTAAATTTAGTAATTTATATTTTCACATATTCCTAATTTCTCATATTCTTTACCTAATTTCCCTAATTAACCATAATTAGTACCTAAAAGCTAGGATTAGGGTTCCACTGCAGAAATTAACTTCCTTAATCATCTAATCAAGATCCAAATCAGTAATTAACATCCTAATTACCTAATTAATCCCAAATCACCCAATTTTACCATCATTTTAGGGCTAAAAATTAACTTAAAACTTTCGAAAATTAATTTAAAAAAAAAAGGGCTTCATAGCACTGTTCTAAATCATATGAGAATCCTACAGAAAAATTTTGAGCCCCAAACTACATCCCTAAGCCTATTTAATTTCCGGTTTAATCATGCTCGGTTTTGATCAATTTCTTAAGAACCCTATATTTCCAGACATAATTAAACTAAATCAATATTTTTCCCTAAATCTACATACAATAAAACCTCAGAATAACAAGTTTCATAATTTTCTGGGCAAAATAACTAATTTTACAAAATTATACAAAAATCGGGATGAGTAAATGACTAACCGGTTCAAGGATTTCTGGCCGTCCAAACCCGGTCCAAGGCTGTCGGCCGGTCCAGACGCTGGTCCTAGGGTAGGGTGGTGGTGGTGGTTCGGTCCCAGGTGGTGGTGGGTGGTGGTTCCAGTTCACCTTGCTAATCTGCACAGTTTTTTTTTTTTTTTTCTGGAATTTCTCTCGATTTTTCTTGTGTTTCGATTTTTCTCAGATTACAAACTGTCCAAATGTCTTCTGTGAATTTTTTCCTTATTTATAGACAAACATAGTAATTAATGTGCATTAATTTGATGTGATTTTGCCCATTTCCTTGATTTTAGGCTTTTAGTTTGGCACATTTTTATTGGCCAATTTTTTTTCTTTTCAGTCACGACCTAATCCAGTTGCAGACCTCTCCTTCTGATTTTTTTCTGATTTTTTTATAATTATTTTGTATTTTTCTTTAATTATTTACTTAATTTTCGGCCTATTTTAGCAATTACGCGTATTTTTATCTACACGTAAATACATGTAGGGTACACGTAAACATTCCTAAATATTATTTTGGTCATTCTAAAATTTTTAGTATACATATAATCTATCTCTACTAATTTATTAGTTATTATATTACACTTTTTGCCTTTTCAGTAATTAGTAGTTATTATGCTTAAAATTTGAAAATTTTATAGTCTCTTATTTTACTACTCACTTTCTTAAATTTAAGTTTACAGGGTCATTTTTACTGGTATTTTGTTAAATAGTTTATAATTTGGGTTTGATCGGATCATTCCTTTAGCCGATCGTCCTAAACCTTGGGTTTAAAGTTCAAACCTATGGTTACTTGGCTTGGCTTTAGGGTTTACACTAGGGTAAGTGGATAACTTTACCAAAACCTAGAAACTGTTTTATATTACATGGTTAGGAGGTATTGAAAGTCACAAGGTGATGAGAATCAAGCTACGGGGCCCCTGACTCACAACCGAACTCGAGGACTAGAGGGGCTGGCACAATGAATCCTTATGCTCTAACCAACCCTTACCAAGGCTAAGTAACTCCTTGCCGAATCACCTCTAATGTCGTACCATATGACCGCCCATTATTGTGTGGTATGCCGAACTGACGATTACTCTCTATTGTCGAATCGACCAATTACTCGGCCTCTTCCTTGCTGAGAAGCTGAGAGAGAGAGAGAGACCAGACTAACTAGGTCATCTCTACTCGAACAAACCCATTTTTTCGTACTTTTTGTCTGCATCTCCTAACGATCCCGCCAATGCTGCTTCACTACGTATACAGTATCACATGTAGAATCTATAGTATCAATGATTATTTTCCTTGTATATTCATTTTTGCCCTTTATAACGTATACATTGCCCCTTTAGGAAATGTCCTTTTTGTCTTTTCTCCTTTGGGTAAGTTACCCTAGTTTGTAGGTATAAATACCGCTATATTGTAAGATCATCATATTACCTTCAATACACTTGAGTACTTTTTTCCTTGCGTAAACACTACTTGTTTACTGTTTACTCTCAACATCACTCTTGTCCTTTCTCTTAAGCAAGGTTAAGTGGTGAGTAACCTCATTAGACCAATTTGTATGTCATATTGAATTGTGTCGTGAGTCCTCGGAAGTTTTTTGGCACATCATATCCTCCGATGTTGTTCGTAAGTTTTTACTTACTATTTCATTTGTCGTTTTATCCCTTTCATACCTTTCCTCATTAACCCTTTTTGAGCTTTTTGCAAGCTTGGACTCATCTAGTAACTGGCCTTGTTTGTTCTTGGTCACGATTTGCATCATCTTAGTATCAAAGTAGAGGTTTTATATGAGTTGTAGTTAGTTCTTCCTGAATTCTGTTATACTCTATTTTATGTGTGCGAAACAGAGCAAGTTACTGTGTTCATTTAACTATTGTGTTATTAGCTGTTCACTCTCTGAAGTGTTGTTTGAATTTAAATCTGTGAGGAAAAATAACATATCTAAGTATGAATGTTAATACTGGTGATGACAGTGGAGTTGTTCACCATGGAAGACAATCTTAGGGAACTCCCAAAAGTACAAATGAGAGACTTGATAAGGTAGCTAACCTCTTGATAGATTTGACTCGAACTATCCATACCCTGTCTTGCCGACCCACTGAGGCTGCACAAAATACTCCACAAACTGCTCAACCTGTTAGAGATCAAAACATAGGTCAACCAATTCGAGGTAGAGGAGCTAGTAGACGAGTAAGGCAAAGGATAAAACTAAGAGAACTAAATGAGGAGGAAGAAGAGTATTTTGAAGAAGAGCGAGTCCCCAGAGCATCTGACCATATGAAGTTTTGGATTCCGAGTTTTAATGGATTTGGGAATGTTGGTAAGTATCTAGATTAGGAAGAAAAGGTGGAGCATGTAGTTGATTACTATCAACATGAGGATTATGAGAAAGTGAATACTGCTGCTATTGAATTCTCTGGATATGCCCCCTTGTGGTGGAAGAATTTTCAAGTCATGAGAAGAAGAGAGGGGTACTGAGAGATTAACACCTAGCTCGAGATAAAGAGAGTGCTCAGAAACCGATTCGTGCCAAAAACTTATCTCCAAGATGGATTCACTCAGCTTCAAAAGCTGAGACAAGAAGGCCGGACTGTTGATAAATATATTCAAGAATTCCAAATGCTTATGATAAGATGTGAAGTAACGGAACCACCTGCCCAAACAGTCTCAAGGTTTGTCACTGGGTTGAGAGGAGACATCCGAGACATTGTGAAGCTCCAACAATTTGACATAATGAATAAAGCTGTTAAGATTGCCCAATGAGTAGAGAGGTAGAAAAGAAGCCAAGTAACGACCAGAATGCCGACTAGCTGACCCCGATCGACTAGTCATCAGACTCTACCAAGTACTAAGTCGAGCAGAAGGGTTAATGTCCGAGCTGAGCAGAAAAGCTGACCTGAAGATGTAGCGTCGACCCAAACGTATGAGAAGGGGCAAGGGTCTAATAAGAAGACCAGCCAGAATAAGCACTTCAAGTGTCAAGGGTTTGGATATATGGCTACCCTGTGCCTGAACCGAAGGGCGATGGTCATCAAGAAAGACATCCCGAAGTTAGACATAGAGAGTACGGATGAAGAACCTAAGAAGGAGGCTCCTGCCGAGAATGAGAATGCCAAGAAAGAGTTAATTGAGGAAGACGTGTATGCCGAAGACCTAGACTAGCTACTCGTAGTTGTTCGACGCACTATAAGTATAGAACCCTCACGAGAAGAAGAGTAAAGAGAGAACTTATTTCATATCACCTGTAAGGCAAATGATCAGACGTGCACCCTCATCATGGATAGTGGAAGCTGTACCAATATGGCGTCAACTAACCTCATTTTAAAATTGAGGTTGCCAACTATTGCACACCCGAAGTCGTATAAGTTGCATTAGTTGAGTAAGAAGAGAGCCTTATACATCACGCAGAAAATACTACTGCCAATAACTATCAATAAATGCTACTGCCCAAGTAGATTCTTTGCGATGTACTGCACATGTGCGCATCCCACGTGTTGTTAGGAAGACCATAGCTGTTTGATAAAAGAGTCATCCACAACGGTTACAAGAATACCTACATGCTCGAGAAGGATGATCGGAAGATCATGTTAAATCCAATGCCGCCGAGAGAAGTTCACAAGTTATAGACAAAACTTGCTCGTGAATTAAAGAAGGCTTTGATGATGAGTAGAGCCGAGCTCCGAGAGGCCATTAATGCCAATGAGCCGACCTTCCTGTTGGTCAGGCGACTATTGGAAATGAAGAAGCAGAATGATTTACCTCAAGAGGTGAAGGCACTGTTCAATGAATACGCTAACCTGTTCCTAGAACGGTTGCTAGAAGGGTTGTCTCCGACCTAAGGCATAGAGCACTGTATTGACTTAGTACCCAACACTACATTGCCAAATAAGCCAACTTATCTCATGAATCCAGAACAAGCTTCTAAACTTCAGTATCAAGTCAATGAGTTGCTGGAAAGAGGATACATGAGATAGAGTCTCAGCCCTTATGTTGTGCCTACACTTCTAGTACTGAAGAAAGATGGAACTTGGCGAATGTGTGTTGACAACCGAGCTGTGAACAAAATCACGATCAAATACAGGTATCCGATCCCGAAGCTAGAAGACATGTTAGATGAATTGAATGAAGCCAAAATTTTTAACAAGATTGATCTCAAGTTTGGCTACCATCAAATTCGCATGAGGCTAGGAGACGAATGGAAGGTTGTGTTCAAGACTCAACATAGACTTTACGAGTGGATGGTCATGCCCTTAGGCTTGTCGATTGTCTCAAGCACTTTCATAAGACTTATGAACCATATGCTGAGACATCTCATAGGAAAGTATGTCGTAGTATACTTCAACAATATCCTGATCTACAATGTAGACATGCCAAGTCACTGTAAACACATCAGAACAGTCTTGAATATCCTTCTTACTAAGAGATTATTCGGCAATTTAAAGAAATGTTGCTTCTACCAAGAGGAAGCGGTATTCTTGGGCTATGTAGTTAGTAGAAGAGGCTTGCGAGTCGATGATGAAAAGATTCAAGCAATTGTTGAGTGGTCGACCCCTACTACTTGTGCCAACATAAGAAGTTTCCATAGACTGGCTTCATTTTACCGAAGGTTCATCAAGAACTTTAACACCTTCACTGCACCACTTATTGAATTAACGAAGAAAAACACCGACTTCCGATGGGGAGAAAGTGAGGAGAGGAGTTTTGCTGAGATTAAGAAGAGGTTGACCTCCACCCTGGTATTAGTGCTACCTGACTTTGACAAAATTTTTAGCTAGAGTGCAACTCGTCAAGTATTGGAATAGGCACTGTCCTAATGCAGAAAGTTTAATCAATTACCTTCCACAGTGAAAAGCTCTAAGAAACCCAATTAAATTACTCTGTTTATGATAAAGAGCTCTTGGCACTAATTCGTGTACTGTAAATATAGCAGTACTATCTACTGCTAAGAGAATTTGTCATATATACTGACCACGAGTCACTACGATACCTTCGAATTCAGACCAAGCTATCCAAGTGCAGGCAAGATGAGTTGAATTCCTTAAAGGATTCAATTTTGTGATCAAATACAAGCAAAGAAAGAGTAACATAGTTGCAGATGCTCTTTCAAGGAGGCATACGCTCTTGTTAGAACTGTAGACCAGACTATTGGGTTTTGCGAGTATCAAAGAACAATACTCCAAGGATCCACACTTTGGACCAATAATTTCGAGATGCGTAGATAGGAGAATAGTGGACAAGTATTATGTGCAGGATGGCTATCTATTCTGAGGCAACAAAATTGTGTGTGCCGACTTGTTCTCTACAGAAATTATTAATTAAGGAAGCCTATAACGGAGGACTCTCCGGACACTTCGGAGACAGAAGGACCTGTGAACTAGTGAATAGCTAATTCTTTTAGCCAAGAATGTGAAGAGATGTGCACCAAGTGATCAAAAGTTGTGTTGTATGCAAAAAGGCCAAATACTAAGCCGAACAGGGGAAGTGATGCCCCTACCTATTCCGACGAGGCCATGGATTGAACTAAGCATGGACTTTGTTCTCCAACTACTAAAAACTACCCAAGGAAAAGATTTTGTAATGGTCGTTGTAGATCGATTCAATAAGATGGCGCACTTTGTTCCCTGTACAAAAATTAGCAATGCTTTAGCCATTCCTTCTCTTTTCTTATAGGAGATTGTGCGGATACACAATATGTCGAGAAGTGTAGTCTCCAACAGAGACCCAAAGTTCTTAAGCTATTTCTAGAGAACCTTGTAGCATCAGTTGGGAACCAAATTACTCTTCAGTACCTCCTATCACCCCCAAACTGACGGCTAAACAAAAGTAGTTAATCGTACTTTAGGTTCACTGCTCCGAGATACAGTTAGCAAGAACTTGGTTGATTAGGACGTCTGCCTGTCAGTAGTCGAGTTTGCTTATAACCAAACCGTACATAACACCAATAAGCAGACCCCCTTCGAAGTGGTCCATAGATTCAATCTTGAATTGCCCTTCGACCACGCCCATGTACCCACACTCGTGTAAGAAGACCCCGATGCCTCAACAAAAGCACAATCCCTTTAGCACATCTATGATAAGGTCACTCAGTACATCAACGATGCTACCAGAAGAACGCATGAAAATACTAAGGGTCGGTCGGCTAAATAATTTTAGCCAGGAGACTTATTATGGCAATACCTCAGTCAAGAACGGTTCTCAAACAAAAGGAAAACCAAATAATCTATAAAAGCAAAAGGACCTTTCAGAATCTTCGAGAAAATCAGCAACAACACCTACAAGTTGGAACTACTTGAGGACTATGGGGTTTCTAATGCCTTCAACATCTCTAACTTCAGTCCATATCACCCTGATGGAGAACTAAGTGAACACCATCTAGATTTGATCCCAAATCCAAAACAACTAAGAGGGAATGATAAGAATCAAGCTATGTGACCCTTAACTCGCAGCCGAGCTCGAAGACTAAAGGGGCTAATAGACGAATCCTTATGTTCCAACCAACCCCTATCAAGGCCGAGTACCTCCTTACCGAATCACCTCTAATGTCATACTGTATGACCGCCCATTATTGTGTGATATACCGAGTTGACGATTACTCTCTATTGTTGAGTTGACCAATTATTCGGCCTTTTCCTTACCAAAAAGTCAAGAAAGAGAGAGAGACTGAACTGACTAGGCCATCCTTTCTCGGATAAACCCATATGTCTGTACTTTTTGTTCACATCTCCTAATGACCTCGCCAATGCCGCCTCGCCATGTGTACAGTATCACATATAAAATCTGTAGCACCAATGATTATTTTTCTTGTATATTCATTTTTACCCTTTGTAATGTGTACATTGTCCCTTTAGGAAATGTCCTTTTTGTCTTTTTCCCTTTAAACAAGTTGCCCTAATTTGTAGGTATAAATACTTATGTACTTGTAGTTGTGAGATCATCAGATTACCTTCAATACACTTGAGTACTTTCTTTCTTACGTAAACACTACTTATTTACTCTTGACATCACTCTTATCATTTCCCTTAAGTAAGGTTAGATGACGAGTAACCTCATTGGATTAATTCGTACGTCATATCGAATTGTGCCATGAGTCCTTGAAAGTTCCTTTGGTATGTCATATCCTCTAAAGCTATTCGTGGGTTTTTGCCTACAATTTCATTCGTCATTTTATCCCTTTCGTGCCTTTCCCCATTAACCCTTTTCGAGCTTTCTATAAACTTGGACCCATCCAGCAACCAATCTTGTCTATTCTTGGTCATGGTTTACATCATAAGGTATATTTTGGTTTTGATTTTTCGAACCTTACTTCCATATGGTGAGGTACAAGATATTAGATATAGCATCTTCATACCACATACTTACCTTAAAGCCTTTATCCAAGGTATATGGGTTACAAAGTTTAGGGTGTCCCATAGCCACTATATAAAAGTTCCTTATCATAATAATAAACATAACAAATATAATATTTTAACCTGAACATATATTTAAGACCTAAGACCAATTAAACCATTGGAAAAAATGAAAACCTTAATGCATATCATATGCTTCATTCCTTTACTACTTTTGTTCTTTCCACAAAATACTAGTGTCATCACTGGTCTCTCACCTTTCATTTCTTTAATTGTTTTCCATCGAATGTTTTTGTAATTTTGTAATAGATATGGTGCTATTATTATTTCAAACAAGTAGGCATATACCTTATGACAAATTGCAATTTTGAAGTAGCTTTCTATGATAAATTATATGAAGCTATATTATCAACTTCACGATATATACCTTCATAAAAATATATGATTAACTTATTGGAGATTACTATATTAATCAATGTATTATAGTTATAGTAAGGGGAAAAATTAATAAGTTATTAGGCAACTTATCTCAAAAATTTAATATTATAAAATTGTAATGAAAAACTTTATAACATAGGGTAGCCTATATACCCTGTAAGTTTTATAGAACATATAACTTAAAGCAGTTCTTGTATGTTACAAAGTAGGTTTCGTTGGGTTGGCGAGCCCAACTCCATTATCACTTACACATATAGTGCATTTTTTAGCGTTTTATCATGCCTCGAAGCAACAAAGTCATAACAATCATGTCATATACATCATTCTAAGATAGAAACTAACTTTACAATCACTATCTTAGACTAGATTTATATAGGGCATTTACAATTAACCCGCTTTGAAGTAAACAGTTCACAAATTAAACATATTAATTACCTATAAAAATATGAAAAATACATACTAAGATTTAAATATCCCAAGTAATGTTTATAAGATTTAGTAACCTAATTATACTTTACTTAAGTAATATATAAATCAATATTAAAAGATTTAAAGATAAAGCCCAAACTTTGAGAGTATAACCGATCCTCAGTTTTATATCTTCACTCCCTATGATCTAGCGGTTACTAACTTTAGAGTAGTTATAAAACCACTTCTTAGCTAGCACCTACAACAACATTTATAGGAATATGAGTAACCAACCACTCAGTAAAGTTGGGACGAAAACATAAGACTACACATTAAGCACAAGCAAGGTTATCAGTCAATTATTTAAATGCAATGCAACAAACAAATACCATCGTACAACGATATCCAATCTATCATGAGATTAGAGAAATTACATCTACTTTAATCCAGGTTAAAAAGTTTAACGCACATTTCAACAGCTTACAACCAAACCCAAACTTATGTAATAGAAATACCACTTCTCTCACAACTATCTTCGAACCACTATCTTCACCCTTACCTCGACCTCCTCTCCTGCCATTTAATTCGACTAAGGATGAAGAAGAGACCATTATGCTATAGTGCTATCTCTTTCGAAGGGATCAATATTTGGTTCGAGAGCCCTAAATGTTTCCCTTATTTAGTTGCACTGTATTTTGATTTAGATTTATAGATCATATATTTAATTAAGTCTAGTTAAAGGTGCTCAACCATTTCACACAAAACAAACTGTTACAATCCAGAGCATTAAACTAGAATCATACATTCAAACCTAGATTCACGCACACACAAGCATGTACCTAATCAAGCTATCTAACAACACAATCAAATATAATCTTATGCCTCTAAATTTTATAAAATAGTACTTCGAAATACAGTCACATATTAATCTCAAACTTACTTGGACTTCCTACTTGCTCACTTAAGGTGCGACTTGCAATAAGCCATTACCAATAATCCTTATAATATAAATGTTGTTTTAGTTTTCATATAACTATCATAGATAAATTTTATTCAATAATTTAGATTATTATCTTTAGTTTAAAATCTTATTACATCTAATTATCCAAGTTTTAAGTCTTTTACAATTATTTCTATTTTGAGTTAAGTTCTAATTTTACTTTTAATTTTGTTTCTAATTCAGCCTTTGAATCAAGATCTAATTTGCCTTTTAGTTACCCTTTATCTATAATTCTTATAAATGCCTTCTAACCTTTTTCTTACAATTTATTTAGGTAAATACGACTTTTGGTTCAAATTTTAACTAACTCTCTAATATACTTTTATTAGCCCTAGTTTTGATTTTGTTTCTGATTCAGATTCTTACCCGAGAATTGTTCACATTCTGACATAACGACTCATGTGTATGTGTATGTGTGTATGTAAGCTTTAAATCATTAATTTTAGTTTAAAATTATAATATTACTCAATTGCTTAAGTTTCGTATTATCTATAATCAAATTGGTTTTAAACTACTTTCTGATTCAAATTTTAGATTAGTTCCTAAATTAAGTTCTAATTCAATTTCTGCTTACAGCTTCGTTTCCTAAACTTTAGGAATTCTTCCCGAACCAATATGTGAAATCCATATAACTATACTTGGGTATTATAAATCTTCGTTTTAGCTGCTAATCAATATTTTAGTTAGTACGATACACTATAATCCAAATTTAACTATCGAATTTACTTCCAATGTAAGAATAATCTACACTATTCACATAATTTTATAAATTTATGTTCCTAACCAGATTTATATTATATTATTTTTATTATAATATTATCAATTTTAACCTAATTTATTCTACTTATTTATTTTCCATTTTCACATATTATTCATTTACACATAATTACTATACAACGCACATAATACATACATCTAACACCTCAAACACCAAAAATACCATCCTACATTAGCAACTAACATCCCAAAATACCAAATTACATACTAAATTAGAGTGTCTAACAAATTAACATTAAATCACAAAATTAAGCTCACATTTCCTTTTATGTATAATTTTAAGGCTTAAAAATTAATTAAAATTTTATGAATTAATTTTTTGAAAAATCTTTTCATAGAACTGTCATATATATCCTAAATAATCTGTACAAAAATTTTGAAGTTAAAACTACATTATTAAGGTCATTTAAATCAAAATAAAAAACTAGCTCAGTTTTAATGATTTCATAATAACAATATATCTCAAGACTTAATTTTCTCAAATTAATATTTTTTTCCCTAAATCTACGTGCAAAAATATCACAGAGTATGAAATTTCATAATTTTTCATATTTATTTGACATTTTTAATAAATTAAACATAATCAAAAAGAAAATCAAAACTCATCAATCAAAAGGCTTCTAGCCATCAGCAGTAGCTTCACCCTTGTTAGCACAATTAGGTGGTGGGTCTACACAGGAAATAACACACACAATAGATTCACGCTAAACTTCAGCAATCACCGGTCCCATACTCACGTAACGGTAACAACCCCAACGTGATCTGTTGTATGAAGATTTAACCTCAGCAACCAGTTACCACCGTGATCATCCTGTCAGTCTTCGTCTACCCCCAATCGTGTCCGTGATCATCCCGTCAGTCCTCATCCGCCCCCCGATCACGTCGGAAAGACAGTCCTCATCCACCCCCCAATTCAAGTCGTGATAGCTTAAAAGTTAATAATCATCCACCCTGTAGTCACGCCAATGAATTTCCTGTACGCCAGCAATAATACGCATTAATCTATGCCCTATCAGGCAAGTACGTTGCACCATTTATTTTTAGTTTAGTTATTTGTCATGTATTCATTCAATGTTTGGTTTAGTAGTTAGCTATCAAGAATAAAAACTATGCCTTTTATGAATTTTATGTTTTTCAATCGTTAGGTGCTTAGAAGTTCTTACTTAGAAATTTTTTTTTTAATAGCAACAAATTAATAGACTTGTTTTTTCGAACTAGGGTTTTCTGTTAGATAATTTTCCATAAAGTTAAGACCTTATAGGAATTTTTCTTAAACAATAATTAAAGGAATTAAAAATGTAAACTCTGTGAATTTTCAAAATTAAAAACAAACCTACACATTAAAGTTTTCGAAAAGAACTACGGATATCTAATCCCGATTAGCAAGTACATAAACACATCGGGACGATGTATAATCTATAAAAACTTAGGTTTTTTTTATATATTTAAAAAAAGGATAATTTTGAAAAATAAGCCTAATTTTGAAAAATTAATAGTGGTATCCGTCATAATTTAATAGGTAACCCCTAAATTCGAAAAGCGCTGGTTTTTTATTATAAATTTAAAATCAAAGATCAATAGCTAAATTATAATCAATCCACTTAATTTATTACAATTTATCTATTTTCTCAACTTCGGTCAAGTAGCAACTCTACAAGATTTTCAATTAAAAGAGAAATCGAAATTTTCCATTTTCTCCAATCGAGGAATAATATCAAATAAGTTAGAGTTTAGTATTAATCATAAAATGGGAAATGAAATTAGAATAAGAAAGCAAAAAATCAAACTTGACAAATTGGTAACTCCATTGGGGATGTCAAGAGGGCTAGCTACTTAAATTTTCTAAAATTAGGATTATTTTTCAAAAATAACTTAGTCAATTATTCATGTAAATTTTCTTTTTCCTTTTGATTGCAAAATATAAATTGTTGTACCAATATTTTTTGTTGTAACTTACCTATGGAGTTTTCTAGTGGGGGGTTTAATTTTATGAATCATACGTGTAATAGATGCGGTTGAAACTAGGTCACCCTAGGACCTTAGAAAGGGGGCCATTGTGTAAGCTTTGGATGTTATGAGGCAACCACCTTTCGGGGCTAATTAGGCTACCCTACTCAAGTTTAAATGTGACTACAAAACCATTTCTTTAAAAACACGGATGGTCACAAAACTTAAGGACTTTTAGAACCCATCCCAATTGCATACACGGACTTTTAGACTAATGAATAAATGATAATAGGGCATGTTAACCAAGGGTTGTTATTATATTGGAATTCCCATACTATCCATGTAATTTCCTATGTATACCGGCTCTTTATAAACGACTCGTTCATTATTTTTCTGTATTTTATTTTGTAAATTACATCTTTGTAAATATAAAAATTCATTGTAAATTCTCTTTATATGTAACTTTTTCCTTGTAAACCTATTATAATAATGGAATTCCAATGCAATCACAACCCTAAACACCTAATATCACCTATTATTATTTGATCATTGACTCCTTGCATTTGTATATCTTCATTTTATATATTTTGTCCTTATCTTTATTCATTTGTAAATATCCGTACTTAATAATATCTTACTTTCTAAAAGTTAGGTTCATAAATAATCATATTTTGCTAACCTGTGAAATATTACACTTCATTTGAAAGTATGTTCTTAAGTGATCAAAAGTGAAAATAAAAAAAAAAAAAAACAATAAGAATCAATCTTGTAAAATAATTTTAGGTAGTTGCCATTTCACCAAATATTCTTCAAGTTAGGAATTTTCATTCTTTCAAATAGATTAACACCTTGTAAATATGCTTCCTCATTCAAAATAAATAGAATTTAGAAATGATCTTTGGTTCCATTGAATAATAATCAAACATAATGTTAGCCTCCCTTTTCTTTGTTTCTTTTTTATTCCTTAGTATTACTCTTTTGTAAATAGACCCTTAGTAGTGTTGTTCTATATGTAAATAAATTATGTAGGCTTGTATATAGAATCCTAAAAAAGCAATCTCCCATTTGTAATTTAATTACAACCGACTCTACATGTCAAGCCAAATGACTACCCATCTTTCGGAAATTATGTGCCGTGTAGTAGAATGCCCTAACAACAGCCACATTCCATGCACCAACTCAGTCTTGTCCGATCCAACCACTTTCTCGGCATCATTACTGCCAAGAGGTTGAGAGTCTTGTCCTATATGAATCCTCAGCCACTCCTGTTCAAACAAACCCATGACTGCTTGGAACTCCTACTCAGCTACCTAACTAACCCGTATTGCTTTGTCAACATCCTCTAATAGCACCACCAATGCATTACTGCCATGTGTCTAAAACCACTCGTAAAATCTACTATTATAATCATTGTTTTTTCTATGAATATTCTTTTCAACCTTTTGTATACCATGTACGTTACTTCTTTAAGACTACCTATTTTGTCTTTTCCTTTTTGGGCATGTTGCTCCAAATTCTCAGGTATAAATACCCTTTGTATTTTGTAGCTGTAATCATCAGCTTAATATTAATACACTTAACATTTTTCCTCTTTCATAAATATTATCTGTTTACTTTCATTTCACTCTTATCCTATCCCTTAAGTAAGGCTAAGTGGCAAGTAACATCACTGGACCAATTTGTATGTAATATTGAGTTGTGCCGTGAGTCCTCGAAAGTTCCATTGATACATCATATCTTTTAGAGCTATTCATGGGTTTTTGCTTACTTTTCCTTCACTCTTTCATGTATTCCCCATCGCTCTTTTCAAGCTTTCAACAAACTTGGACTCATCTCCATGACTAGTCTTACCTGTTCTTAGCTACAGACAGCATCACATCAAGTCCAACCATGAACCAAATCAAAACATGCAATGAAACACCATCCTAAACTTGACACCTGGTACAAAGAAAAGGGCAATTCACAGTCCCTTCCACCTCAAAAGACATCAAGACTAGCCCATTCAACTCTAATGAACTGGGCCTGAAATCACACACGGGAGGTAAAGGGCATTAAGACCTATAAGTCTAGGGCAATTTTAGCAAGAACGTGAAAAGTACAAGGCATTTGGTCTTTGAAATTTCATTTTGAACTCAAATCGAATTAAATGTATTGTTTCACAATTAGAGTGCGTTTTAAGGATCTGGAGGAAACGTCAATCTCCACCCTCTGGCAAATCAATTCCTATGTAGGAAATTAATAACTCATTTTTAAAAGGTTTGGAATGAAAAGAGGTAAGCTTTCCTACACACTAACCCTTGAACACTTTAAGAGATGAGAAACATCATGGTGAGAGATTTTTAGACTCATTCCTTAAAGGAGGTTAGTTTTGAATGTGATATGTAGATTAAAATGAAGTTAAGCATTTATTTTCAAATCTCAAACACAATTATCATTTATTAACCCCATTGAACTAATTTAGAGTGCTTTCAAATGTAAACCCTATCAGGAACCACCCTACAGTAACGTAATTTGGAGGTTAAGGTCAATGATTACAAGAAGAGGATAAAACTGGTTTGTGCTTACCTTAGTAATAACAATTCAAGAATAACTTTGTTTTCGATAAATTGTTTCCTCTAAAGAAGAGTCAAACACCTCAAGACCACATATGTCTTACCCAAGCCCATATATTTAGAACCAATGGATTTAGGGTCTTAAGTCATCTAAAGACAAAAACTCGACAAAAGAGATAATTACTTTTTGGTAAAGAAAAGCAAAAAATAATGGGGCAAAAAAAAGAAAAAGAAAAAGAATGAAGAGATGAGAAAAAAGAGAAAAAAAAACTAAAAAAAAAAAAGAAAAAGAAAGAAGGGCCTGATCATTGAGCTTGAGAAAAGCCCTAACCAAAGAAGGCCCAGAAGCTCGAGTCGCTCTAAAAACACAAGATCCTGAATCACATTCACAACCACTAATGCAAAACCCCATATTCATTTCAAAATCATACTCTAAATCATAAACACAAAACCTTCCTATCCATCTTGAATCACACAAGACCTCCCCACCCGTAGTACCTCCTATACTCGATAAAAGCTCTTATAATCTTAAAGGATAATTTATCGTTGATAAAAATTATTTTTGAAACTCAAGCAAGCACGCACCAATTTTTTCTTAAGGGTTCTTGACTTGTACACTTAAGTTGGATAAAAGTATTTCTTTCAAAGTAAACCCTCTCATTAATCCCTTTCAAAACCATTTTACCAAAAGCCTAATTACTGAACCCAAAAAGATCTAACAGATTAATCAAAGCGTATCGCTTGCAAACCAGACTATAATTTTTTAGAACAAAAGTCAAGAGTATAATCTAGACCAAGAGTACACAAGGGAGTCTTCTTCTACTAAACTAATCATGAGTTACTTATTCCTTAAGAAAGGAATGTTTTAAAATTAGAAGGCCTTACCAAGAAGCTCAACATTAGACATTTTCGAAGGATGGGAAGAACATGAGATGCCCTGCATGATTACCAAGAAAGGGGATGATTATAAAACTTGCTTCTTAAATAAGAATTCGTATCCATTAGCAAACTTTAAAAAAAAAAAAGATAAAAGAAGAAAGAAAAAAGAAAGAGAAAGTAAAGGTTTGTTACAAGTTTTTCCATCCTTTTTCATGTCCATGACGACCCAAGTGGCCAAATTTTGGAATTCATGTCATTTACTTCTAAGTCATTATCCCAATGTAATGTTTAATATCCATTAATTCTTTTTCAAAATAAGGAACCTTATCCCTAATGCCCCTTTTTTTTTTTATAAAAGATTTTCACCAAAATTCCTTGTTTGTAAATTTCTCAAGTTAAGAGATTTTTCAAAATATTACATCACTCAATTTTGCTTCTTAGGGTTCTTAGCTAGCTCGTAGGGTGCTTACCCTTTTTTCTCTTATTTCCTTAGGGTTCTAGCTAACTCATAAAGTATTGTCCCAACCCACGTTTTCTTTAGGGTTCTAGCTAGCTCATAGAGCGTTATCTTAATGCACATTTCTCATTTCAAGGATCAAATCAACTCATAGAGAGCTATCCCAATTCATGTTTCTCTTTTAGGGGTATAACTAGCTCATTGAGCATTGTCCTAATTCATACATCTCTTTTAAGGATCCAACCAGCTCATAAAGCTCTATCTCGATTCATAATTCTCTTTTAAGGATCCAACTAGCTCATAGAGTGTTGTCTCGACTCGCATTTCTCTTTTAGGGATCCAACCAGCTTATAGAGCACTGTCTCGATTCTCATTTTCTTTAGGATTCTATCTAGCTCATAAAGTCCTATTCCAACCCACATTTTCTTTTAGGTTCTAGCCAGCTCATAAAGTGCTGTCCCAATTTATATTTCTCTTTTAGGGATCGAGCTAGCTCATAGAGAATCCCAATTTATATTTCTCTTTTAAGGTTCTAACCAACTCATAACGTTATTCCATTTCTAGCTAGCTTATAGAGCACTGACTTAACTCAATTTTCATATAAGGTTTTAGCTAGCTCAAGAAGCACTTTGCCTAATCAACTATGTTAGTCAACTCAAAGGAGCACGACTAGGTTTTCTATCGACCTTCCAGTTAAGGTTAGTAGTCCCTTAGAGACGCTCTTACCTAAGTTAATCAACTCAAAGGAGCACAACTAGGTTTCATGTCAACTTTTCAATTAAGGTTGCTAATCTCTTAGAGATGCTCCCGCCTAAGTCAATCAGCTCAAAAGAGCACGACTAGGTTTCATGTCAATTTTTCACCTAGGCTCTTACCTAAGTCAATCAACTCCAAGGAGTAAAACTAGGTTTTATGTTGACATTATACTTAGGATTGCTAGTCTCTTAGAGATGCTCCTACCTAAGTCAATCAAATCAAAAGAGCACGATTAGGTTTTACGTCAACTTTTCATTAGGATTGGTTATCCTTTAGAGACGCTCTTACTTAGGTTAATCAACTTAGAAAGGCACAACCAAGTTCTCATTTAGGGTCTTAGGTAGCTTAAGGAGCACTTTGCCGGTTCTCTTAGGTTAGTCAACTCAGAAGGATACGACCAAATTCTCATTTAAGGTCTTAGCCAACTCAAGAAGTGCTTCGCCCATTCATCTAGATTAGTTAGCTCAATGGAGCACGATCAAGTTTTCAATTAGAGTCTTAGCCAGCTCATAGAGTGCTTTACCCATTTACTTAGGTTACCTAGCTCACAAGGCACTACCCTCCTTTTAATATCTTTTGGGGTCCTAGCTAGCTCAAGGAGCGCTTTACCCATTCACCTATGTTAGCCAACTCATAGGGCACTGCTCTTCTTTTAAGTACTTTTAAGGTTCTTACTAGTCCATAGGGATGTTACCCTTACCACCTTTCTTTTCGAATTTTTGTCACCAAATCCCCAACGGATCAACCCTAAGATAACTAGCTAGTTGTAGTGTTTCTTAAGACCAAGTCATCCCCGAGGCAAAAACAGTGTCTTTTTTGTTTTTATAGTAAAGTTTTACTCAAACTTCATCACAAAGAGGAATAGCTGTAAACACTCAATTTTTGCACTCTTGAAGTTTTAAAGAGTCCTAATTTAGAAAATAACAAATAAAAAAAAGTGATAAATGATAAAAAAAAACAAAAAAGTAGAAAATTTTCAAGAAAAAAATTAATTGGATAAAATATTAACTAAATAGTTATTGAAAAACGCAAATTTGATACAATAGTGTTAAATAAAAAAAAATCAATATTGGTAAGATTCAAATCTAATTTGGATCTTTATCAATTTAGATATAATTTGATCCAAAAGATTCATTTTCGAGTCTTATAAATTGGGATTACACCCCGCAAAAAAGGAGAGTTCAATTACACACACATACAATTCAATCCCACCTTACATAGCTCCAATCACTTCCAGGCCCCTTCACCATTGAAATAACCACATTTACACTCACTGTCGCAATCACGCTACCAGCTAAACTCCTTATCCAACACCGCACAATACAATTCACGACTGCTTCATCACCAAACAATCCATAATCACCATTCAACCACGAACCCAACCATCAACAGCAAACACTCTTACGCCATAGCCCCTTCTACTCTCGTACAGTTAGGACTAACTTCTCTTTAGTATACGATACAACTGACACGGTAATGTACAAACATCTCTACGATCCAACACATACATAGCAGCTTCACGCTAAACTTTAACAATCACCAGTCACATACCCGTATAGCTGTAATAACCCCAGCATGATCTATTGCATGGAGATTCAACCTTAGCAACCAATTACAGTCGTAATCATCCTATCAGTCCTCGTCCATCCCCCGACCAAGCCTGTGATCATCTTGTTGGTCCTTGTTCGCCCCCCAATCACGCCTGTGACAACTTGAAGATAGCCCTCATCCACCTCCTAATTCCAACAGTGATAACTTGAAGATAGTCCTCACCTACCCTCCAATTCCGACCATGATAGCTTAAAAGTCAGTAATCATTTACCCTTTAGTCACACCTGTGAATTTCCTATACACCAGCAGCAATACACATTAACCTATGCCCAATCAAGTAAGTGAGTTGCTCCGTTTGTTTTTGGTTTAGCTACTTATCATGTGTTTTAGTAGTTAGCTATAAGGAATAAAAACTATGCCTTTTCTGAATTTTATGTTTTTCAATCGTTAGGTGCTTAAACTTTCTCACTTAGAAAAATTGTTTATTTTATAGCAACAAATTAATAGACTTGTTTTTTCGTACTAGGGTTTTCTATTAGATAATGTTCCATAAAGTAAAGCATCAAGTTAAGACACTATAGGAATTTTTCTTAAATAATAATCAAAGGGATTGAAAACGTAGGGGTGAATTGATATATTTTGCAAAAATGAAACTATTTCAATTTTTAAAACAAATCCCCTCTTAGTAACTTAAATGGCATGACAAATAGTTGAAGATTGATTGTTTAACTTTATGCACAACACAAATAATAAAAACCAAAAACTAAATAGAGTAGAGAGAAAGAAGATCAAATGATCAATTTATAGAGCTTCAGCCTTCTGCCTAATGTTCTCTTCCAACTCCACTGCTGAGGATCCGATCTTCCTCACTAGTGTCATTCCACTAATTCAATCTTTTCACTACTAAAAAATGAACAAAAGGTTACAAAGATATTTAGTCATTTCTCTATCCTATTTCACTAGCTCTTCCTAAGCTAAACACAAGACTCAAAGAACTCCCTAACCTCACATACACTCGAATACAATGTCAATAATGTTTATAAAGAAAACGAGACAATATAATCAAATAACTCTTTACAACATTCGACCAAATGCAATAACAATAGAATAAGAAAATTGTTTTCGCTCAATTTCTGGCAATCTCCATAGAGAGAATTTTTGAAATTCATATATGTACTGAGTATACTTTCTTGAGTCTTGTGCAACATCGTCTTTAAATTGAATAAACTCTTGTGTAATAGCTAGAAACAGCTAATTCCTAATTTTTCACCAAGAAATCTTGATTCAAAAAGCAAATAGCTTTGTTGTTAGAGAAATATCCCGTGAAAATAGGAATTTGAACTTTTGAAATTTTTGAAATCAAATGTTGTTATCCCCCGATATATTTTACAAAGAGCTTGACCTATTTTAACTGTTGTAACTTGTTAATTCTAATCCACAAGCTTCAAGAATTTATTGAGATTTAAAATTTGAAAACCAAATATCTTGCAATATGGATAAGCTTAAATAAATTTGAACATGTCTTACTGAATCAAATCTGAATTTAACATCCTTCAATTTTTCAAAAATACTAAACCACCTGATCAAGACATTCCTTATCATAAAGCTATACTCGAATATTAAACTATATCTTCCTTTAGAAGGAAAATCTACACCTTTATATGATTAAAAAAATATCTCCTAAGATTTGCATGAGTATACCAATTATACAACAATACCCATAGCTAATACTTTAAATTCTAAAGCATAAAAAAATCTTATTCATCCTTATCTATCATGTTGTAATTGGAAATTTAAATTTCATGCCTCATCTACTAAAATTTTGCATCTCAAATCTTTTTTAATTTGAAACAACAATCTTCCTTATCCAATCTTATCTTTAACAAAATATCCTTGAGTTCTTGAATTATTATTAACAAAATGAGCTGCAACCATATCTCGAAAAAATTACAAAAATCTACACTAAACTTTGAAATTTCAAGTATAATTTTATCCAATAAATTCTCACAATAAATCTAAATTTTATCTTAATTGGATACACAACACTAATATAGCAAATCCTTTTATGGTTAATATCCTTAATATATTTAAAACTTGACCAATCTTGCTAAAAATGTCAAAATACCTTTTTTTCCAAAATATATTAATAAAACATTAATCAAACATTCCAAAAATTTGATTCTTAAGTGTACTTAAATTAATTCAACTTAAAATCCCCATGAACTTAACTATCTTAGTGGAACGGAATTAAGTATATTTCCCTAATATACCCAATAAAGTGGAGCTAGGCCATCTTGTAAAGTTGCTCAACTTAATTTATTCAAATTATTTAGAAAAGTAGCTTAGGAACAGTAGCTAATCTTGAATCTATACACAATCCGTATTGTTTTGTTCTATTACTGATATACTTTCCGACACATGTTCTAACCTACATTCTAACAAGCACAATTCCAAACTTAATTTTCTTTCTTCAATTGATTTCATTCTAAAATCGACCTGCACACTTATTGTTCTTGTTATACACATTTTAACATTTTCTAATTGTGATTTCTTTTAGAAATAATTAATGTTATATCACGATATATCTACATACTTCATAAACATATTAATGATAATTTATCATATGTTTTATTATGATCAAAACCAAATTAAGAGACTTAACAAACGTAAACTCAATGGATTTTCAAAATTGAAAACAGACCCACATGTTAAAGTTTTCGAAAAGAACTACAGATGTCTGATCCCGACTAGCAAGTACATAAGCATCTCTAGGGATAATAACATTAAAGTTTTCAAAAAAGGATAATTTTGAAAAATAAGCTTAATTTCAGAAAATTGATAAAGGTACTCGTTAGGGTTTAATAAGTAAACTATGAATTCGAAAATCTCTAGTTTTTTTATTATAAATTTAAAATTAAAGACCAGTAGCTAAATTATAATCAATCCACCCGATCAATTACAATTTATCTCTTTTCCTAACTCCGATCAAATGATGATTCCAAAAGATTTTCAATTAAAAAAAAATCAAAATTTTCTATTTTCACTAGTTGATAATTAACATTAAACGAGTTAAGGTTTAGTCTAAGTCGAAAAATGAGAAATAAAGTTATAGTAAGAAAGCAAAAAATCATGGTTGACATCAGTAAACAACATTACACAAGGTGAATTTTATTCTCTTAGATCAAGTAATCACTTTAAATAAAGAATTGATCTCATTTATTCAAGGTTAACTAATCTATTAATTATTTATGCACTTGAGGCATCAAGATTGTGTATTTCTCCTTTCTATCATTCTTTCTTAATTATTTCATTAAATATCATCTCACATCATTTTTTTAAAAGATACACATAATGCGGAACCCACATAATATGCAAGCAATTACTTCTATTGGAAGCTTAGCATCCACATTCATTAATAATTATATCATTATAGATATATTTAATTATTATATTTATTTTATGGTCACTTTAAATCATTATTCCACTCTTGTTTATTTTAATAGCATGAATTTTATTATTTAACAATCCCCTTAATTTAAAATTTTCCAACTTACGCATTATAATTACTAGCTTAATAACTTTGCCATATCATGCTCATTTAATTAGATGATTCGATATCTGTATCTATACTATAATAAAAATAAAAATAAAAAAACTCTTTTCAAACTTATAAGTAGGTCTTTTGGCCAAAAAATAAAAGTAAAAAACTTATAAATAGATCTATTTCTGGAAATTTCCTAAATGTCAAACATTAATGTCATAGTAATGGCAAAATGCGCTACTCTCTCTAGTGTTTAGAGAGAGAAAAATCCTCTCCACCGTGAGACGCGTCTTCACCGGCACGATGATTCTGTTGTGACACGTCAGGTTGCATGCTGCTACATGCACTGCACTGTCATTATTAACAAAATTCATGAGTTTGTTACAGATTCCTTCATCATTTCACATTAACGTATCTGCATCATTCCAGAATCAAGGTAGCTCCTCTACGTAATCGATAGAGTTACACTAAAAAATCAACAGAAAACAAGAAAAGAGAAAAAGAGAAAAAACCCAAAAATCAATACTGCATTTTCATTTGGTTCGTCAGTCATACATTTAGTGATCCACATCATCAGTTCTCGACATTTCCATCTTCATAGCACTTGATTTATCTGCATCAACCCACTAAATCACTCCGGTAAATTGCTTCAGTTAATAAATTGATCCTCGATCCTCTTGCTATGATGAACTTTCTTTCTTTAGTTCTCTCTTCTTAATCTTCTCTCCGATCTACATCTTGCAAGAAAAAGTAAAAATAGAATAAACAACAGAATTCAGAAATCCACTTTCATCTATAATCATAGTTACTCTCTTTTATTAATTACTATCTTCCAGATTGTCGGTATCTCCGTCATACCATCTGTTTTGTAATTTACCCTTGCCTGTTTGCATTTCAGTTATTATGGAACGCCGAAATAAATGAAAAGCTCCGATTATATCCCAATCTGAAGATAATAACTACGAGGATAGTCTTATTTTAAAGCTGGATTCCATTGGTTCAAGCCAAAGGGAGCTTATATTGGTTGGGAGAGTTTTTGCAGACAAAATGATAAATTGGAAGATGACATGCAAATTTTGAGCAAGGCTTGGGAGGATTTTGGTGATGCCTTTTTCAGTGGGCCTGAACAGGTATTTAGTGTATTTTGACTTTCTAGACATGATGAGAAAGGTTCTACATGAAAGACCTTGGTGTGTTTTGGGCAATATTTTCATACTTAAATATTGATTAAGTTGATTTAAATTCAACAGTTTTTTGGGTCCAAATACATAGTTTAAAACTAGATCAGATGACAATCAACAATGCTAAAATTATTGGTGCTTCACTAGGGGAAGTAGTGGATTATGAACCTGTTGATTAAGCTAATGGAATCAGAAGAACTTTTTTGAGAGTCAGAGTGAAAATCGATTGCACTAAACTATTGAAAAAAGAAATGTTGATTAATAGAGGGGTCGGGGATCGTTCTGCAATAAGATTCAAATATGAAAGGTCGATTGACTTTGCTTTGTATGTGCAAAATTGGGACATGTCATGAAGAGCTATTCTATTAAAAATGGAACCAGTAAAAATTACGGTCCAGGTCTACGAGCTGAAACACCACACCAACCCCCCCGCCCACACCACCCCCCCCCCCCCCCCCCCCCCCCCTAATTAGGGATGGATTTTGGGCTATGAATGTGAAGTTGAAGGATACACAGGATTCATGGAGGAAATGGGATGAAGCAAAAACTGATGTAGAACCCCCACCTTTCACTAGAACATCAACCCCATATTATCCCACACGTGCCACCAATTTGGAAAACACACCACCACAGAAAATAAAACATTCACCTTGGACTCTACTACCAAAAAACTTTCACCACAACATCAACTTCGAGCTACCCTAGCTGCACCACCAACATTGAAACACACAACCACAGACAATAAAACCAAAATAAAATAAAATAAATGAATTTCTCCACTTAAACACTATCCCCAGCCACTCATTTTAAAAACCAAATCTAAAGAGTCTTCACCCTCATATTTTGTTGAGTTTCCTCCTGAAGATGATGGGGTTGTATCACCGATTCAAGCTTTAGTAGAGAAAAAATCTGAAAATGTAGTAACTTGACCTATTATATCATCTTTGTGAGAATTAAAGATTTAAAAAAAAAAAAAGAAAGAAGAAGAACAAGAAGATGAAGGCTTTTCTTCCAGGAAAAAATTATGTCTTGAGAAAGAAAATCTGGAAGTGAATGAAAAGGTGTTTAGAGCTGGAGAGGTTAGTGGAAGAAAATATGGAGTTGTTAACAGGAAAAAAAAAAATTGCCCCTATGGTTGAAAAGCAATTTAATGCCGATTTGATTGATATTCCAATCAAGAAAAGTTATATTGATGAAATAAAGGGCAATGATGGCTGGTCTTCAACACCCACGAGGGTGCGGTGAATTTATTATCTTAGAATTATCAAGGATTGGAACCTTCTTGATGATTGAATATCTCAAAAGTCTCATCCAGGAAAATAAACCTAGTGTGATATTTTTGAGGGAGACAAAAAATAAAGACTTTTGTGCTAAGTAGTAAGCAGTAAGCAAAGATGTTTGAAATTTAACGATGCATTTTATGTTGATCCATGCGGTTTAGCAAGAGGCCTCGCATTGTGGCGGACTGGTGATATTGTGGCGGACACACATGTCAAAATATGTTGTATATAAGGATAAAGGGTATAGGAACTTCAATGCTATATATTTGTTGGATATATTCTCCTTCAAAGTTTTATGAGAAGAAATTTTTGTAGGATGCTATTATCCAATTTTCTCAAGTAACTTATGGGGCCTTGATGTATGCAGGTGATTTCAATGAAATATTAGAAAATCATGGAAAGTAAGGTAGCAAACCAAGGTGTAGAAGACAAACCAAAGGTTTTAAAGAGATGATTTTCAATGAAATATTAGAAAATCATGGAAAGTAGGGTAGCAAACCAGGGTGTAGAAGACAAATTAAAGGTTTTAAAGAGATGATTACTAATGCAAAGTTGGTTGATATTGGATTTAAAGGTTAACTATTTACTTGTACTAAGAAGAGGTTTGATAGAGTATTAGTCCAAGAAAGAATTGATAGGGCCTTACTCAACAATTTGTGGCTATCTCTATTCTTAAACTCATCAGTAGCAAATCAACCAGCTATCATCATGTGGCTTTATTAATTACTCTAAACAAAAATTGAGAGAGGGATAAAAAAATTCAAGTTTGAAAATGTTTGGAGAGCCATGGATGGTTGCAAGGAAGTGATTCAAAATGTGTGGTTAGCTGCTAGTAACGTTTTTCAACCTTTATATGATGTGTTGAGCAATCTTAAGACATACAAGTTGCAACTATCAAAGTAGAGTAAAAATGCCATTCCTAACAACAAAGTACAAATTGAGAAATTGTTGAAAAGGCTTGAAGATTTGCAAGAGAATGTTGGTCCTTCAAAGAAGGATGAAGAGGATGAAATAGACCCAAAGCTAGAAGTGCTATTAGGACAAGAGGAAAAATATTGGCACCAACGGTCTAGAATCATTTGGCCTAATTATGGGGATCGGAATACTAAATTTTTTCACCAAATTACAATAAATAGAATGGAAAAATACAATTGATCACTATATGGAAAAATACAATTGATCATATAAGAGACATACAAGGCAATTGGAAAGAAGGAGAGGAGGATGTGGGAATGGTCTTTGTTGAGTTTTTCCAGAATTTGTTTACTCATAGGCCTAGAACAGATTTTGGTAATGTATTATGTAGGTCTCGTATAAAATATCAAGAAGAAGATAAATTGATATCTTTTACAAAAACTAAAATTTTTTCAATTTAAAAACAAAATCCCTCTTAACAGCTTAAATGGTACGGTAAGTAGTTGAAAATTGATTGTTTAACATAACGCGTGAAAATAAAAACACAAACAGTAAAGGTCAAAAAGTAAATAAAGTAGAGAAAAAAAAGATCAGACAATCCATTTATAGAGTTTCGCTTTTTTGCCTACTATTCTTTTACAGCTCTATCACTGGAGACCCGATCCTCCTCACCAGCATCGTTCTACTAGTCTAATCTTTTCAATAAACAAAGATCAATGAGAGATTACAAGGATATACAGTCACTTCTCTGTCCTATCTCACTAGCTTCTTCCTAAACTATACACAAAACTCAAAAAACTCCCAATACTCTTGTACTCAATTTACAATGTTAACAACATTTACGAACAAAGTGAGACAATATAATCAAATAGCTCTTTATAACTTTCATACAAATGCAATAACAATAAAATAACGAAACTAATTTCACTTAGTTTCTGATAGTGTTCATGAGAGAGATTTTTTAAGTTCAGTTCTTATCTTAATTCTCTTTTATCAATCTAGTGCAACTTCAATTTATCTTAAATTAATCTTTCACATAACAGCAAGAAACAAATAATTCCTAATTTTTCTCCGAGAAAACCTGATTCAAACACAATTAATTTTGTTGTTGGAGAAATATCCCATGAAAATAGGAACCAAATATTTGAATTTTTGAAAACTTGAATCAAGTTGTTCCTGGTTTGTTTCTTCGCTAAGTTTGAGTCACTTGAAAGTTGTTGCACGTAATGATCTACTCCAACTTTCTTTTGATTATGTAGAACTTAAAAAATTTGAAAATCACACTTCAAATATTACGAATAAACATGGAAAGATATGAACAAATCTTCATATAATCTGCTCTTCAAAAATAGTCCAACATCTAATCATAACTTATCTATTATCTGTCGTGTACAAATCTCTTCTCTTCTCCAATATCTTTGTTTGAATTTTGACATAAAATTCTCTTACAAAGATCAGGTTGAATTTATCTACAATATTCAACCTGATCTTTAGCAAAATATCTTGGAGTTCTTAAATTATTGCCAACAAACTAAGCTGTAACTTTATCTTGAGAGACTTACTAAAATTTGTACTAAAATTTTAAATTTTTAAGCATAACTTTGTCCAATAAACCCTTATAAAGAAATATGAATTTTGTCTAAACTTCATATACAACTCTAATATACCAAATCCTTTTTCAGTTAAATATCTTTAATGTATTTAAAACTAAACCAACCTTGCTAAGAATATCAAAATATTTTCTTTCCAAAAAAAAAAAATTACTCAAAACTTAATCTATCATCTTACAATTCTAATTCTTGAGCATTCTATAAATCAATTTAACTTGAAATCCCTATGAACTTAACTATCTTAGTAAAACGAAATTGAATATATTTTCCTAATATACCCAATAAGGTGGAGTTAGGCCTTCTTGCCAAATTGTCTCACTTAATTTGTTCAAATTATTCAGAAAATAACTTAGGAACAACAGCTAAGCTCAAATCTGTATACTAATTACACCGTTCTGTTCTCTTACTGATATACTTTTTGACACACATTCTGACAAATACAAATTCAAACTTATTTTCCTTCTTAACGATACTTTTCTTTAGGATGTCCTGCATACTCAAGGAACTTGTTAAGTTCATTCTTATCTTTTTATTATCATTAAAATTTATTAAGAGAAAACTCAACATATGGGAATGGGTTTCTCTTATTTTTATTGATGAGGATAACAAGTTGCTATGTTGTAAAGTTTCGATAGAGAAAATTAAGAGTGTTGTTGTTATGCCCTAAAGTCACAAAGTCGCAACAGTCCCGCCATGTAAACCATTCTATGATAATAACTGGTTTCATAATGCCTATCATAGATACAATTTACACAAGGTATTGACAACTTCTCGTTTTGAAATAAACAGTTCAATTAAACATTTATCTAGAGTTATAGTAAGTATTAAACTTTAAGTCAATATATATAATTACATGTACATTACTATAGAATTCCTAGGTGATTTTACATCATATCATAATAGTCAGCTGGTTTACATATTAAATATCAATCTTTTAGTAGTAAAGATATTAGCGAGACTCTAGATATAAATTAACTATTAGGCAAATTGATCCTCACACTCCCAAGCTTCAAAAGAGAACTAACTCTGGATAATTATAAGGCAACATATTAGTCAAAGTAATCAGAAGTCGGGACCTGCAAAAGGATTTATACGGGTATAAGCAACTATAGCTCAATAAGTTGAATTAGAGACTCATGAATGTATACAAACATAAACAAAATTATCAAGCAATTATTTTCATGCAATAAAACAAAAAGTATCATCATACAACATAGTCTGATCCGTTGCAAAATCAAAGTAATTTCACCCGCTCTAATCCAAGTTAAGAAGTTTTCATGTTATGCAACAGCTCACAACCAAACTCAAGTTTATACAATGGAGACACTGCTCCTTCTAAGACTATCCTTCGAACCAATGCCCTCATCCTCACCGTAACCTCCTCTCTTATCACTTAGTTTAGCTAAGGACAAAGAAAAGATCAAATTACTATCCAGCGCTATCTTTTTTAAAAGTATCTGTGTTTGGTTGGAGAATCCTAATGATCCCCTAAAGGGTTACAATGCATGACAATTTAAGGTGTTAGGGTCGATTAGGATTAAGTTCAATTTAGGGTGTTCAGATAATTTCACACTAATCTAGTCATAATAGTCATCAATCACAACATAAATTCCAACATAAAGTCAGATACGCAAGCACATGCATAAAACTACTTACAATCACAATCATACATAATCCTAAGTCTCCGAGTACCCTAAAATATTACTCCAAATACGGTGAAGTAATAAACTCGACTTACTTGGAATTCTCGATCGCTTAATCACTCAATTGTAGGTTGGTTTGCCTTCATGTTTCCTATAATATAAATATGTCTTTTTAGTACTTATACTTTGATGATACATATTCTAAGTTTATGGTTTAACTCACTTCTCCATATATACCTATTATTTACTAACGATTCATTCTACATTAGCTTGGCGTTCGATTTCTAAATTAGATTCTAATTTTAGTTCTAAATTGTTTCCAACTACGAGGAATCTTAAATACGCTCGAATCCTAACATGAAATTAATCACATTAGCTCAAGTATTCTAATATCATACTAAGTCTAAATTTAGTATTCTAACCTATTCAATACACTCTAATCCTAATTAGAGTACCGGATTTTACTCCCGATGTGAGAAAATCTTATATTTTTTATCTAATTACCTAAAATTAATTTTTGTACCAGATTTATTTTGTACTAATATTATTATTATATTATCCAATTTAACCTATTATTTCATATTTATTACAATCTCAACTTCACATATTACTAAATTTCCTACAATTACCACATAATTCCCATATTAATTACAATTATCACTCCAAATGTTAGGATTACATTTCCACATCACAAATTAACATCCTTAAATATCTAATTACCCTTTAAGTCAATAATTAATCATTTAATCACTTAATTAAGCCAAAATTACCTATTTTCTCATCATTTTAGGGCTAAAAAATTATTTAAAATTTTCGAAAATTAATTTTTAAAAAATAGCTTCATAACATTGTTCTACAAAACTTAGGTACTCTATAGAAAAAAATTGAGTTCTAAACTACACTCCTAAGCCTATTTATTTATAATTCTAAACATGTTCGGTTTTATCCAATTTCTTAAAAACCCTATATTTACAGACTTGATTACACTTAATCATTATTTTTTTCTAACTCTACATACAATAAAACATCAGAATAATAAATTTCATAATTTTCTGGGCATAATTAATAATTTTAAGCAATTTTTCAAAATCGAAGGATATTTGAGACTCACCTAGTTCACGAGCTTTTTGCCTTCCAACACTGGTTCAAGTGTGTCGGCCAATCCAGCAATCAGTTTGGGGCAGGGTGGTGGTGGTGGTGGTAGTTCAATCCCAAGTGGTGGTGATGTGTAAGTTCGGTTCACAAGCTTCTATTATACAAATTTGGGAAATTTTTTCTAAACCTTAATTTTCCTCTTAATTTTTTACCCTTGCTAATTTTTTTAGGTTTCAAACTAAACAACTTAGCTTCTGTAATTTTCTTACTATTTATAGGGCTATAAAGTGAACTCTATGCATTAATTAGACAAGACTAGCTTATTCTCTTCCAATTTTTTTGCCTTTTTTATTGCTTGTTTTTAATTGGCCAAAATTTGTTGTTGATTCTTAACCTGCCACAACCAGATTCTGAGTTGTTCTCTACCTTTCTGATTTTTTTATAATTTTCTTTAATTATTTAGCAATTTTTTTAGCTAATTTTAAGCAATTTAGGTAATTTTGCATATTTTTGCCTACAAGTAAATACATGTAGGGTATAAGTAAGTACTCTTAAATATTATTTAGATCATTCTATGATTTTTAATATACATATAATTTTTCTCTAGCGATTTATTAGTTATCGGAATACATTTTACGTACTTTCGATAAATAACAAGAAATATACTTAAAATTTGAAAATTTTATATCCTCTTATTTTATTACTTATTTTCTTAAATTTAAAATTATGGAGTCACTTTTACTAATATTTCTTACTCTAATTTATAATTTATATTTAATCAGATCCTTTAATCAATCGTCCTAAATTTCGTATCCTAAATTCAATTCTATGGTTATTTGGCTTATATTTAGTACTTACAGTTATATCTCAAATGAGAGCTTTAAAAGCACCCAAACCAAATGGGTATCCAAAGGGTTCTATAACCAATATTGGGATATAATCTATCACGCCTCGAAATCTATCAAGTTGTAACAGTCCATCGTATATATCAATTTTATGCTTAAAACTATCCACCCGACCACTAGCATAACTCCGATATACATAAAGCTCATACGACGAACTGCTTTGAAGTGTTTACAGTTCCACAAATAGACTAAAATTTATATAAATAACAAACTCATGTTCACAATATACTAGGTACAGTATATCAATAAAAGTACACGATACATTTCCTACTCAAAAGTAAGAATCCTATTAGATTACCTGAGAGACCTAGCCGATTTCGAGAAACTAAAAAGTTCCAAAAATACAGTTCAACATTAGTTCTTTCTTACTCTCAACCTGGTTATACCTTTTATACACCTGGTAATAATCATCTTGTGTCATGTCTTACTAACAACCTGTAAGCAAATCTATAAGGGAGTAAGTAAACCACAACTCAGTAAGGGGTAGAAGACCAAAAGCATATACAAGTAAAGTAGAACATCCAAGTTATTAAGTAATTATTACGTGCAATGTATGAACAAGCAATGTGCTATTCATAGGACGTTATTTAGTTCATCGTGAAGTCAAAGAAATTACACCTGTCTTAATCCTGGTTAAGGAGTTACGATATGACAGCTAATAAGTTTCTATTTGTTTATATTTTATATAGTGATTTTTAATGAATTTCTGTTGAATTTTAAGTTTATTTTTAGAAAATGATACTTAATTAAGTAAAATCTTGTTTTCTATATTTTGGAACAATCTATTAAAGAAAACGAGAAAATAGAAATAAGTTTCACTCAATTCGAAGCTAAAACGAGAAAGTTATAACGTTTTGAAGATCGAAGTGACCAAATAACATGACTGTGTTGTTTCCAAGATGATTTTGAAGTAATAATATAAGGAGGTCAGAAAATGACACAACCAGAAGACATGATCATGCCATTAGTCATATCGGTCACAAGTGCATAAGGAGATACGAACAAGATTTGAAAAGATTTGATTTAGTAATTAAAAAATGACATGACCAAGGGATATGGTCGTATCCTAGTTATGTCACCTATTGTGACTTTTTGAATTCGTCCTGACTATAAAAAGCTCTATTAAGGTTTTATGACATAACTTTAGCAAGACTTTATAAGAAACTTTCAAGACCCAAACACTCAAGAGAGCAAAGAATTTCAAGACATCAATATTCAACTTTTTACTTTAATCCATGATTTACTTTTCTACTATTGTCTTAGATTTTATGCAAGATTGTTGCTTTATTATGCGTAAAGAGTAAATCCTTTATATGTAGGTCTTGCAAAACCTAAATCTATTCATGTGACATTGATTTTATTAGATCTAAAGAGTTCTTTAATTTTTCTTAATTCAATTATGTATGCTTAATGCTTTAAATTGTTATTTCCGCGGGTAATGGTCTAAAATCTAATATCATATAAGAGAATCGAGATATTCTTATATAATTAGATCTAGGCATAGTTAATATAAATTCTTGTAAGATTAGAGATAATTTACAAAATCTTTTTAAAATTTTGATTAATATCACTAAAGAGTTCATTGTGTAATAATGCGATCTTAAGCTATGTTATTGAAAAAAGATTCTAATAAGTTATTTTAAGATCAGGGTTAATAGAATTGAGAAATTTATTAACTTGAATATGGAATTATCCTGATAAAAAAAAAATAGATTGAATTAGATTATCTTTCATAAAAGTCGCATATTTAAGTCTAAGGAAAGCAACGATCTAAGTACTTTTCTAAATCTTGAATTAATTTATAAATTGATCGCTTTATTGTTAGTTTCTTGATTGAATCTTAATTAATTGTTAATTTATTAGCTACTACAATTTAGTTTAAGTTCTTTAAGTTTCTTAAATTCAAATTTGTCAGTTAAATAATAGAGATCTCGCGAGTACTAATAATCATAGTCTTTGAGGAATCGATATACGGACTTATATCCACTTAATATAATTAATAGGTGCACTTGCCTCATATACAATGTCAATAATAAAGGGTACTATACTCCCTCACGTCCAATCCCAGACTTGTGCAATGGAGACCCTTACTCTTCCTGAGACTACCTTTGAACCGACTTTCTTAACCTTACTGTGACCTCATCTCCTGTCACTTAATTCAAACAAGGCTAAGGAAAGGCCAACTCATTGCACTTCATCGAAGGCATCCAAATTTAGCTGGAGAAAACCTAACCATCCCCTAATGAGATGCAATGCATGTTCTTTTATAGTCTTAAGTCATATTTCAATTAGTCTAGTTAAGGGTAGTTAATCAATTTGTAACATACCAAACAAGGTCAAGCAACATAACAAAACATGTAGTTCAGCTACCAATCAACACCTTAATAACCAAGCATAAATATAGTATACACACAAACAACTACTTGCAACCACCAACAAGTATACACTCCAGTCTCCACAAATGCCACTTACTTGTATCAATACTCACTCCAATAAGTCTATAACGCCAGCTTTCCATTCACTTAAAAGTCCTACATATATATATCAAAACCTAGATTTAATTTTCACAAGATTTACAAAAATATTAGGGTTCTATCTAATTCTTCATATTATTATATAACTTGATTGAAATACTATTTATATAGTTATTTAATGGAATAACCTTGATCTTCTTACTTTATTATATTGTATCTACTATAGATACACATACACATACATACATATATATATGCTTAAAGTATATTATTCATATGCTATGAAACATAGATATATTTGTACATGTATTTTAATTATTATAGCTTTATTATATAAGTTATATATAGATTATATTGAAACGTAAACTTTATTGGTCAAATTACGTTTCATCCATGAAAAGGTCATCATTGGATAATAATTTTGATAATATTATAGAAAATACCTATTTTATTACCTAATATTATCCATTTTTAATAAAATTAGTATTAATGTGTTCATATAAACTCAACAATAAATATTATGATATTGGTTTCAAAAGTTAAGTTCTAAAGGATACTTTTAACCCTATTATACATATATGTTCATTTAGCAAGTAATATCATATTAATATTATATTATCTAAATAAAACATATATTTTACATAATTTTCAAGTAAAACAAGATTAAAATACGTATTATCTATTCTTAATACGTGTATATCATAACTCGAGTCATATAACAGTACAAAATATAGCAGAAACAGCATCTATTCAAATCTTATCAGAGTAGATAAAATTGTGATTTAATCAAATAATTAGCATATTTTAGCTAAATATTACTAAAAACATGTCCCAATTAGTAAGTTAAGTCATTTAATTAAGAAAATAAATAACAAATAGCTAAAATCATCAAATAATTCTACGAAATTTTTCATGAACTTAGAAAAATATATGGAATATAACTAGTAACTTGTTTTACAAAATCAGGGATATTGCCTAATTACGTAAAATTACATTTTTATCCTTAAATTAAGATTAATTAATCAAATAATATCATTTTCATACAAAATAACTTCCATACAATCCTAACATTACTACAAGTGTCCAAAAGTCATCACATATCATTTTCATCAATTATTTTTATTAAAATCAATTTATCTCAAAAAATGCCAATTTTTGTCATTTCTAGGCTCAAAAATAAAATAAATACCAAACATGTATGAAGGAAATATATATAATACTTAAAATTTTATCAAAATAATTATACCACATGAAAGTAGATCTAAAATAGCATAAGGATAAATTTTTTAGAATTTTCCTAAATTATTTACTATTTTTAGAAATTACTTAAAAAACAAGGCAAAATTTGAACTCATGTATTTATCAAAGCCCTACCACAATCAACCAGTTAGAAGGTATCGGACGACCAAAGCACAAGTAGCTCTTCTAGGGGTTAGTAAAGTTTCACAACAAATCACAGTTTGGTTTAGGAACCATATTTGGTTGGTCTTTACTCTGTTTTTTTTTTTATATTTATTTTTCTAATTTTCATAAACTTTTGTCAAATTTTTCTTTGAATGTTTTACAATCCTAAACGTACAAAATGACGTCATGAAGCCTCTTTATACTAGTTTGAACCAAATGGAAATTTTATTGTTAAGTAATTTTTTCTTTAATATTTTGCTTTTTCTCTCATTATTTTTCAAACATGAGGTGTCAAATTTCCTCTAATTTCTACTTTTGATTAATCATCTTATCAATTCTTGGATTTCCATGGTGAGATCTAGATATTTTGCAAGCTTTTAGAATAGGTTAGGTATTATTTTAGTGAAATTTAGGTAATTAACGTATAATATATTAATATTTAGTAATTTTACTAATATATGTGTATATATCCTATATGCTTGATACATGTAATGAGTAATCATATTCACATAATTATGTCTTATTCACGTTATTAATATTGAAGATGTATTTTCTTTTTATCTTTGCAAATTTATCGCTTATTTTATATATTTATAGATTTTTTTGTTAATTTACTAGTATATTCGTAAGTGTGTATATTTATTCATATGCTATTTTATGTAAAATTATTCACTTTTCTAAATTAAATAATTTATCTCTAGTATCTCGTTATATTTCAGGACTCGATTTTAAGAATTCTAAAAATTTTTATATTATATCAAATAATAACACTTTTATGGCCAAAATTGGGGTTTTATGAAATTATTTTTTAAATCTAACTTTATTAAATCACTTCTACTAACTTTTATGATTTAATCGTAAAATTTGGATTCAATTGAATAAATTTTCTCAAAAACCTTAAATTTAGATACAATTACCTTAAATGCGATTTTAGGAATTCATATAATCGAAAATTCCACTATGAAAGCATGCCAATCATTCTTCCTTAAAGGTATTTCCCAACCTTCCTACCACAACCCGAAGAGCGGCCTAGTCGTGGTAAGCATCGTGTATTATACAAAAGATTATAGATTAGTTACCCTCCTAATCAATAACATTTTATAAAATATAGAAGGCTGCTACTACTTTAACCGGTTACACAAAAGTTATGTAGGCGTAGATAATATCACAACATAATCATATTAATATAAGATTTCATAAAGTAACTGCAGTAAATACTAACAAATACATTAAGCCTTTAAAGTAATATACACAAATCCAAAAGCTTTCCACTTACCTCAGGCATACCTTAGCTAAGTATGACAAAAAGATCCTCCTACAAAAGAAGTCTATAGGAGTGTAAGCTAAGAAGCTTAGTGAGCTATCACTCAACCATACAACAAGAGAGATATTCGATAATTAAATTACAAGCATATGAATGGATGAACAAGCCTAATGCCATACAAAAACATACAGTTAACCAGATACTACATACAACTTAGATTTAATGCCCTCCGAAGTTAGGGTTAAACTATACATGATACCAATCAATTTTGTGTATCATACCTGAACTTAAACAAGTATGAAACTTCATATTTATTATTCAAAAAAAAAATAGTTTATTCATTTCCAATTTTTAAATTAAGTCCCAAGTATGATTATGAATGGGCTCTCACAATCCACATTCACCCCTAAACGAAGGCCTCTAGACTCAATCTTTAACCAGGTAGTTGATGCCTCCAACATCTAGTAATCTCATGATCCAGGATAAGGTTATATTGTACGAATACACCATACTAAAACACTTTATTCATATTAATAATCCACCCATGTATAGCTTCTCACTACCTTTGTCAATATGACAACCAGAATTATTATAATGTAATGCACGATTATGCATAACCAAGTTTAATTTAATCAAGTTAAATATACTTAAATCTAATTATTGTACAATCAATCAATAGCACAAACAACCAATTCTCTATAAATAATTATAATGCAACAACCAATTCAATTTTATAAATTAAAGTATTTTCATGCAATATACAATCATTAGTCACATGCATACCCCGAACCCCACACATCAAGTCATTTATCAATGGAGTTTAATATTCACTAATTACAAATACAAATAAGTATGAAATCATAAGAAATACTAACTCAACCATAGGATCTATCAGGAATTGTAATAATCCATTAAAAGGTCGAGATCACCTAATAGTTAGGAAGAGTGAAAGATGGTAAGTATTTAGGTGAGATACTTAATATACATAAGTATTTAGTAAAATCTAACCAAAATTGTCATTTATTTGTATATAATTCCCGATTCGATTTTTTTCGTCAATCGCATATAACTTTTTCGTTTTAACTTCGATTTTTATGAACTTATAGTTCATTTTTATCGTTTTCAAGCATATTTTCACATAGTGGGTTCCGTTCTAGATGTTGCAACCCACATTTTTCGTTATGGTCTTAAAATATCACGAATTTTATTATTTTGACCTAAATTATAAATTATTATTTTAAGCTTTTCTTTATGAATTTATGATTTAATAAATTTCTAAATTTTTTATTTTTTAAGTCTATTTTATAGTAATTTACTTATTTTACTATTTTAAGGTTAAATTCACATTTAAACCCTTTTTGCCTATTTTTATTATTTTCTATTTGATTAATTATTATTTTATTATAACTTAAAAAATTAATTGCTTAAATGAGGATGTTGACATGGCAAATCTTCATTGGTCCACACGTCATTTTATAATTTTTTATATTTTTCCAATTTCTGTGATATCAAATAATATTTATACTTATATATTTATTATTATAATTTGTTAACTTTTGTAAATTAATCTATTTTATTGTTTTTTTCCTCTCCATGCTTGCGACATACATGTGTGTGTGTATATACATACATTACCTTATTTAAGGATTTAATTTTTTAGTATATTTGCACATGTATTATTTAGACATATATTTATACTAATACTTATAATATACATATATTTATACTTATACACGTACTTTTATACCTATGTTTTCTTACTTTATTTATACATATATACATGTATATACTTATAGCATATCTAATATATATATATATATATGTGTGTGTATTAACTTAAATATACCATGTACTGCATGTATACACATTATATACGCATATATATATTGATATATGCCATACGTTTACATAATTAATTATAATATATATGTACATATGGTTATATACATATATGAACACGTATATATATGTGTATTAACTTAAATATACCATGTACTACATGCGTGTATACACATTATATATGCATATATATATATATATTGATATATGCCATATGTTTACATAATTAATTATAATATATATGTACATATGGTTACATACATATATGAACACGTATATATATATATATATATNACTTTCACTTTATAATACATAAGAAAAACATACACACACTTTCTTCTCTCCAACCATCCCTTTCCATCCTCTATTCCCTATTTTCTTCCTTTGGTTCCTTTTATTTTGTTTTCGTAAGTTGAAGAAGAAGAAAAGCTTTGGTTTCAACAAATTTCAAGACAAAACAAAAGTAATGAATTAGAGTTTAATTTGTATATAATTTGTTATGTAATATTTGATTCAGATATATACTTTGTTATATGTGTATTTTGTATAGTTCCATATATTTTAGTAGTATGTAATAGGTTCCATATGTATTTTCTTATCTTTGTGATAAAAGCTATATGTACATGTATTGAAATTATCTATATAAGTTGTTCTCTTCATGTATATGTGTTCATATATATATATATATATATATATATATTGCTATATACCATATGTTTACATCATTAATTATAACATATATGTACATATAGTTATATACATAAATAGTTATATACATATATGAACACATATACATAAAAATACTAACTTTACATATAATCTCAATACATGTACAATTAAATTTATTACAAAGACAAGAAAATACAAATAAACTCTATTACATATTTCTGAAATACATGAAATTCCATAAAATACACATATATAACAAAAGTACATGGAAAGTAATATTACAAAATAGAATAAATACAATAAAAATACTAGTTAACTACTTCTTTTATGTCTTATAGAGTGGTTGAACCAAGACCTCTTCTTCTTCTTGGATTTGTTGAAGAAAACAAAAGAAAAATGGAATGAATGGAAAGTGAGAAGAAGGAGAGGAATTTTCTATTGGAAGGGAGAGAGAGTATGTGTATTTTCTTATGTGTTAGTTTGTGAAAAAAAAAATGAAACAAATTAGAGTAACTTATCCTACAAGCAGTTGGTGCAAGGGGAAAGAGGAAAAGTAAAAATAAAAAATAAAAGAAAAAGAAAAAGAAAGATAAGATAAGATGATAAGATGATTGGACACTTACTTTATCTTATTGTCTTTAATCCTAATCTTCTAATTTAAGCACACATTGAAATAAATAAAAATAAATAAATTAGCAGTCAAAACATGGTCAATAAAAGTAGTGAAGAAAAGAAATAAAAGCAAAAAGGAAAAGAAAAGAAGAAAAAGGAAAAGGGAAAAGGGAAAAAGAGATAAGAAAATTATAAATTATTAGATTAACTTTTCAAACAAAATGTGTTTAATTTTAAGTAATATTTGAAATAATTTATAATCTAATTATGGAAATTAATGTATACCCTTTCGCACATAAACATGAAATATACAATAAAACTAACTCAAAATAATTAAATTGACACAAAACTAACACACACACACACTATAAATAATCACAAATTAATATTTAAAATTTTATCAATTTTATTAATTAAATTGTCATTCTTTACATTTATGAACATTAAAAAATTATCTCCATTCATTCTTGGTGATCTTATGCGATTAAGCGTGTTAGTTAGTAATCGTATTCGATTAAGGTTAGATTACTTTTAGGACAAATTTATATATTTTATAAGCTTATGTTCACTTTCTGGTATTTTCGCATACATAAAGTTTATGATTTTGTTCGTAATTAAAGTTTCGATTAAAATTCTAAAGTTTTCCTTACTCATAATATATTCGAATTTATAATTTACTAAAAATTTTAACTTATTTGGTATCATCGATCCATGAAGTTATCTAGAGCACTCGAGTGCAATTTAGAGTTTAAACCAAAACTTTACAGGGTTTACACTTCTACCCCCTCCCCCAAATTCTACAAATTTAGTGTTAATTCCTAAAGTTCTCCACTCAAAAAATGTTTCTCAATTCAAACCTATCGTCTTTGTAACTTTCTCTACAAAATCATCTCAAAAATACTTATGAATAGATCAAACATTTTTTTAAGTGAATTTGTTTAAAAAAAACTAAAGTTCTTTCATTTCAAGATAGTTGATTCAAGATAATATTCTAATTGCTCATGAATTGTTTCACTTTCTTGGAAATAAGAGGAAAGGAAAAGAATTTACTTGTGCTCTTAAATTAGATATGAACATAACATATGATTGTGTTCAGTAGGATTTCTTAGAAGATGTATTGGTGAGACTTAGGATGCAAAGGAGATGTATGAGTTGGATTATGACATGTGTATGGACTGTTGAATATAACACTACAATTAACAAGAAGTGTGTTGGGAAAGTGAAGCTTATGAGGGAAATTAGATAAGAAGATCTACTATTGTCATACTCGTTTATACTTATAACGAATGTTTTATCATAAAAGATAAACTTTCTAACTCAAGAATGATTGATTAAAGGGATCCAACCGAAAAGATCATGCTATTGATTACTCATTTATTGTTTGCTGATGACTCGCTTTTTTTCTTGAATGTTGCCAAAAGAAATTTAGTGAAATTGAAGGAGACAATTAATGAGTATTGTGAGGATAGGGTAATTTGTCAATGTTGAAAAATCATGTCTTTTCTTCTACAAGAACACCCTAGAGAATTTAAAAATAAACAATATAAAGTTGCTAGGAATTAGGGAAACAGGAGATCCTTAGAAATATTTAGTTCTTCCTATTATTTGGGGAAGATCTAAAACAGAGACTCTTAAATTTGTGAGAGATTAAATTGATAGCAAGTTGCAAGGGTGGAAAAAGAACTTGCTTAGTGATGCATAAAGAGAAATTTTTATAAAAGCATTCGCCTTTGCAATTTTAACCTACTTAATGGGTTGTTTCAATTTTTTCAAAGAGATGGTGCAATGCGGTTAACAGTTTAATTGCAAAATTTTGGTGAGGCCAACAAAAGGATGAGGGTAGAATTCACTTAGTGAATTGGAAGGGACTTACAAGACTAAAAGAGAGAGGAGAATTAGGCATGAAAGATCTACAATTATTCAACTAGGCATTACTAGCAAAATTAGCCTAGAAGGTCTAATCAAACCAACATGCACTATGGGTAAGATTGTTGAAAGGACTTTATTTTCCTAACTCTAAGTTCAAGATAGCTAAGAAAGGCGGAAGTGCATCTTGGGGCTAGTCTAATATACTGATTGAGCAAGATATTCTGTTCAAAGAAGGAATATGGAAGATTATGGATGGTAAGTCCATTAAAGTGTGGAAGGACAAATAATTACCTAGTATTAGTGGGTATAAATTGAATGAACGAAACAAAGGATCAAATGAGCATTTAAAGGTCACAAATCTAATTGATAGAGACAACAAAACATGGAATCTCCCAAGTATTTCAAAAGACATAACAGGCAAAGAGCATAAAGTGATTAGATGTATTCACATATCTGTATGAGCATAAGAGGATAAACTTATTTGGCCTTTTACCTGAGATGGAGATTGCACAACTAAAGTGATATACTTCTTTTTGCTGGATGTAGAAAATGAATTAAATAGTGATAATCCTTCTTCTTTTGTGTCTTTCTCACCTTTTATGGAGTTTGGATGATCATGTTTTATGGAGGGCTTATACTCATTACCTGTGTTTGATAATTTAGCAAAAAGGTGTATTCTTGTGGGTGGAGATTATCCCTTTTATGGCATGAGAGAAACGATGGAGCATGCCTTATTGCTTTGCCCTTGGGTTGCTATAGTCTAGTTTAGAATGTTAGATCTAAAGTTCTCAAGGGAGATGGTGAGTTGATTTTGGCCATGGTTTAAACAACAAATCAAGGGCTGAGAAGATGTAGAGGGCTAGTTTGTTGGTTGTAACAGCGTAAGGCATATCTATGGGGATAAGAAAGTAGATTTAGATAAGATAATAAAGTGAGTGGCAATGGCCATGATAGAGTGGAAACATTTGAGGAGAAAAGATGAAAAATTGAGTAAAGTGGAAGAAATTCACAAATCTAAGGTTTGGAGTCTAGCACGTGGCCTTAGAGTGAAAATTAATGTTGTTGTCCCTTTTCATAGTTGGATAGGAAGGATGCTATGGTAGGACTGGTTAGAGACAATCTTAGGGTTATAATTGATGGATTTGTAGAAGAGGTAGAATCCCTTAATGCGAAACAACAAGTCAAAAGTTTACCTATCAAGAGAAGGGTTGATCTAGCAAGGAGTAAGAATTGAACAGGCATGATTATAGAATTAGATGTGTCAAATATTGTAGAAGCAATTGTCAAGAATAAAAGGTTTGTGGGCTAGGCTAAGCTTGCACGAATTGTGTGGAGGAAATTAGAGACTTGCTGAAAGTAACACCACAAATTAAATTGAATGTAATCTCAAGAAATGCTAATATGGTTACAGATTGGGTAGCTAATAATTTTAGAAGGTAGATGTGTCCATTGAATTAATGGTATAAACCCCACCCACCACACCACACCAACCCCCACCCCCCCCCCAAGCAAATCCACCTTGCTTAAACTTCGTTTGGTTCATCTTTTTTCTATCTTATTGTTATCTACTTAAATTTTTGCGTTTGTCAAAAATAAAACATCAAAAAGATAAAAATATGTTTTTTTTTTTCAAAAATACCAATCAAAATAATCATTTTTAATGTATAAAATATATTTTTTCAAATATTTTTTCAAATATTTTCTTTTAAAAATATGTGAATTTTCATTTCTTAATTATGATACTCCAATCACTATTTTCATCAAAATTATGAAATAGAAATAAATAAAATACATATAAGATAATGATACTCTAATTACTATCTTCATTAAAATTATGAAAACATATAAGATAGTTTTGAAAATATCATATTTCAAACAGATACAGATTAGACATAGATCAGATGCATATAAGATATAGATGAAAAAAAAAAATCAAATAAGACCTTAGACTACTTAATTTATATATGTTAGCAATTTCTTCAATTTTTGATAATCTCATGGACTTTGGCTAGTAATGAAACTTCGTGGTTGTTTTGGTGAAGAGAAAAATGTCTTAATAATGAATGAATTCGGAAACTTGAGATTTTAGAAACTTGATGTGCAATTCAACCACCTCGTATAGAAACGTTTGAGATATCATGTTGCAAATTCAAACTTTTAAATACTAAATAAGAAAGTTCATTGAAGAATATATCCAAAAATAATTTGAGTTCCATTTCGCGATTTGTATGCATTATGCAAGTAGTCCAGCCAATGAAATAATAAACAAATTTATTTATAATTTTTAGTTGTCATCTTTAATGATATCACCAAAAACAATGCTGTATGCGAACAAAGCTATTAAATTAGAATGGAAACATGACGAGGCAGTGAAGAAAATCGATGTGTTATATAAGTGGATCTTCTAAAATTAAATTATGAAATATTTTATGATATCATCTTAATGTTTTTTTTTTTTATATACTCAACCATTGATTATGCATGATAATATTTTAAATTATAATTTTATAACTTTTAGAGAAATTTTCTTTAAAGAATTTAAATCCTTCTTAATTTTATTTTATTGATTAACTATACATTTTTGTTGGAATCAGATAAAATTTATTGATACTAGTACAATGTACATTTTAATGATTAATGAATAATGAGTCACGTTTCAAGGACTCATCGAGCCTTATGAAGCTGTTCCACGTGTTTAGGGATGACCAGATCCATAGTTTTTTTTTTTAAAATAAAAAAAATTCCACTTATTATTAATTCTCTCTCTATATCTTCTTTTCTTTTCTTTTCTTTTTCTTTTTTTTTTTTTGAATTTTCCGTGGATCTTGAAGCGTTGTCCGCACTCGATCCGTTAACCTGTCAGATCCTATCCTCAAACCGAGTATTGAGTCTTGAAGTGGATGTTGAACTCGGCATGAGTGTCCACTGCTCATGTCTAACTTGAGTGATGCATTATTGCAACACGTGCATCTTTAGGTGGGTTGCCTACCTTGAATGTAATTCTGCTCTTCGTCCATTGTATCCTCTTCATGCGACATAATTCTTCACTCTCCTATGTCACATGTTTTCCAGCCCACTCCATGTGAATCTGTATTCACGCGAAACCTTCAAATATGTTGCAATCCAACAGTATTAACATTAGTTTTTTTAAAAAAAAATTATAATATGTAATATGAGCTTTAAATGACATGTGTATTAAGGCATGGTAACAAAAATAAACAAAAAGATTATATATGTCCTTAACACATAATGAAACGTAAAATTTTTATTGAATCTTATACCTAACTTAATCTAACACTATGCTTGGAATAAAGAAAAGAATTAGAATCGAAATGAAAGAGGATGAAAAGTGTAATTTTTATAGTACTTTACATTGTTTGGAAAATGAAAGTAAAGAGAGGGAAAGGATTCTTAGATGAGGGAAAGATATTTAATTTTTATGGGACTACTAAATTATAATCCTTTCAAATTAAAAAGAAAGATGAGGGAAAAATGTTTAATTTTCCATTCTATCCCTTCTTTGAATTATGTTTTCACTTTCTTATTTTTTTTTTTATGGGCACAATAGTAATTTTATATTATATTATATTTTATCTTTAGTAATAAGAGAAATTTGTGTTGGTTTCCTTCCATATTCTTTCATTTTTATTTCACTCTTTTCTAACTCCTTTCTTCGTTCTGAACAAAGCCTAAGAATTCCGCATGACATTTCAAATCGAAATAATGCGGGTCCATGATTAGTAAGTAAAATCCATAGGCCAAAACCAAATCAAACTCTTTCAGTTGCTACACATCACATCAATCCTATAATGCATATGTGGTTTCAAATGTTGTACGGCACAAAGACGGGAACAAAACAAAACAAATTCTGAATCGGAGTCGCGTCGTGCCAAAGATCACATGCCTAGATGCGTCCAACCAACCGATGTGGTCTCCCTCCCTACTATTGTCTGTCTTTACGTTCATGAATGTTTTCTGGCCCTGTACGTATCAATCTTGGTCCGGCGTTGTCATCATGCCTTTCATTGATTAATTATTGTACAAATGTTGACTATTCCATTATTTTACCATTTTCGTTCACCTGGCCACTTTTTATCTGATTTCCTGGAAACTCATTGCCAAGCTTTATGAGTTCTCTTCGAACTTTGCTTTCTTTTTGCCCATATCGTATCGTTCAAAATGTTTTCTTATATATACATATATATAATCTTTCGTTTGTGTGCTTTTTCTCATCATTGATTATGCTTGCTCATAGTTTCGCATAAATACTTGTAGTTTCGCCAGGAAACGATTGGAAGGCTCTTGCAACCATTTCGTCGTGTCTAGCAGAAAATCCTAGGTTTTGGATGGTGATGTTCCGGATTTTATTATTGTAATTCGCTTGTTTTACTTTGGATTTTATTATCTTTTGCAGTCTTTTTCGGGTGCAAAAAATAAAAAAATAAAAAAAATAAAAAAAGTTGGTTTCATGTTGATAAATAGCTTCATACACGTATTTTAGTGCAATCATGCAAACTAAGCTCTCCCGGTACCGTTTTCTATTTCCATTATCCAAAAAAGCGCTGCGAGAGACTCTTTGTAGGATTTTTTACGCGAACGGATTGAGAGGGGAAGTCGAACTTGTTCAGAACTCATGTTAATTGGACTACAAGGTCTTAGCAAACTCTTCATTGATTCCTCGATGCTTTTTCTTTCATTGGACGCAAGAATCCTGGTGATTCTTAATCGACTTCAAATAAATAGCACCCCTCAATAGTGTCTACATGAATTTATTCCTCTGAATAATTAGTGGATAATCATGATTCATAAAAACATCTATTTCTAAATTTTTTTTTTTTTTTTTTTTGTCCTTTGCAAGCAGATTTTCTGGTGATATCTAATCCAAGAACATACACAATACGGCGGTGAAGTCCCTTTTTCCACAGGTTGAATTCAATTCAGCCTGTAAAACTCAAACATGGCACTTGGGGAGCCAAAGTTGACGCCACTGTTGAAGAAGCATTACTATGAGGACTGCCCTGGCTGTAAAGTAGAGCAGCTTAAATCAACAAAGCGAGGCTTGCCTATTCAGGAACTTGCATCTGTATGGATTGTTGTGCTCTGCACCGGTAAATATAACAGTGGAAATTCCAATTTAATGACTTTTTGGAGAATAAGTTCTTTAGGCTTTGTGTAGTCTCATCTGGGCTATATATATACATCACTTTTCTTGCTGTCATGACAACTTGGTTAAATATAGATACTAAATGACAGAAATACCATGGTTAAGCATATTGGAAACTTTTAATTTTCATGTTTGAATTCCATTTCTTAATAATCATGTCTATAGCAGCTTCATTATAAAAACTTCAGTGTAAATCCTCGATGTTAGTTAGTATCAATTAGCTTGTTCATTGATCTTCATATCGAGTTTCTTGTGAGTGCTTCTCCATTTTCATAGCAATTGCGGCCTCCCTAATAATTTTGCTATGCTTCATTAATCTGTCCTATTTCTGATTCTTTTTTCCTTTTCCATTTCCAGCGTTGCCAATTTCATCTCTCTTTCCATTTCTTTACTTCATGGTGAGTGACAAGTGTATACACTCTATGTCTAAATTACTCTTGAAGCTTCATGAAGACAATTTTCTTCGTCTGTGATGACGGTTATTGCTCATTTACAAGCCTGCCTAAATTTTACGATTGTGCTCTTTCTTATCCAAAAGGGTTGATAATTGAGGAGGGCATCATTTTGGAAGCAATTTTCTGTAAATTAGCATCAAGACGACCACTCTTTCAAACTCAGCACTAAAATGTTCTTTTCCGATGCAGATTAGGGACTTCCACATAGCTAAAAGAGAGGAAGATATTGGATATTATGCTGGTTATGTAGGTGAGCTGTTTTACTTTGTTTTCTTGATGGCAGGTTGATATGATTACACTAAAAGACCTTTTTGGATGTTTCAAATGTTGAAAGGTTCTGCATTCATGTTGGGAAGAGTTTTGACCTCTGTCTTCTGGGGAATAGTGGCTGATCACTATGGTCGAAAACCTGTCATAATAATCGGAACAACCACAGTGTTAGCAAGCCATAACTGAAGTTTCTTTTTATTCTAAATCTAGAAAATATACCTCAAGCCATTTAAATGTATTCATCTCAATTTATTCGGTTCAGGGTTATATTCAACACTCTTTTTGGCCTAAGTGTAAACTTTTGGATGGCCATCACAATGAGGTTTCTTTTAGGAAGTTTGAGTGGTCTGCTTGGACCAATAAAGGTAATATTCTTTGTGGAATGCAATAAAAGCAGTTTACATGAACATGCAGCTCATCTTTTCTGTAGTTTCTTTATGTGTAATGTACTTATAGGCAATCCATTTTCAGGCTTATTCAGTTGAAATTTTCCGGGAGGAACATCAAGCTTTGGGATTATCTTGTGTAAGTTCCTTTACTGAGAAACTCAATATATACAAGAGCAGAATGACAGTGGAAATATGAATTCAGGTGAGTATAGCATGGGGAATTGGTTTGATCATTGGTCCGGCCTTGGGAGGTTTTCTTGCCCAGGTACTTATTTCCTTGTACCTTGTCATGTGAAAATAAATATTGAAGAAGCAAGCATTCAAAATGGGTTTTGCTTATGAAAAATTCTGTATCCAGGCCAATTCTTTGTTATACATAAGCATCAGGCTTAGCTACATAAGCAATTAAATCAGGATGGCTCAAAATGAATGTTACTTATCATCATAAGTTCTAAACTGAAATTAATGCTTTTTTCTTGTATAATTAGCTTGTGCATCATTTATAGAATGTTAAATTGCTTGAAAATGTATTGATTTGATCATATCACTTTAAGGAGCAATATGTCATGCCAACACACTAGCAAATGTGATAAGTCAATATATGCTTGAAGAAGAATATCCTAATATGGTCCCTTTGCACTAAAATAGCTGCAGAAAAGAAGCTCCCAAAACTTATCTCCTAGATAAGAACAAGAGCTTCCTTATAATTCTATTCTTCACTCGCATTGTTTTCACTGCATCAACATTTTATAATCCTTTTGCATACATTTATCCATAGCCAGCAGAGAAGTATCCAGAAGTGTTTCCAAAAGATTCTTTGTTTGGAAGGTAACAGAACATCCTCAAGGCTTTCAGCATTGAATTGCGTATGAGATACTTCCAGTTTGTTTTGTTACCCTTTTGAAAAGGAACTTCAAAGACTAAAATTTTATTTCTTTTGCAGATTTCCTTACTTCTTGCCATGTTTAATCATCTCACTATTTGCTCTGGCAGTAACTATAGCTTGTTTCTGGCTTCCTGTAAGTAATTCATTTTTTCTCCCACATAAATCTACCTGTTTTCTTATATATTCATACAATTATCTTTCTTGAATGAATGTATCGAATTGTTTTATTTACCGAGAGTATGTGGCACTCAATGTGATTTTTGTGGGACAAATTCTCAATGGCTTTCTGCTAGTCTTCCATGTCCCAATGCTCATTCGAGGTTCAAATACATCCTCTGCTCATCCAACATACACACCTTCACTTGTCAGTAGTAAACAAAGTTATAATCTGAATTCTTCTTATGTAAACTATAGTTTCAAGGAATTATCATTAAATGTCAGGAGACAGCTACTAACTGGTTCAGTGACTGACACCGTTTATGAAGCTGATCTGGCAATAGGGAAGTCCTTGTTAGCTCCCCTTTCTATATGATGTCTTTGAGTTTATAATCCTGCAGTTGGAATTTTGTTGGATAATCAAATCAAATTATGAGCTTTAGTAAGTTAATGAAACACTAACTAAAACATTTGTGAAATGACTGAAGAAGTAAGGAACAATTTAGGATTCAAAATATCAGTTTAAAATAAGGGTTAACCGAGTATCAGTGTAATCAAACTCCTGAGATGGACAATGCTGTTAGTGAAATGCAACAATTAAGTGAGAGTAATTGACAGTGACATTCCTGTTAACATTGAAGTATTCACAATGCATGTATCAACAGGAGTTATACAAATAACTGAGCGTTGGAATATTTGTTTCTCACTTTCATGAACTGTGGCCCTTGTTTGCTGCTACTAAATAGTGTGGATTATAGCTCTTGCTTTGCTTAGTTTTACCTGTAACAAAATAATGTTTTTCTGTGCTTATGCAGTAAGTAATATCAAGTAGATAGTTAGGTGGATTTTTTAACCCTCTTTGGCTAATTCATTGTTATATTATGGGTTACTGAGATGTGTAAATGTCTACATTCTCCAGTTCTATCCATAAAAACTTAGCCAATGGTTGTCTACAGGAAACTCTGCATAAGCACCCCGAAGGCAGCAAATTCAACACCAATATATCTGATGATATTGAAGATGGATCTCTCAAGGATACTGGCACAGAAAAGACAGAAGAAAAGAAAGTTGGATCAGAGCCTCCGAAGAAGTCTCTGCTTAAGAATTGGCCACTTATGTCATCAATTATTGTGTACTGTATTTTCTCACTTCATGATATGGCTTACACGGAGGTACTTAATTCTCTTATCAAAGCAACTTCAACTTTTCTACCTAAGCTTTTCATATGGGGAGCTAATTCATAATGAAAATTTTCATCCAAGAGCTAAGGGCAATTGTCTGTTGAAGCAATTTAGTTGTTCTAAATGCCATTTTTGCATCTTATTGTAAGCAACTTATAAGTATATCTCACTTGGAAAGGTGGCATTAATCACAGAACAGAATGATCACATAAAGTACATTTTGAGAAGTTTTTGAAAGTTCAAAACTGGGAGGAGTTTTCAATATTAGAAAATATGCTTGGAGAATAATATTTGAGAGTAATATCTTTCAGTCTAGGAAGTCCGTCGGGTGGCATTTCATAATATCATCTTATGCAAAGCAAATTAGTTGCTCTAATGACCATGGCATTGAGAATGTGCAGATCTTCTCATTATGGGCAGAGAGCCCTAGAAGGTTTGGGGGTTTAAGCTACACAACAACAGATGTCAGCAATGTTCTTTCTGTAACAGGTATATATTGAATTTGCTTTATCATTTTCTTGAAACCTTAGTAGTCGATACCATTCTCCATTAGCATCTTCGGTTGCAACTGGTAATTTGGAAGAAATGGATGCACACAACAATTCATAATGAAGGAAAAATTGGCCAAACCTTAACTTGAGGATTTATTATTGATTTAACGGTGGAATTTTTGGATCACTATATGTACCTATCTGAAAAAGTATAAACAAGTAGATAAAAATGTAATCTAAGGTTTTATAGTTAATAGATTAGCCAGTTTCTCCAAATTTTTTCCTGTGAGGCAATGCATCTTTTTGCAAAAGTATTGGCTTATGAAAGCAATACCTATCTTTGATTTCTGTTTTTCAATAGTATCATGTGATAACATCAATACTTACAATGGACAATTTCTCACTACCTCTTTAACTATAGGGTGTGGTCTTCTGGTCTTTCAAACCTTTTTGTATCCATATGTACAGAGACTTCTTGGTGCAATTGTTGTATCTCGCATTTGTGCGGTATGTGATGGAAACTTTGAATTTAAAGCATTCCTTAAACATTCCTCCTAGTGCCTGATGAAATATTTCTTTCTTTTTTTTTTGTTTTTTCCCTCCTCCCTGATGGTTTATATGTAGGCACTGTCAATACCACTGTTAACAAGCTATCCTTTCATAGCCATGTTATCGGGGATCACTTTATCCATCGTGTTGAGTTGTGCCTCAGTTGCTAAGAATGTTTTATCTGTGAGCTCCTCTTCTCTTTTACTTTGCAGTGTAAATGGTGACATTGCGGTAAAAAGCACGTAATGAGTGTACTTGTTTCCTTGAACCCTTGCATGGGAAATTCGATAGGTATTTAGTAAAGAGATGCTCCTTATACAATTGAACCTCCATCTTGATACTTGACTGCAAGAAAATAGGGCATTGTCTTTACATTTAGGACTGCTTGGATGCTAAATAATATTGGAGCTGAAACTCCTCCTATTGTTTTCATTATTACTATCCTAACTTTCTATAATAAATGATTTCAAATGTGGACAGATCTCAATAATCACCGGTACATTCCTTCTGCAAAACAAGGCTGTGGTAATTTTCGATCTGAATTTTTATCCACACTTTCATTTTCCATAACCAGTAATCAGAGAACAAGGTAATTATATATCTGAATCATGAATGCAGGACCAAGATCAGAGAGGAGCAGCTAATGGCATTGCGATGACTGCTGTGTCTCTTTTCAAAGCAGTTGGTCCTGCTGGAGGAGGTGCAATGTAAGTACTCTATGAAGACGTGGATGGAATAGAATGAATCACATTAATTCCAAAAAGCTAAGAGTTGCTCTCACATATTGAATAAGCCCTTGATAATGTTGCTTTTTGGCACTGTGACACAGAGCTAGTTGTATCTATTTCCTTAGTATACCAACACTTTTCTCATGAAATTGCGCCTGATATAGTTTTTATGATTCTTCATAAAACATAAATGGGAACTCTTGAAACCATGATTTTTTTTCTTCTATAGCTGAAACTATAAGTTCTGGATCCATGCTAATCATGCAGAAAAGGATAAATCAAGTTAGTTACTATTTTGTTGCATGTCTACTTAACACTCAAGATTATAACCTGAATCTAAACTCGAACGCAAATTCTCCACAGCTTTTCTTGGGCACAGAAATGTCAAGATGCTTCATTTTTCCCAGGTAATTCCAAGGACCGTGATCTGTTCTTCTATTCTAAAATGATTTTGCTGAATTGATTTGCCAGGAAACTGACCATATTAACTTTGACAAATTTCTTCCCCATCTCTGGTTCAGGTAACCATATGGTTTTCTTCATCTTGAATGTGGTTGAGGCCATGGGACTGCTGACAACATTCAAACCATTCCTAGCCGAACATCATTAATAAGAACATAACAATCTGCTGAAACTTCTAGCAAGTTAATTCAGAGAATAGCTCGTAGATTCAGATCTTCAGACTGGTTTTTTGAAGGTCAAGGCATCATCTGCTGACATAGATGTTTCAGCTATTAGTTCAGGCCAAAGGCCTTAGTCCTGTTTAAGTTTGCATCAATCCTAGAGCTTTACATCTAACGTCAAATGATTCTTCTGAAATATAGCTTTGCAGGGTAATATCATTGCATTGTAACTTCTACTTCCTATTCAATGAAGAAAATGGCAAATGCTGTTACCTAAATAACAGTTACCGTAGTATCTAGAAACTTCACGTATATACTATACATATACATTGTCCTAATAAAGCTTGATTTGAATACACTTCTGCCTCGCTTGCTTTATTCCATGGGAAAGATGTCAAGGAACATAAATCATTATTTTTTTGGGTTAGATTTTAGTCATACTGTAAATATTGTAGACATAGGCAAGGAGAATATGAGCCATTGGCTTCCATTTCTTTTGAATTCTCTAACAGGTAATTTGGGAGAAGAATGGAGTTTTAAGGATGTGGGATTTATAAACTCGTATTTTCTCGTAGTTATAGCAATAACATGGATCAAGTTGTCTTTGTAAACCAATAGTAATTTGGATTTTATTGAATCTAATTCCATTGAAAGAGGACTTGGTTCATTGCATCTCATTGGTCGTATTCAACAAATCATGCAGTGGTCATGCCCTGCAAGATATCTCAGTCGTGACAACCACCATGAGTAATCTCAAGAAGAGAGGACACCAACCATCGTGTCATAAATCTTGTTTACTACTCAGGAAGTGTCTAAACCATAAACCAACAGAACTTTTCGTTAGTAGATCAAGGGGAATCTAAATAAGGTGGCCATGTTAGGCTTTTCTCGGAACATCATATACGATCAGAGGTACTTGCCGAAGAAACTTTCTTAGGAGTGGTGTGGTAGGAGGACCTGCAATACGTACAAATCTATAGGGAGATAGCATAGACCTAGAGACGGGTCAAACTCAACCCGGACCTATCGGGTCAAGAGCTTAGTCTCTCTTGAACTAGGATTGACCCAGCTTAAGCAGGTTTCGAACCGGTTTACTCGGACTAACGGTTTAACAAGCCAGTTTTCGGCTCATAAACTTTCTAAATTTTTTTTTTTTATAATTAGGAAAAAAATATTCTTTTATTTTTATTTTTCATTGGAAAAAAAAAACCACTAATAAATGATAAGAATTTAAAATTTTGACTATTTCACTCTATTAATTATTAGGTATTAAAATTAATTATTCATATCCTATTAATTGTTGAGTATGATATTAATAATTTACATTTTCAATAAAATATAAATATTATTTATGCCCACAATTAATAAATTAAGTAAGTAAATCTTTTTTTATAGATAATAACTCATGGAAAAATTATCAATATAATCGAGACTTGATTTATGACGGACAATGCTTACTATCCTCATTTATTATTTTAAAAGAAATTTCAAAAAACAATATAATCTATGTTGAAGTTGGACTAATATTGTAAAGAAAATAACATTTATTTAATATTTATAATACACTCGCCACTTTATATATAGTAAAAATATATTCCTTATAACTTTTAATGGTATTAAATTATAAATACACTTACATTTTTATAAATCATTAAAATATAGTATTTATAAAAGTAGTTACTTTTTCAAAAATTAAACAAGATAATATGAGACTTGTGATATCTCATGCCCCGAACTCTTTTGGTAGTTTTGTATTTTTTGTTGAAAAACTCTTTTAGTGGTTAAAATAATATATTTTACACCATAACTATCTACTTTTACCAATATTAAAATATATAGGTTTTAATAATTTTTTTTATAAACCGATATATATATTATTCAATCTCAATATTAATTTCTAAATATAAGTAATAATATATATTCAATTTTATTTTATATTTTAATTAGAGAAAATACTCGAATTTAATTTATAAAAAACTTTCTTTTTTATTTTTTTTTAATTTCCAAGTAGGAACCGACAAGTTGAATTGCCGGTTCCTTCAACCTAAGCTTGGATCCGCCAATTCAGCCGGTCCAACACATTAAACCGTACCAACCTGCTAAACCCAACAAGTCAAGCTACAGTTCAAGCCTGTGACTCACAGGTTCAAGTCGATTCAATGAACCACTAAGCCAACCCTAAGTTTAGATCAGCATAAGCCAAGCTCATCAGTAAGATGAGAATATAGAATTCAATGCTACATGTACAATTAAAAATATTAAATTAATAATAATCACGATCTCAACCATAATCTCATAATAGTGAAATCCTCTAATTTTAAATTATGTGAGCATACGAGGACTTTCAATCTTCTGAGCTTGTTTACATTGTGTAAAGGAATCTCAACCTTTCATTCCCTTGTATACATTGTATAATCTAAGCTTGTTTCATTTTTTTTAGCTTTATAACTTGTCTTGAAAGGATTATATTGAATAAAAAGATCCATTAAGACTAGGTGCACTAGAATGTTCCTAAACAATTTCAACTTTAATCTTTTAGGTAACATTTGGTTTGAAGGACCAAACTCGGTAAAGAAAATTGGACATGATAAGTTATAAAGAGGACTAGATAGTACAAACTTATTATACTATGTTTGGTTTTCATAATACTGAACACAAATTTTATATTAAAAAATTATTTCTTTATATTATAAAATAAATAATTTTTTGTAATATTTAATAAATATAATATTAATTAACTCAATATTATAATATGGAAGAATATTTTTGAGAATACAAAATATTTTTTTTGTTTCTATCCAGTAAATTTCATTTTTGTATCATGGTATAAATAGGACAAAATCTATGTCCATCAACTCAATTTACAAACCAAATGTATGATAAAATTTTTTATCCAATCTAATATCATAAAAATTGCGCAACTAAACGCTACCTTAATCTCATAATAAGCTTAAACATCTTCATAATGTACTTTCTTATAAGCTAAAACAAGCTTTCCAATAATGGTGCTCGTTTCAAACTTTTTAGGACCAATGAATCGATCTACTATTTAGCTTAGGAACCTTTGGCATTTTATCTCCTCAAAAACATAGCTCTCCTGATGGTATTAGGAATCAACTACATCATGATCATGAGATGTAGTAAAATACCCCCACTTTTCATGAGTAGTCTTTTATTCAACACTACTTTTGTTGATAAGGACGAAAGCTTGTTAATCTTCATTACTAGTCAAGATCCATATATTCAAGCAAAATGGTAATATGTTTCCTTCCATTTCTTGAAATTCATGTTGTTAATAACAGATACATTGTTCAAATTGGTAGAAATAGACTTAAAAGCTACATTGACTAAATGAAGAATAAGGGAGTATACTTACAATTCAAAACAATGTCATACTTTAATGCATATATATTTAAAAATTATCACATATTTATTATTGCATGTCTATGATATAAGTGAATATAATACAATATCCATAAAATGCATCTTTATTAAAGAAGGGTAATTTGATCCTTTTTGGAATTTAAGCTCTACGATTTCTCCCTCTCTCTTTTCTTTTTTCTCTCTTTCTTCCTTCTCCTCTCTTACAACCCTCAACCCCTTGGGTGGTTTCTACAGTTTTCTCACAAGCAGCAAGACTAAGGAAGAAAAACTAAATAAAAGATAGTTTTTATGTGTGTTCTTGGCAAGTTCTTAAGTTCTAGGGCCTTTAAAATCATTTTGTTTCGCAAGTTTGTTGAAAAGGAGGTGGCAATGTTTCTTTGCAATTTATTTAAGTTGTACAGATGTGATTAGTGTTCCTTGCAAATGCTCCAGATTATTGTTGTGTTCCCTTTTGTTCTTTTTTAATTCAAAGTTTAATGCATTGTGGTATTAAAAGTGTTGCTAAGTTTCAGTTGTTCGAGAATTGAAATTTGAGTTTTAAGGTGTGTTTTAATGTTGCTCTTGATGTTCAATTGAGGAACATTATTGGAGTAGTCATGTTGTAAATGATTGTTGAAATAAAGGATGAAGTTATTGTTGGATTTTAGAGTTATGAAACATAGATTTACACAGCATTTTTTTTTTAAGATCTTATTAACCCTAAACACCTTTGGATCCATGCATATAAATTAAATCAAGAAGAGACTACGAATTTACTTTATCTTAGTTCTTTCAAATTTCACAAATTTATAGATCTAGAGCCACTGTAAGATGCAAACACCCCTTATCGGTATCTACACACTAACAAACTCGCTAAAACAGACTTAAGCATAATAACACTTTAGGGCAAATCTATATCCATGCCGTGCAAGAATAGACTTACAATCTCTTGTGTTTTTCTCTCTCTATTTTGGTCTACAAACTTTCTCTACGAGTCTAATGTCAATGACAAGCATTAGCATAACTATAATAGAGAGCTACCTCTCTTTGGATATAAAGGAGCGATAATATCTTCTTAAAGATATTGCAAGATATATTACAAAATATTAAAGATAATATCTAATATATTATATTATTATTTATTATTTTTCTCTAAAAATAATTAATACAATTATTTATCATTCTTAAACTATTTAAGAATAATACATATTCTAATAATTCCCACAACCCATTTAGTTAGTTCTTTATGTGCCATCCTATAGGTTCACCTAATGTTAGCAGTAAACCTAAAACTCCTTTCAAACTTATAAGAGATAAGTGGTCTCTAGCAAGATATTATGCCTACTCAAATTAAGTGAAGGTTGATGATCCAACGTTACATATCAAGCAGACAATTATTAAGTCACTTTTATCACACAATATTTAATGATTAAACAAAAGGTGTGGATCAAGACACTCTTATATCGTTTAATCACTCATTTCTTGAATCCAAAGTTCGACTGACTTAGACAAATAACATTAATAACTCCTTATTGATTCATTTGAGCATAGTTATGCATTTTTTCAGTTTTACTCTTTAAGGGGCTCAAATTAATGAAATGAAGAAATTCCTTTACGCACTCTCATATTCCTCTACATAGTTTATTCTACATCCAATCACAGTTTCATAATCATTCGATTAAAAATAATAAAGAAATGAGTCAAAACATGGAAGTCATCATGTAGGACTCTATGGTGTCATCAGATCAAAAAACTAAAATAACACTGCAACGAGACATTAATCCATACAGTACTCTCATGGTAAGTCGATCCGATCTGATCCCATCCCATACATTGTACTCCTTTATGTATCTATGTATTGAATTAATATCTCATATCCATAATTAGTAAAACATGATTATCATTCAACCAACATAATAGTCTTAATTCATTATTATTCCATTTAACAAGCAATTATGGATAATTTAGAATAATGTTTTCATTATCTTATGGTTTTACTATTAAAGTCACATACTTTAATGATACAAGGTAGAATAAATATTCAAGGAATCATTTATTATGTTAAAAAGCCGATGATAACATGATAAATAAAATTACTCATATCATAAAAAAAAGTGAATAATCAAATGACATAAAATTTATATGACTTAAAGTACATCACTAATAATTATGGAGCTTCGTAGTTGTTTTCGAGAGAGGAGAAGATAGGATTCACAACAAGTAACAAATGATAACCAACTAACCGATTCAAATAGAACCGACCAATCGATTGTATTTTGCATCGGAGGTAAATAAGGAGGACCAGCCAGATTTCCAATTAAACCATCTAGCCAATTTAGGGACATAGAATTCTAACTCTTCTCCTTCGTATTTTGTCCTTTATAATATTAATTACTTGTTATCCTAATTTATTAAGTAATCTTTTCCTTAAAATTTTATAACCCTATTATTTGATCTTAATTCAATAAGCTAAGTGTGTTTTGGTTGTTGACCAATAGTAGTGCTAACATTAGTTTACTCATATCTTATTGTTTAACGGGTTCTAATATATTTTGTTTTGGTTGTTATGTTGTACCCATTCAGTCAGGTACATATTTATCATGTATGTTGGTTGTGCATGACAAGAACATCAATTGAATCAACTTAATAAATGTTCAACTTATGACTTATTTGTTGCTTATACATGGCTTGTAGTAAGGGCTTAAGATGGCAAAATCCTAAGCAGCCTATTGACCGATATGTAGTGGTATCCCTAATGGAATTGTGTACCAAAAGACACCAAGTAGATTTAAAATTTAACCGATGCGTATTAAGATCTGTGATGGTTGCTCCTAATACTATAATATCAAGGCTAGTGATGGCAATATCTCAATTGTATCATATATGTAGATATATTATATACCTATACATATATATATGGAGTTTAGGGGGTTATGGGTATTTAGTGTCTAAACTTAATCAACCTAAATGAGGTAGTAAATGGATAGTTATTACATGTTCTTATTGAATGCATGTGATTCATGTACGTGCTTGGTATTAGCTCTCATCCCTAATAGAATTTCAACTAAAGTTGCAAAATGATTTCTTATAAAGTATGACTTAGATAAGCAGGACATTGAGTACCGTTACTATCACAAAGATCAATAGCTTAGGATGTATTTCGTTAGTTATGTTTGTATTAGGATGTGGGACTCCTATATTTTTTATTCTGATTATATTATGTATTTTGGAGACTCTAGTAGCTAGTTTTCTGATAATGTTAAGCAAGGTGTTATTGCAATAGGAGCCAACTTAGACTATAATGGATTAGTTGTTGATTATTATCAATTGTACTAAGTGTAGATGTTTTTTAATATCGAACCTTATTTCGGTTTTTCTTAACTTAATTTATATTAAGTCCAACCCGTTTAATATAAATTACTCAATATTAAATTAAGAAAATATTTTTATTTTAAAAAATATTTAGAAAAATTAGAGTTGCCAACTAATTAAATTGGTAAAAAGTAAAATTAGGGTTTCTAGGTGGAAAAACCCTAATTTAACCACTAATTTGTGGATTTTCTAAAAAAATAATTTTAGAAAATCAACCAAAAAAACTAAGCTCAAGAAATAACCTATTAACACTAAGTCACTATATTAAAAAAAAAAACTAATGAGCTTTATTTTTATAATTTTTCTAAAAATACTAAGATATATACTGATACGTAAAAATATAACTAAAATGAATTTTTATGATATTTTTATTACGAATTTTTAGGAATAAAAAAAAATTTATATTTTTTATATAGTTGCCTGAATGTACCTACGTACTCGCTAATCAGGATCAAAGTAACACAGTTCTTTTTTAGAAAAGATTTAGTGGATGGATCTTTTTTAAATTTGAAAATCGAACTAGATTTATGTTTATTTAACAATTTATTATTATTTATTTTAAAAAAACTAAAAAGATTTACTTTCATGAATCTACTTTAAAAGAAAACCTAACGAAGTAAATCTTTTTTTTTTAAACTCCAGTCGATATTTTTTTTATTTTTTAAAAAAAATCTAAGTGTTAAAAAAAAAGCTATATTTTCTTAAATCCTATATGCAGGATATATTAAAATACGTATCTTAAATATTCGATTTTTCAAAAAAAAAAGTAATTTTGGTTAAAAAAATACAATTTAACTAAATATATCAAAAAAATTGAAAATTATCTAAAAAATATAGCAAAACGGTATGATAATTAAAAAATATATAAAAAAAACCTGCATTAAAGAAAACAAATTAATTAACTAATAAAACAAAACTAAATAATTAAATAAACTAATATTTTTTTTAATTACCTAAACGAGTCAAGTCATTCATGATCAGTATGTTCGTCTTGTGAACTGATCGTATGTATGTATTGAAATATTGACTATGCTTAGTGTGTGCACGTTTGGATTTGTATGTGTGTGTTTGTGAACTTATACGGTCATGCATGTGTGTGATCAAGAGAGGAAGAGGACATGAGAGTATGTATGTTCGTCAGTGATCTATGTGGCTAGGTGTGTATGTGTATGTTAACTTCATGTGTCAGTATGTGTGTGTTTCGTGAAGGAGAGTATGTGTCAACGTACATTAATGTGTATTTTTTCAATTAGATAAAAGCTCACTTTGCATGGGATTAGACTAAAAAATATTTTAACAAAACTCAATTTTTTAATATATTATAATTTATTAAATTAAACATATACCATTATCCGATTCAACGCTGAACAATTCGACTCAATACAACTTGATACTTTATTTTTTATTATTTTTTCAATTTTCGTTTTTTATTTCTTTTTTAATTATTTTTTCCTTTTTTTAATTATGATTATTATTATTTTCTTAACCTAGTCTAATAAAAATACTAAAATAAAAACGTCAAAAATGGGGTTTCTACACTTAATATTGTTAGATGTTACATTTGAGGAGATTAGGTTACTTAGACTTGTTATTATAGATTTTATTATGTGAGTTGGTTACATAGATTGTATAGATATTTGTGGTTTTATAGATAAGTTGAGAGCCTAAGCTTATCATTACTTAGAAATAACTATAATATCTTATATTTTGGAGTGTTGTAGATATAAAAGTAATTTATGTAAATCTTTAACCTAATATTTAAATATTACAAAATAAAAAATACTTTAACAACATATTTTTTTAATTTATCCTAAAATACTATATAAGATTTCCAAATCAAAAGTAGCACACAAAAATTTATTTATCGCGTGAGATCAACGATTGAATAGTATTAGAAATAAAACCCTTTCTCTTTTTTTTACACCAACGTTGAAGCAATTTCCCGCAAAAGCCAAAGCACCAAAATGAAAGAAAGTCCATAGCGTATAAACATAATTTTCTAGCAAAATAAATAAGAAAATTTAATTATCGTTGATAAATATTATAGCCACATCAAAAACAACAATCCATAAATACTTGATATTACCAAAACATAGAGCCCCATAAGAGGTGCACAATAGCACAATGCTCAATACTTAATGGTTTTATGTTTTTGCATGGTAGAGTCCTAGTGGGCTATTAGTCCACTTAGTGCCGTAGAGAGAAGAGGAAAAAAAAAAAAAAACCTTTGATTTCACAAAACTAAAAACACAAAATTATCACTTCTCGGAACGACAAACTTAAGCAAGAGCACCAACTAGTAATAAGCCTATTAACAAATATAATAATATGCAAATCTTGATAGTTTTATATTAGCATGTCACTGAACCTATTGATTGGAAGCAACCGAACTTTGATAGTTAATTATATAGACAGTAATCAAACACGATCGATTAATAAAAAAATAGAACATGGCCAAAAAAATAAAATAAAACAATACAATAAATAAAGTTCTTTGATGATCTAATATGATAAGCTCTACAATTGTAAGAAAACTTTAATCCAAACAAACTTTATGATAAAATTAAAATCACCCATTGGATCACCATGTCAAATCAATAAGAAAAATATAAGGATTAGAAAAACACATCTAAATGCATTGAGAAAGTAATTCTTTAATGATTTAATCTTCTAAGCCAAAAGCAAGATTTGCTTTCAATTTTCCCATCGATAAAACGTGGGAAAAACCTAGAAAAACCTATTGATTAGACAAAAGATTTTAGCCTATTTATGAAATTTATTATTTTCTTTCTATTATAGCCACTATAATAAGTAAAATCAAATACTTAAATTTTTACATTTAAAGCATCATATCAATAGCTTATAGAGACTAATTGAAAAGTTGCATTTATCAATTAACAAAATGTCACTTTTATTTAATGAGGTTAATTACTTAATTCAACTAATTAAAAAATTAATAATATATAATCAATTGATATACAAGAAATTTCGAAAACACTTTAATAGTTGGCTCTAATAAGGGTATTGATGCGTTGGTTTTCAACCCATGCACTGACCTTAAGGGGACTCAATTGCATTTGGTCCCACGTTACAAATGCTATTCTGCCTCAAGTCAAACTTCAAACCACTGTAGGTGCAATCCGAAATAATTAACAATTATAGGGTCATATTAAGATCCACTTAAATTTTTGCTTCAAATGTTCATATTGCGCTTAGAGAATTATACCATCAGGATAGAACACGAGGTTCAAGAGAGGATCTATTATGTAATAGCATCAAGCTTGGCGAAGAAGCTCCACGCAGGACTTGAAGTTCACACTCATTTCTGATATATCATGGTCGATTTTTCATTTTTCGTGTCAATTTCCATTTATCTTAAGGTTTCCTTTAGATAAATAATTTGATTTACTTAAATTCCCCAGTTAATGAAAGTAAAATTTATTTCTGTCATCGGATATACGAGTTCTTTTAAAAAAACGAAGGAATAAATAAGTAAACAAAATTGTGAACCCTAATGTTGTAATCCAAATTCCAAATATCTTTGTCGTTAGCACAAAAACTACATCGATAAATTTCATTCCTTAACACAAGAGTCAAGGCTAAATTTCCTCTACGAAGAAACTCAAAATGCAAGTTCCTTTTTTCTTTATTTACATATAAAAGTCTAAAGCTTAAAAATCATTAATAGCCTTTTTAAAAATACTCATTAATAAAGTGAAAAGGTCTTTGATAAGAAAGGTTATATGAAATATTGACACAGCACCTTAAGAAACTTTTTAAGGAAATTATTGTTAAAGATGTTCACGGAGATGATCCGTTTTGTGAATAATTATCTTGGATCATAATCGTTTTACAACCCTAATAATTAAAATACTACGGGTATCTAGTAATTTGTGATATTTAGTGATCACCTAAGCGGGGATAGTATCCAACTCGGAAAAGGAAAATGATTTCCAATTTTGAATGGTGAAATAATTTTTTCTATTTTTTGTGATGAGAATAACCAACTACCATTGCTCACCGTCTCCAATTTTTGCCTCTCGTAGCATAATTAATAGCGTAAAAGATCATGGAAACGATTTGTACTAAAGATTAATGGTTAATAAATATCAATAAAATTTTAATAAATGAAAATATAAATGATGGTGTTTTAAAAACTATCAACTATCACTAGCTTATATTTAAATATTATTAATAATTACCCACCACTCATCTAAACTCATATGATGTATAAATATTAGGGATGGGTAAAAAAACCGTGAACCGCAGGTCAAATTGTAAATCGAACAAAACCAAATAAAAAAATCGGTTTTTTTTTCAAACCATTGAGTTTACAGTTCGGTTCGATTATATATAAACGATTTGCAGTTCAATTCGAATAAGCAAGCCGAACTGTACTATTTTAAACCGAACTGTTTAATTAAATAAAAAAATTTATGTAATTATTTTATACTTTTTTATATTTTTTTCTATTAATCTTCATAAATTTCATTAAATTTTTCATATCTTGTTATTCTTTATCATAATTTTATGTTTATTATTAAGATTAAATTGAATAAATTCCATTTGAAATTTCATATTTATTGAAGATAAAAATATTTAGTGAAAAATTGACACAAATAGTTCGAACCGTGAATCGAATAGGTTTTAATTTAGTTTGAAAAATTTACAAACCGAACCGTATGGTTAGGTTCAACTTTAAAAATAAAAATAAAAAAATAAACCAAATCATTATATTAAGTTCGAGTCGATAAGAATGGTAAATTGTACCGAACCGAATCACACTCACTCCTAATAAATATAAATGAATTTCTTTTTTTTTTCTTTTACCATTAGCTTCCCTATAAGGTAATCATGCCAAATAACCAAAAAAAGTTACTAACACATCACATGAATTAACAAGTAACATAAAGTACTAATATAAAGTACTAATAAAATTTTAATACATACGTAAAAGTATTATTAATACTTTTTTAAAAATTATATTTCTTCATTATCATATATTTTAATATAACACAATATTTATCAATTCACATAAGCCGTTAAATCCTTTGTCCAAAGTAAGCTTTCCTGTGTTAGCATTCCATCATCCAAAAAATAATAGGTGATTGATGCTTTCTCCATTATTCGGAGTAAAAGTCCCGTCTCTCTCTTATTTAACTTTAATAAACAGCATCTGTTGATGGTGTCTACCTGAAGTCATTCCTTTACCATCGTGTATAGTGGAGAATAATGAAGCTGATTAACAACATTCTCTAATGTTCTTTATATAATGCAGTTTGTTTGGGTGGTATATACAACCCAACAACAATAACAATTTCACGGTGAAGTAACATTTTTCCATAGTAACTCCAGCAATTATGGCACCTGAAGAGCAAAGCGAGACGAGGACGACGCCGCTAGTGAAGAAGCACCACTACGAGAACTGCCCCGGCTGCAAAGTGGATCAGCTTAAATCGACACAGAAAGGCTTACCTATTAGAGAACTTGTATCTGTGGGGATTATTGCGCTTTGTACTGGTAGGTGTATATATGTATATACACTAACACTTTGTAATTTGATTACATATGAATAGCATTTTAGCTGCGTTTAAGACACTGCAGTTCTATATACAAAGGAAGCTAAGCTTAGGTTTTATTTTGGAAGAGAAAGTTCTTTATATGCTATTGTTTGGTAAGGGCAAAAAGGGAGGATACTGGGAGGTATTGGTTTGTTTATTAAGTTAAAAAAAAGAGCAGGAGGAGTGAGGGGACTCCATATTTGGGTGACATAAGGAGAATCAAGGGATAATTTGTCAGTAGTTCCGTAAGCGGCACGTAGTTTCGAAGGCATATCTTGACTTGTGATGATCGGAGCTAAAGTCCACCCCAAAACAAAACAAAAAGAAAAATTATCTTACTTCCCTCTTTTTCCTTATTTGTATCAACCAAACATAGAATAGAAACATATCCTCTTACTTCCCTCCCATCGCATCCTTTTACTTCTCCGGTTGTAATCTCACTTACTCTTATTTGCTTCTTCTTTTTTTTTTTCTTAGTGTTTATTAGGAGACATGGTATGGTATAATATAGTTTATCAAGGGTAAAGGTGGGGAAAAGGAGAAAAAAAAAACAAACAAACAAACTATTAAGTCAATCGAACTAAAAATTCATGACTGGTTTGCATAAAAACATCAAACTAAATCAAACTACTTAAAAAGAAGATTGATTTTTTATTTTTCTTCTAAATACAAAGAAGCAATAAAAATAACATATTAAAATATCAAAAAAAAAATTCCTCATATAAAATATGAAATATAAATTCATAACCTTCTTCATCTTTTTCTATTAAATGTAAATAATAAAAGTTCATCTATTCATTTGTAATTTCTTTTATTTACATTTTTCATTATATTCTAAACTAAGCTTTAGACAGCCGCCTAAGGCTTTAGTTACTTAGTGCATCTAGAGCCCTAACAAATCAATATCAGTTAGTATGTTTCTTATAAATATATGTAAATGGTTAAAAATTTATAGTGGTTATTGTTCAAATTAGTATATGGTAAATAATAATATTATTAATATAGTTATCAAAATCGTGATTTTATCCATACGATTCTACTAGTTTATGAATTTAGGTGGCTCTCTCGAGTTAATTCAGGTGTAAAATCTTTTTTTATATAAAAACTTACGTTTTTATCCAAGTTTCGGCTTCATACCAAGTTTATAAAGAAAATTATATATTTCATTTTATATTGTTAATAACTTAAAATTAATTAAAATATTTTGTTCTTTTTAATTTACATTTTTTTAAGGAAAAAAATGGATAAAAGTTTAGGTTCAACTCTATTTGTCCTTTTTCCACGTATGTTAGATTATATATTAAGAATTTTTATGAAAATAAAAACTTAATTTCTTCATTATTTTTATTTCCATCATATATTTCAAGTTTTGAATGATTATTATAAATATATTTATAATTTTTTTAAACTATTTTACATAAGTTATAAAAATTTACGTTTCGATTTTACGTTCTGATTTTACGGACCCTCTAACGATTTTAGGTAGAATCGTAAGTTTAATAAACTTACTTATTAGATCCCATCTGTATATTAGATTCAGACATGTTAAAGATTTAGAGGTCTAAAAAGATGAATAGAGTTTGAGGAAAGGTTAATTCGGATTTGATAATGCTGGTAAATGAGGCACAGAATGTGATAAACTTGCACTTGCCTTAGGAGGAATGTATGGATTTCAAACCTTCAAAGGGATATGTTCATGTAACAGTTTTTCACGGTGTGCAAACAGCGGTATATTTTCTTGTTTATTACTTGTTAGTAGTAATTAGTTTGGCCCTTGATCCTTGTTTTGAGTTTTGTGCTATTCCCTTTTCATCAGTAATTGCGATCTGACCATTTATTTTTTCTTTTCTCTTCCCAGCATTGCCAATTTCGTGTCTCTTCCCATTTATTTACTTCATGGTGAGTGCAAACCGCATACTTTTATGTCTGGAAGCTATTCCGCTAAGTGTTCTAGATAATCATGCACGTAATTTACAGCTTTATCCAAAAGGTTTTACGCACAATATCTGTATGGTGACTTTGACATAAAGTATTGTACATTTTACATTGCAGGTTAGGGACTTTCACATTGCAAAAAGAGAGGAAGATATTGGATATTATGCCGGTTGCATAGGTGAGCTAGCTATTTTACATCCATCATCCATGTATTTTGTCCGATGTGCCATAACATGTTTGTTTTGAAATATTTCCTGTAATCTTCAAAATCTCTAAGGTGCTTCATTCATGTTTGGAAGAGCAGTGACTTCTATCTTCTGGGGAGTTGTGGCTGATCGCTATGGTCGCAAACCAGTTATAATTTTTGGGTCAATTTCTGTGTTAGTAAGCAAAAACCCAAGCTTCTCTTTTGTTTCCTTAGCTCCATACACTGATCTAGCCATTTGAATATGTTGATCACGATTTACTTGGTTCAGGGCTATTTTCAACTCTCTCTTTGGATGGCCATCACCACGCGGTTTCTCTTGGGAAGTTTGAATTGTTTGCTTGGAGCAGTAAAGGTAATGATGTTTAGCTTGTACATTTGCTATGAGCTTCTATGTTAGTTACTTGGAAGGATAGTTTCAACAATATCGGTTTACATTATTAGTGCAGCTAATTAAATGGGCTCTATTTCGATAATCACTCGTCTTGTTGAATCTTTCACATACATTTTGCCCATTTTCTACCCCTAGGCTTATGTAGCTGAAATTTTTAGAGAAGAATATCAAGCTTTGAGAGTATCATGTGTAAGTTCCATGGCATGACGAGAAATCCAATTTGCAAATCACTGAAACACAATTGTAGAATGACATTGTGAATATTGAATACAGATAACTTTGGCCTGGGGAATCGGATTGGTTATTGGGCCAGCCTTGGGAGGTTTTCTTGGTCAGGTACTCTGTTATCTTGTACCTCATGTCAAAAATAAACGTTAGATTTTGATAATATGTTTGAGCAAGAGGACCCTATCGTGAACCCTTAATGGAATAGCTGCAGTACAAGAATGTTTCAGAAGAACCATCCGGTGGAGCAGTATGAGAATATATATCATTACATCGACTATGTACTTTTTCCCTGCTAAGATATCCTCTGATGCTTTCACCTAAATTTATCATCAGCCAGCAGAGAAATACCCAAGTGTATTTTCAAAGGATTCTTTGTTTGGAAGGTAATAGAACATCCTCAAGGCTTTTCACATTGAACAGGTTACTTTCACAGTTTGTTTGCTACTATTATGAGAAGGAACTTTGATTTGTTGATTAAAAGTTGATACATCTTTCTCAGGTTTCCTTACTTCCTGCCCTGTCTCATCATCTCACTTTTCGCTCTGGGCGTAACCATAGCCTGTTTCTGGCTTCCAGTACGTTCTTCACTTTTCACCTCCCATTTAAATATATCATGGCCTTTGTTTGTCCATTGTAAACAGAATTGGTCTATATTATATCTCTTCCTTTACATCCGTCTCGTTAAACCTATGACAAAAACAATATCACAAGCCATACATGTAAAGAAATTTCAACTGCTCATATGAATAAACTCTACGTGTTTTATGAAAATTTTCGCTAATTTAGTTATGTACTTTATGAGCACCCTAATGTGCATGTTTTTAGAATCTCGATTTTTATTATTACCAACTTGACCAATGATTGTTTACAGGAAACACTGCACAAGCACCACGAACACAGTAAACTCGATTATAATGTATCCGATGAACTTGAAAATGGATCCCTCGTGTATACTACTACCACAGGAAAGATGCTAGGACAAAAAGGAGGATCGAAATCTCTAAAGAAGTCTCTGCTGTGGAATTGGCAACTTGTGTCATCGATAGTTGTCTATTGTATTTTCTCACTTCAGGATATGGCATACATAGAGGTATTTAGTCTCTGTCACTGAATCTAATAATATCGGAATTGCATCCTTTGATGAACATCTATATGCATATCTAAATCGTCAAGTAACTTACAAATAAATCGTCGGGAAGATGAAGACATAAAAAAAAAAGTTGCTAAATGACCTAGCTTTTATGGTCTAAAGAGCATATGAGTACAAGACCGTGGATGCTTATTGAAATAGTAGTTCTATAAAGAATTCATTACATTATCTTTGCTTATGTTGATCATGTTTTTTGAACTAACACATTGCAGATTTTCTCATTATGGGCTGAGAGCCCTCGAAAGCTCGGGGGTTTAGGTTTTACGACAGCAGAAGTTGGCGACGTCCTTTCTATAACAGGTATACGATGAATTATTCTCTACCATTTTCTGCAAATCTTTGTGAAGCAGATTGGACATCATGGAGGTTCACAAGAACACCTACTGAAGGAAAATTCAAACAGTAACTTATGCAAGATTAACAAAACCAACGGTTAAACTCGAAGGTACTATAGGATAGAAACATTAGAATTTTCTATATGTATGCCAAGGTCCAATCAAGTATCTTGTCTTAAATGAGCCATTTAAGTTATTTAACTTTATACCAAAACCCATCACATCATATATAAGCCAATGATTTAAATTTTATATATTTGTTAAAATACTCTATAGTTGTTATTCCACATTATGGAAATTACTAATAGAGGGAGGGGAAAGGAAATAAATATTGTATTTTTCAAAAAAAAATCCAAAAATATACACTACTTAAATTCGGTTTTTCGAAATTCGAATTTAAAATGTACTGAAATCGGCTTTTGAAAAGCCAAATATGTAAATTTTAATATAAAATCGACTTTTCAAAAGTCCATTTTATTATTTGTAAAAAAATTAATTTTTTAAAAGTTATTTTTAATTATATCTAAGGCTTTTTAGATGTTATGTTGTTGTGCAATGGTTAGGACATGTAATTTTTATCCAAGTGAGCTGGGTTCAAATCCCAGCGAGGACGAATTTTGCATAGCAACCAGCGCCAGCCCTTTTCCTTTTATAAGCAAGATGAAAAACATCCATCAGTGAGGATCAAACCAGCAAATGTTGCCAAACACCTGTCATATGTTTAATTCATTTTGAATTTTTATATTGAAAAATCGATTTTAAATGCTGTATTTTTAGAATTATTTTTTAAAGGGTGGTATTGTAAGGATTTTTTTTTTTAAATACAATATTAATTTCCTTTTCTTCATAAAGTGACTTATTTTGTAAAGTGAAACAATAGATCACTTAAAACTACCAACTTTTAATATAGAGGACAGCATTAAATCTTGGCAAAAATATTTAAATTTTAAAAATTCGTTTATTTAAAAAATGAAGTACTCAAACTATATATATAAACGCCCACATGTATATGAAACCTTATGAATGCAACACTTACTTTCCTTTATCATCATACAGTATACAGTATCGATCAATATTTAGTGCTACACAATTTTTTAATACCACTTTCACTAGGTCTTGGCCTTCTACTCTTTCAGACATTATTATATCCATACGTGGAGAGACGTTTGGGTGCACTTACGGTAGCACGCATTTGTGCGGTAAGTTATTAACTAATATCTATGAATTCAACATATGTTTTTGGGGATTCCTTCAGGTGCTTAACAAACTGCTTCTTCTTGTTTCCTGACGTTTATATGTAGGCATTGTCCATACCATTACTATCAAGCTACCCTTTTATAGCCCTGTTATCAGGATTCAGTCTATTCCTCATATTGAACTGCGTGTCAATTGTTAAGAATGTTTTATATGTAAGTTCCTCTTCATCTTGTTGTCAATTGCTAAGATTGAAACAGTGTGATTACAATCAACTCGAATGTAGTACCATTATGAAATCACAGATATAGTAATGAAACTAATGTTCCTTTTGCTTTTTCAATTATTTACTATGAAAAAAGTTTTAATGGACAATTTCAAATGTTGATAGCTGTCGATTATCACTTGCGCGATCATTCTGCAAAACAAAGCTGTGGTAATTTTCAAACTCATCTTTAGTTCAATCCTGTATTTTCCATAATCGTTCTTCGAAGATCATAATAATTATTTTTCTGAAACGTCGAAGCAGGATCAGGATCAGAGAGGAGCAGCTAACGGCATTGCCATGACTGCGATGTCGCTTTTTAAAACAGTTGGTCCTGCAGGAGCAGGCACAGTGTAAGCACACTCACCTTCTTGATTGAAAGAACATAAAAAAGGAAAACCAAGTCGTTTTTATTGTTTTCTACAAGCTCTACGTAGCTTTAGAGATTGAAACATCGGTATAAAATTCACTAGCAATACTTTACAGCTTTTCTTGGGCGCAAAATCGTCAAGATGCTGCATTTCTCCCAGGTATTTCCATAAATCGTCTACTATTTATCTATTGCATGCTAATTTTGCTAAAACCCTACTTTCATTTAGGATATATGCATAATAGCTATCGTCCAGATAAATGATACATTGCATTTCTCTTAGCTCCTGATTTCACAATCATTTCAAACGAGCTGCCACACCGAATACCTTAGCAACTGTTTCCCAATGTCTCTGTGCAGGCAACCACATGGCTTTCTTCGTGCTGAATATGGTTGGGGCAATCGGACTGCTGTTGACATTCGAACCATTCATTGCTGTACGTCATTAATAAAAATATAGGAATTTGCTAAAACTGTTCCAGCAATAAAAACTAGGGCAGAACTAAACATGAAGTGTCTTCAAAATTATCATTTGAAGTACAATGCAACATCTGCCAACAAAGTGTTGCAATAGTCCATTGTGCTTATCCTATTGTTAGTGTACTTATATGTTGCAAGTCAATATTTGTCCATGCTGCTTTCATTCTGCAGTTATATCTAGCATGAAGCTATGTTTTAATCGTACTTATTCCCACATAATAAATACCATGGCATTGTAAATTATATATTTTATTCAATGAAGATGATAGCAAGTAGAGATGGCAATTACACACCAAAAACTACAAATTTGATTTAAATAAACACCTCAACTGCAAAACGTGTTTCTACCCCCTCATAACTTTAAAAATTTTTATATTCTGGTCAAATTGTAATTAAAGCTTTAACAACTTACTATTGTGACATTTGGACACACATATTTCAAAAAGTAAAATCATATACTTTAAAAGTTAGGGATGCCTATTTTTACTTAATCAATAGTTTGGAGATGTATATGCAATTATTCCTAAATAGTAAAAATATTTTACCACAACAACAATCATTCCTTGTAAATTGTAATATCTCAAAAAATAAATAAATAAAAGCCATATATATACATTGAGGTAAGCTTAATCAAACTTGAAAACTTATGGTGCATTAACAATTCTATTTATGTTAAGTTTGGTACATAAAAATGAATTCAAAACGGAATTATGATTTTGGTTTCACTCTATTTTTAATATTTGGAAATATTTTTATAAGATGGAATTATGATTCCTTAAAATCATCGGATCTTTTTAGAAGTAAATTTTATTCCATCTTTGAGAAGATGTATTTGACAAATACTCTTAAATACATATTCCATTCTATTGTATTCCATGAGTATTTTTAAATATAAAAATGAATTTATCATTCCAATCTTTAATTTCATTCTAATCCATAATTCCATTCCATTTCATCTTATTTCATTTCAAACCATTCATATATATTAAGCCATTAGGTAAAGATTTATACTAACACAAGGTGTGCCCTATAAGGGACTAATATAAATCTAACACGCCAAAAATAAAGGCGGGATAAATTATTAAATGGACATAATCCAAATTTTATTTACAGCACATTGTATCAGCAAAGAAATGGTTGTTGATAAACATAACTTGCTAGCTAATGACATGTTATGTCAAAAGGTGAATCTGTTTTTTTTTTTTTTTTTTTACTTCACTTTTTTGTATCACTGTATATCAATTTAGTGATACTTATGTAATATTCACCAACTTTTATAATTTTAAAATAGAGCAAACATTTTTATTACGTTAAGAAAAATGCAAGTGTTTTTAAGATTTATTTGTATTAGCTCGGGAGAAAAGAAGAAGAAGAAGAAGAAGAAAGCTCCTACCAAGAAATTAAAGTTAGGTCATATGTAGACGGTAGACCCAAGAGAAGATTGTCCGATGAAATGTTAGTTGGAACCTCCAGAAACGCCCACACCTAACCCCCCCCTCCACCCAAAACACAACCAACAAAGTTTCCAGTAGACAAGCTCAATGTACAGGGCGTGATGCTTACAGAGAATGTGCTGATAGGGGTAATACTACTGCCCATACTCGAGTAGGGGGTTCATAAAGGAGTGGGTGAGCTATACGAAGAATATGAGATCTGTATAAATGGATTTTAACTCATGGTTGATCTATTTAATTCACTTTAAAAATAAATTAGAATCAAATTTTCTAATTCATATAAAAAGTAGATTGATTTGAATGGACTCATTTATCTACAGTTTAATTTGTATTAACTCGTAACAGTAACACACCAAGTTGCCTCCTTTTCTGAAATGAAAAAACAAAAAAAAAAAAAAGAGAAACAAAGTAAAACTTCTATCTATATTAAATCAGGCTGTTCGGTTTGGCCGTCTAGTTGTCTTTTCCGTGTCTTTCTATACATTTTCTTTTTCCCCTAAAATTGTATTCTATATGTTCATTGGAAGTAAATGAATTTAAGTCAGGCTCTTAGATTTCAACGTAGCGAGTTTAGGCGAATTATTGAGCATGGTTTTTGTATATCTAATTATATCTTGAAAATGAAACCACTCCTCTCATGTCTTGTAATAAAGAGGCAATTACATTTTTCTCAACGCATGCATTGTCTGGATCCGAATACTAACGTCAATTGATTACTATGTGTAAATCATAAAATGTACATGTTATTCTTTTCTAATCCCTCATGCAGGTAACATTGATAATGATGTGTGATTCATCAGTACTACTAGTTAATTTTAAACCCATTATAATGTATCACAATCCAGAGTTAGATTAAGTAAGAACTTATTGGCTTTTAATTGTCTATTAAACTTGAAAATCAAGAAAATATCCGGAAAGGGTCATTGATAATTTATTACATTATCTCTGTTTGGTTAGTGGGTTAATTCAATTAACTATCAAGACAAAATAGGCTAAATTGAGCCAAGCTAAGTCAATTGTAGCTTATTTATAAAGTAGGTTAAATTTGACTAACTTGTTTAATTTGTAAGACAAAATAGATTAGGCCAGGTTGACTTATTCAATCTATTTATACATTTATAAAAAATATCTTTCTTAAAAAGTATAGGGGATATTACATGTTTATCTACTTTAAAAGAAAATACATATTTATAAATTATATAAAAAAAGTAACAAAATATTGTTATTATGTCTAATTTCAAATTACAATATTATTATTTAGAATTTTTTACAGTCTCGTTTTTATTTTTTACAGGATTAATAACACCATTTATCTCACCTTTAATTTACGCTCCTTTAAATCTATACCATTAAACAAATTTTGAATTTAATAGTTTAAATTTTAAAATATGTAAATAAATGGTGAGATAAAGAATGAAATCGATTTTATCAAAATAATAGACAAAACCTTAGAATCTCCCTTACTATTTACACTAATATCTCATCTTTTAATATTAGTATACTATAGCTATGTATATTAATGTCGCATCTAAAAAATACAATATAAGTATAAATATATTAATATCGTATTTTCAAAATGTATTATAGAATATAAATATTTTAGTAATATTGTATTTTAAAAATACAATATCAATAAAAATAATTACGTTACATCTGATGAGACATAACAATGGTATTGATTTAAATAGTTAGGTCCATTTTATACAATATGACAAGAGTATTATGGTAATATGTTTTATTTAATTTGAATTTATAAAATATTTATTAATTTTAGTCATACGTAAATTTATCGTGGACGCTGTCTTCTTCACGCACAACTGGCGTGCAATTGCTATCGTCTACACGCACAGCTGGCGTGTAATGTTATCATCAACACGCAGAACTGGCGTGGAATGTTATCTTTTACACGCAGAACTGGCGTGGATTATCTTGTCTTTTATGATCTTATTTCTTTTCAACACGCTGACCCCCACCAAACTTAGTTCTCAAAACTTGAAACCCCTACTTCCCCTTCCCCAACATATATATATATATGACAGTCAGAATCCAACATATTATAACTTATAATCTATACGAGTAAGAATTCTTAATACAGCACAATCCCTTCCTAGTATCTCGTAATCTCCCTTCCTTCCATTCATGGCTCTACTCAACGCCTGTCGCACCTCATCCTTGACCAAACCCCCCATCTTACCTTCTCCCACCACCTCAACCACCACCAGAATTGCACTCCCTATCGAAAGGCGGCGAAAACCGCTGTCGGTCTCTTGCGCCGTCGCTGCACCACCACCACCACCATTACAGGTAAAGACTGATGTTCCCTCTGTGTCCATTGCAGCACCACCATCAGAAGTAAAGACTGATGTTCCCTCTGTGTCCACCTCTTTTCCTATTCCGGTACGTGAGCTCAGTATGGTTGGCGCCAGAGTAAGAGTGAAACAGCCAGTGAAGGTGTTCAGTGCACCGCGTGTGGGTGCGATCGAGCTGCGCGGAATGGAAGGCGTAATCAAGCAATACGTCGGCTTTTGGAAGGGCATGCCCTTGACCGCAAGTCTACCTTTCAGGGTGGAGTTCGTTAAGAATGTGGAAGGGCGCGGACCGGTCAAGTTCCTCGCCCACCTTCAGGAGGAAGAGTTCGAATTGATTTAGGTTGTCTTTTTTAAGAATCGAACCTGAATTTGCTTAAAACCTGAATGCCCACACTATTAAGGCATTTCGGGGGGAGAGCACAAATTATTTCTGTATATGTTTGTCTATGTTGCTTAGCCAATTTTTAAATTGATTATTAGATTTGTAAAATAAAGTTTATTATATATGATTTTTAATATAGATGTTGGATCATATTTATAATTCGCAGTAATCAAATGCTTTTTATGAAACATTGTAAATTTATAATTGATTTTTAATTAATGAAAGGTTAAACTTTATAGAAGAAAAACAGAGACAATTATTCCCAATTTTTGGTAAGTGATAATTGTTATGAAGAAGAAATGCTTATTATTCTCTTGTAATCCAATCCGAGTGACCCAGAACTGAATTGAGTTTAAATTCTGAATTTTGGATGTGGGATCTGAGAGAATGACTTTTGAAATTTTGAAATGAATTTTGTATCACCTTTATTTCTGATATATTTGGTAGATGGAATTGATTGATTGCTGCCCTTTAGAATGGGTTACAGCTGGGATATTCGTCCTTCTAAATAAAATTGGGTCCCCACCGGACTTTGCACTTTTTTTTAGGATTTAGGCATCCGAGGTTTTTGGCATAACTTTTACAAGTAGATGAAAAAGGGTCCACGGCGCAATTATTTGAGGTTTTTGAAGAAAAAAAGTTGTGGGGGGGGGGGGGTTGTTAGGATCTAATGTAAACTTTATTTTAAATTTTAAAAAGTAAACTTTCTTTTCATATTTTGATAATTTAATTGAAAAAAAATCAATATTTTGATAATTTATTATAGTATTATAATTTTAAAAAATTAATATATTTTTTAAAACCTAATATTAAATCCTCAATTGGCAACTTAGCCAAGTTTATCCCCATGTTGTACATTTATTGACTATGTTTTTTTGTTTTCGTTCCTTCCTTTTAAATCCTTAGTATTGCTTTTCTAAATATCTAAACACGAGAAAATACTAAAAGCATGGAAGTTGTGTTCTTCGCTAAAGCTTTTAAGCTCGCATGTTTTGAAAATATTGGTTAAAAGTACCACGGATCGTACCTTACTGTTGGAGTATGGTTCATATAAATCATATCCTTAAAGGTATGTTTATGAAGACGATTTGGTACGGATTCCTATAGAGCCGAAGCACCGGTCGGTGCTTAAGCCTCCAAAGGTCAAAGCATCGCTACCTTGGAGCAAATTGGCTAACATGTGGGCCCTTTGGCCCTTTGAAAAGTTAAGTTTCTTTTCTCTAAAAAAAAAATTAATGAAGCTGTTGAAGAACGGCTATAACTTCTGGAAATTGCAATATCTACTGTCCAAGCCAACTTTGAGGAATACTCAACATGTGTGGACCCACAGCATTTTTTCTATATTTAAAAAATTACTATTGTAATATATAATTTTAGCAAAATAATCTTTTATACTCTAAAAATATCTAAAATTTATTTTAATATTATTTAAAAAGTAATGATAATACGAGATTCACAAAAAAAAAATTTAAGAAAATAATAAATAAATTTAGTGATATTTCCTTTATAACATAGAGGATTATTTAAAAAAGAAAGTTAATGTGGTATATTAAATATCTTTTTAAGCATATTCCTTATAAACATGGTTTAATCTGGTGGTTGATATTGGAATGAAGCTAAGCATCACGTGAGGAGGTAAAGACAACTCTCCATTGTAAGGTGTTATTACGGGGCATTAAAGTAAGATAAGGAAGCATTCCGAATATTGCAAAATCAATCAACTTAGGTAAAGGATTGGTTGAGCTAGGAGGCCACTCAAATATATCGAATCAATATCTATTTGCTGATGTGTTAGGTATATATATATATATAAATATATATATATCTATTGACTTTTTCTTTTTTTTTTTTCTTTTTTTTGGTCTTGTATATAATTTACAATAGGCAGTTGTGAATTTGCTACTCCACTTTTATGATATTTTCTCCTAAATTCGTCAAGAATTTTCCAAATAAAATTGCTCTCCTATTCCTGTTTCGTTTTTCTATTGATTGTTTGTATTGTAAGCATTTATTTATCTTGCACCCAAATAGATACACAAGAAATCCAAATCCTAGAGAAATGTGCCAACCGACAACATGATCCTAATGAAATGAATAAGGTTATGTGAGTGTTCCTTGTACCGCATGTATATAACATTCTCCGTATCATAAGATAATTCACAAATTAACTATAAATCCTTATGCTTCTAAAAAAAAAAAAAATCAATTTTAACAAGTTAAATATAAGTAACAAACTTTATAATATCTGATAATAACATATCTCTTATACTCACTTAAACACTCCATAGAATTTTTTATCCCAAGCCTTGTACTTATGAATGGTTATGACATGGAGAAGAATCCAAAATCAACAATGCCCCTCCTTACACAAAGCGGCTAAAAGGGGGAGAAATATCGAGTATCGAGTAGGAGATCTTGTCAAGATCGAATTATATTTTCTAAAACAAACTAAAGAAACATTTGATTAAAACTTAGTGAAAATATATGAAGGACCTTAAAAGGTGTTGAAAAGAGTAAGGAAAGTAACCCATAAGCTGGAGTTACCATCGTGATAGAAAGTCCACCCAATATTCCATGTCAATCAGTAAGTTGAAGCCTTATTACAAGGATGACGAGAGACTAAAAGAGGTCAAAGACGTATTGAAGGGCCAGACCCAAATTCATCGAATACTTCATTGAGCAGAAAGGGCCGCTATTAAGGCGGTTTAAGACGATGACTAAGCCCGTAAGGTTCCTAAAGGCCCAAAAAAGATAAAGCTCAAGCCTTATAGAATCTTGAATATTTCAAAATGTCTCGCTACTGTATCTTAATAGGTAGAAGGGTAAATAATCTCGATATAAATGTAATGTAAATCATTAGATCAAATAGATCTCGACTATTTATTCAAGGAAGCTACTTATATATAAGAGACTTTCTTTAATTATAATCATCAACCATTTAATGAAATACTTCTAAGTTTCTAAAACTTTTCTCTCAGAACACTTTCTTCCTTTCTCTCTTTAGAATTTAAGAGTGATTATTAGAAAGGCTAACTTAGTCCTCTTTTGGACCCTCAAAGAGTCAAGTATTATGCATGAGAGTTAGACTAAACACATTATGCATAGCAACATGTCAAAAATTTTAACAATAAATTTTTCACTTCAATACTGTGAATGATCTTTATCACATTTAGTAATCCAATTACCACAATCTTTAAAGGTTGTTAATGGGCAAATTTTCCCATTTTTACCATAGTAAAACATATTTGCCAAGCTTGATTTCTCAATTAAACATTTGCATCAACAATTATGAGAAAGATTTTCCATCTATATTATAAGAACATATTTACTAATATAATAGTAAATTCAAAGAATAATTGGCCTTCCCTTGAAAGTGGGAGGAGTTGTGCTTGTGAAATAACCTTTTTATCCATGTAAATAACTACTTTTAGGGTCAATTGAAGTAGTGGAATAGTCAATCATCTCTTAAGGATGGTAGGTTAAAAGTGTTATAGTATTCAAGATGGTATAATGGCCATCCAAAATTAGTTAACTGACCCAATAAAATTGAATTTCAGCCCAACTTTAATTTAATGATTTCATCTAAAAATTCTAAGTGACATCAAAACCTTTATGCTCACTAGGTCCAAAAAATCTATCGCTCTTGGAAATTTTGTATTTTCTGCTTTACTTTTTTTGGGTACTTTTTGTTTTTATTTTTGTTTTTTACTCTAAATTTTCCTATTTTTTATGATTTTTTCTAAATTTTCTATTTCTTGTATTTTTTTCTAAATTAGGACTCTTTTCCTTATCCTAAAAATTCTAAAAAAAAAAGTTAAAAAGGAAGATAAAAATGAGGTATCTATAAAGTATCTTTTTTTTTATAAGGTTTCATCAAGCATATTTACATGGTAGACTTTTGAAACTTTTGCCCTCCGAGAATCCCCCATAAATATTAAGTAAAATGTTGTTTTTAATTTTACATAATATAATTATAGTTAAAATTGTTATTCATGAAAATTTATAAAAATCATATAGCATGGTAGTGCATAGGAGAGAGTTGCACTATTAGATTATTACTATAAATTTATTCAATAGAACTCATCAATTGATCTAATTGCAAAGTTGATTGTTGACTTTTGGTGTAGATTCATAGCATAAAAGCTTATCATAACTTTGTTCCTCTAACTAGAAATTAACCTAGACACCGTAAAGGATGAGAGAAACTATAGTAAGAATGAATAAGTTCCAATTGGATTAGACTCGCTTCATCCATGAAATGAGTTTCCTCTTTTAGTAGTCTATGGACAAGAAAGTTAAGTTATAGTGCATTTTGATCCAAATGTAGAACCAGTTCTTTTTAACTTATAATATAACTTGAAATTCAAATGAAATGGGAGAAAACGCTATATTTGATACCTAAACTTTATTTATTTCTATAAGCAATTACCTTGAGTTTGAAATACCAATTTACTCTTTACAAATTTTTTGAGATCATTTATAATACCTAAACTAAGCAGTTAATTACAAAACTACAGAAATTTAAGGTAATTAATTGCAAAATTAGTAAAAGTTCAAGTATTAGATGCAAAAATAGGTAAAGTTTAGGTACTAAACTAACATTTTTAAACTTTAAGTAGTTAATTGTAAAAATAGGTACAATTCAAGTACCAAGTGTAGCATTTACCTGAACTATTTCAAATTAAATTTGTGAAAAACTTGCCATTCGTGAAAATTATGGATCATTGGATGGTGAATATGAAGGACTGATACAAGTACTATATTATAATATATTTTAGGATAATGTCATATTCACCACTTAAAATGATTTCTTTATTTTTCTTTTAGACCTTTAACTTATTAAAGACAATACATTTTTTTTTCCTAAAAAAAAACAAACTTAAATTCATAAATTCAACATCAAGAGGTTTAGAGATCTACTCCTTAAATAATATAGAAACCACGAGAGAATGGGTGTTTCTAAACCTTATAACTGTAGCACATCCCTTCTTTTGCTTGACACCTACCCAATTTGCACTCGTATTTGCTTCTCTAAGAAGAAGACTAACAGATCAGTCAACAAAAGAGTTTTTTAAGCTATAATCTCTTGAATTAAACCATTAATCCTCCAATTGTTAGCCTTTTTTTGCTTAACATGGCATTAAAAAAAAATCTTTGAATCTATCCCAATCATCACATTTGGCCAAAGGCTTCTTTGTGCTACCAAAAGTGCCTGTCTAACCACTAAAGCTACTACCCCTTAAACTATCAAAGCCGCTCATATTCATTGTTGTAGCTTGCAACAGTTTGCTACCTTTATCTCGACAAACTATACCAAATACACTTTCATGCACCATCAAAATTGATTTTAATCCGATCTGCCAAAAATGGAACCCATTTCATATTACCTCTCACCATGGATAAAAGACCTACTATTGAACTTTGTTGACTAGAGTTGATCCTACTGCATAAGCTACTCCATGCCCCTGCCACATCCTCCATGTTAAGTTTACATTTACAATATGATTAGCTGCATAGACCTCTTCCCGATTCCTAAAACTATTGCTACTTGTTGTAGCCTATTTCAGATGTAAGCATTTAAGCCCAAGTCAATCTCTTTAGAGCATGGGCTAAGCTTAAAAGCCTTTAGCCACCTTAGCTAAGGTCCAGTCCAAGCTTTATAAAGCACAACTAATCATACAACAACCAAGGTCAAGCTTCCAATACAATAGACCATGGTGTCTAGGCCTGATCCACAAAGCTATGAAAGGATAAAGCTAAATAGTTCGGCTAGACTAAGAAAGTTCATAACTAATATGATGAAGTGCTGACCTTTAAACCTCTTACACAAGCAAGACTCTAAAGCCTCCAAAGCTTAGAAAGGCGCATGTTAACCTTACAATCGACTAATGACTAGTCTTAGTACCAATACGATGACTAACTAAATTCTCTTATGGTCTCATCCATTTATACCATGGTTCAAGTTAATGAGGACTCAACCATCGAACTTTGAGCTTCTTCCACTACAGTCTACCTCTCCAATACTATGTTCCTTAAACAAACTCTCCACATGCCGGCTAAAACCCCCATTTGCTAATAGTCCATCTACTAAGGTTTAAGTTCCCTTATTGATCCATTAGAGACCGACTTGTTACCACCATGCACCTTGAAGACAAACCTGGTCCTAATCCAAAGCAACTCGGCCTTAAGTAGATTCCTTACCTAAGTATGGCACCAATAGCACTCAGTCACGCCTTAGGTGCCTATGTAGCAATAATCCTGCCGTGCATATCAATGGTCAATGATAGCATAAGGCCAATAGCTACCATTTCATCATTAATATACATAAGGCTTCACATTTAAGCTCACAGCATTTAATAGAAGTGAAGCATACCTACCAATGACCCTGAAGAATAATTCTTCCCTTACCTTAAAATTCTTACTTCAATTGCCTAGCAGAGTGGTTTGTTGGCTTTTATTAATTGAACCTTGCTCATTTCTCCCTTTCTAAGCTTTTGTAAAGTTAACTTGCAAAAGAATAGCTATATAGGTATGAGTGAAATCACGTACTCAGTAAATGGCAAGTGATAAGTGTTATACGTAAACAAGTAAGGTAAGGAAGTCATTTTAGAGTGTAATGCACCAGTCAAAGTGCCATCAACACGATATTGATTGGTACGTTGTGAGACTAGGGAAAGTAACCCTACCCTAGCCTGAGTTCGAAGGGTTTCTACAACTCACCACTTATAAGCCCAAATTTTCCTACCAACTCAAGAATGTGCAATGGACTTTCTCCATCCATTTCATACCCATTTTGAACTATCCTTCTTAATGCTTTCTAACCTAAAGGCAACCCCTTCTCTTGTCATTTTAGTTCCGTAAGACTAAAAGAAAGAAATCTCATTTCCTTATTGGATGAGTGTTATTGATGGTAAAATGTAGAATGCAAGTATGCTATGCATCTATAATTTTTAAAGTCGAATATTACATTTATCAAGTTAATTAGGCAATCAATAACTGATTCCATAACAAGTTAGAATATTATATATTTTAAGCCAAGCAATACAAGTCATTAATAAAAAATCTTACATCTTCATTCATAGCATACACACATACAACCAATTCATAGGCACGAGCAATATAACGGCTTATTACCCCATGGTAATACATTAAGAACTGTCATAAGGTTGGCCACTTACTTGGATTGTTAATTCCCAATATTCTTTAGAAAGTTGAGTTGGAATCCTATAAAAAGTTCGCTATTAGTTGTATTTTAGAGTTCAATTACTTTATACCATTAGTAATTTTTCAATTTACATAATTTTATAGACCCTAATACTTCATTATGTACTTATAAAGGAAGTATTAATATTCACGAAAGAAAACTTGACTTTTATAAGAAATGTAATTATTATAAATAGTATGTGTGTGTGTGTGTGTGTGTGTTAAGATTTCAAAATGTAGTTTTAGGATCATTAGTAAAAGGGTTAAGATAAAGTACTATTAATGTAAAGGCTACTGTAAATTGTAAAATACACTTGTAGGAAAACTTAAAATATATAATAATTAATGGCTATTATTTAGGAATATTTATATATTATACATTTTATTGTATATTCAATATTTTAAGTAAAAATTAGGCCAAAATAACAAAAAAAAATTAGAAAATAATTCAAAAATTATCAAGGATGGAACCAAAATATCATATTAGATATAAAAAAGTATGAGAAAAAGTTTAGGGATTTTAGGAAGTTAATAGATAAGGTCTTGTGATTTTTGTTCAAAATAGACTTTTTTTTAATAAAATAGGCAGGAACTTAGAAAAATTATAAAAAATACAAAACATGCAAAATTATTTCTAGAAAAATTTCTCTAAAAAATTAGGGCTATATAGTACTTATGAGTGAAAGAACTCCTTTAAACAACATGAATTAAAAGCTCTAAAATTATTAAAGTTAAAACCATCAAAATGGCCAAAACAACCACCAAGGGGTAGCCACCACCACTCAAACTTTATCTAACCTCATAGAGGAATATGAAGAAACTCCATAAATTTTTTCCCAAACTTTGGAGACTTAGTTTGAGTGGTGTGGATTTTTGAAGTTAGAAGAAGGGTATTTATAGTGTTTAAGAATTAATATTAAATTGTACATGTGTCCAAAAATTATGGAAAATTAAAAAAAAAATGTTTCTTATATTTTTACACGACTCCCATTAAAGTTTCACAAATTTTGAGCAAATGTACAAATTTTACTAAATTTTTTAAGAAGTTACCTAATCTTTTAATAATTTTCTAATATGTATAAATTCATGAAAAAAATGGCCACGTGTACTTGACCTTAAGATATGTATCTAGCTAAATTTTGAAAAAATTTTGCCTCTTGTACAAGTTTTTGTAAATTCTCGAAGAAGTTATCAACATATTTTATTCATTTTATGATATTTCTAAATTTTATAAATTTTTGTTTACTTTTCTCACAAGTTGTTAAATATTTTTATAACATGTCATTGGTTGTTTGACATTTCTAGACTTTTTTATATATTTATTAGGTATCTTATAATGTTTTATACAATACTTTTATCATATTTTACCATTCACACCCAATCGTTTTATTATTTAATTTACTTTTCCAAATATATTCTTTATTTTTGTTTGTGAATATATTATGATGATGTCTTATATGTAAGCGGCATGGATCGTTATCATGCTTTTTACCTTTATTTATTATTTGTTTATCTTACTTTATTATCACTTTATTATTTACTATTTTATTTTTACTTTTTACCACTTACTTTTACTTCTAGGGGTAAATTGTTTTTTTTTTCCTCACTTTTTATTACCTTTAAAACCCTTAGTAGATGCTTTATAATTAATTTCTTGACTTTTATCTTATAATTCCTTAATACTAATTTTGGATAATTTATACCTTTTATAGCTTATTATATATATATATGAGATTGTAACATTATCACCCCTTTTGAAAGTATTGACTTATTTTAGACTGCCTACTCTAAGTAGCTTTCACTCTATGACTTGTATCATGCTTTATTAGGTAGCCATTTCCTAAGTAACCCTCTCCCAAGTCATTCCTTTTCTATGTTGCCCCTTTTATAGTGTTGGCCTCTTAACGACAACACCAAATATTACAACCTAAGTCTAAGGGGAAAACCTTAAGTTTTCTTTTTTTACTAATTTAATTTGAGCTATCATCTTTAATGTTTTCTATTGTTGTCAACTCTACAAACCCTAATTTTATTGAAGGATCGGTGTTCCTAATCAATTCTCATATTGTAAGGTTATTTAAGGCTATAGGTATGGCAATTGAATTCGTCTTAAGTCCTTAAGAACCTAAGTTTGGGGTTTATATCCTTGTGTTTACTCAACCAATTGAGTAGGTCTCACATACTCTAATATGTGTCTTCTTTTCCTGAAAATAGTATTATATCCCTTTTCTTATAATTGTCTCATTTAACCTTTTTGGAATGTCCTAGGTTAACACATTTGTGATTTGCCCTTAATTTCCTTTTCCTTAAATGTTGCCTTAAGGACTTCATATAAATAGTCCCTCTTTTGTACAACCATAACTAGCTACTGAATGATACCTGAATATTCTCCTTGTTGTGAACTTTCCCAAGTCAACTCTTACACTCTTATCTAGTTCCTTTGGTAGTTAAGAATTAGTGACAAGTAAACTTTGATCCTTGGCTTGTGGGCCATATCAAGCGAGCATCAAGTCATGTTGGACTCTTCGATACGTCGTATCTGTAAAGCATCGATACGTCGTATCAAGTTTCATTGGTATCAAGCGAGCATCAAGTCATATCTCAAAGGATCCACCATTACTATAGTAAGACCTAATAATAACATAACTCCCAAGCACACCATAATATCAATGAAACTGAGGTTTTCTTCAACATATCTAAAATGTATCTTAAATATATAAAAAGTGAATGTTAAAGATACTATGTCCTTTCCCAAGATATCTTAGTGGCCACTCTAACAAATACTTGGTAATTCCACGAGTAAGGGATCTAATAAACCTTTATTCTTATTCACATTGTTCTTGCTCTCTTACATCCCAACGAGCTCTCTCTAACTTAAGCATCAAAATAACTACGCTAGAACCACCTTTGGCAACTCTTTTAGCTTACTTCAATTTGAATTTATAGGTTACCTCTAACCTCTTTAGCCACAATACTCCTCAACAAAAAAACCACATTAACATTACTAATTGAATTATTTATGTTGTTCCGTTTACAGAATGACCAAACTACATTATGTCCATTATATTTATTGCACTTATCCAAAGCCCTGTTGTCATACTATAGATCAAAGTCATTACATATAGGTTGGTATACATTTTATCCATTAAGGCCATTATTGTTGTTCAAACCCACTTGATTCACCAATTCCAATGCATTATCCAATAAATCAAGTAGTTTGTGTTGTCTTCAATCTTCTTTACTAGTAACATCTTATTGCTACATTTTGCTTACTAGAACTTTAAGAAACCCCTAAAATAATTTAGCTATTTATTTTTCAAGATTTAGGACTACATTGTTGAAAAGGCATTCATTCTGAATTTTTTAAATTTGCCATAGAGTATTTGCAATCTTCACAAGTAAATCTTTTACCGATGCCATTCTAAAGTTTCTATTATGTATCACCTCTTCAAGCCATTTAAAATAACTAAAGGTATCGTGCTCATTTATTTTTATTCAACAAAAAACATACTATATTAGACAAACCCAAGGGTAGTTGAAAGACATTTGTTCAACAGTTTCAACTTGCTCACAAAATGGGCAAGATGGATTTTATCTAATCTTTCTGCAAAATAGATTTGTATAAGCGGCTAAGGAATTATTACAAAGCCTCCACAAAATGGTGCTTTTGTTTAGAGGCATATTTTAGATTCCAAATTAACTTCCACACTTTCTTATCCACTAAGAATGATGGAGAAGCACCATTGGAACTTGTGTCATCTTTAGATTCCATTAATTTGTGATACCCTAATTTAACAACATATTGACCATCCTTTGCACCCGACCAGATGATAATATCTTCTTAGATGCTTTTAGCTATTAAAATACTCTCAATAGCTCTACATTCACTATTAGTAAGGAGGTATCTAATAGGATCAAAATTCTAAGCAAGAATTTCCTCCTCACTAACATCATAAACTCTAAGATTTTAACATAAAAAGTTCAAGAGGTCTTAAAGACAACATATGATCATGTAGGTTTGGAATTTAAGGATTTGTCCGAAACTTAACATTCAAAGCTTCTCGCAATTCGTTAAAGGAAATTTCTAGATATAAATTTTCTCCCAACAAGAATATTCCGTCAACCCCTAGATGCCTTACCTCCTTCAGTAGCATCCGAAAATTCCTAAAATCCATATTAAGAAAATATAAGCTATTAATAAATTTAACCTATAATGCTTTTGGATTCATAAGAATTCTCTAGGCTAACTTTACTAAAAGGGCCTTATCAAGGGTTTACAAATCCCAAAAGTCAAGGTCACCATACTCTTCAGCTTTTGTTACATTTTTCAATTCTTCCCATAGATTTTATTTCCTTCACGACATTTCCCCCACCAATAATTTGTTATCATAGTTGAGACTCTTGACATAATTTTTTAGAAAAGAAAAAGATACTCATTGAGTATGTCGAGATTACATAAGCAACATACTTATCATTTGATAAGAATCAAGCTACTGAGCCTTTAACCCGCAGCCGAGCTCAAGGACTATAGAGGGCAAGAGATCTATCCTGCATAACTCCCTAGTCACTTCTATTCGGATGAGTCCACGGCTACTTAGTACCCTTGCTTGGCTACCTAACTAGATCATACTATTTTATCTACATCTTCCAACAACATTACCAATGCATCATTACCATGTATCTAGGACCACATGAAAAATCTGTTACACTAATCATTATTTTCCTTCAATATTCATTTTTATCCTTTGTATTCTTTGCATATTACTTCTTTGGGACAATACCCTTTCTTATCTTTTCCATTTTTAAGTAAGTTACCCTAAATTCTCGAGTATAAATTCCTACTATATGTGTAACCATAGATTATGATCACCAATATATGGAATATTTCCCCATTTGTGAACAATTACTCCCATAGCTTGTTTGTTTACCCTACTTCACTCTTATCCCAACCCTTAAATAAGGTTAGGTGGCTAGTAATCTTACCGAACTAACTTGTACATCATATTGAGCTATGTTGTGAGTCCTTAAAAGTTTCATTAATGCGTCATATCCTTTAGAGCTATTCATAGGTTACTTACTTTCTTGTCCGTCCTATTCGTGCACTTCCCATCATTTGTTTCAAGCTTTCAGCAAGCTCGAACCTACCTCCCTCGCGATCGGCCTTGTTTGCTCTTAGCTCCGGTATGCATCATCATTACTTCTCTATATCCTATTGACAAAAGCTTTTATTCCGTCCTTATAACTTATGTGATATTTTATCTTTAATGGTACCAAGAATAGAATTTTTAAATCTAACACATAGGTTAGGAAGACCTAAATAGTCAAATATAAGCTAGATTAAGTTTGTAGGTTGATATTCACAAAAGCACAACATGCCCTTCTTAAGGTTATAAACGAGTCAAGCTAAGCTAAATTTTTGAAAGCTAAAGAGCTCAAGTTAGACTCATTTAAAAATTATTAAGCTCAAACTAAGCCAAGCTTTTTACAAAAATTGAAAATTACTGGCTTTAGGTAAACCCTGTTAAGGAATTTGAAGCTTAAGTTCACTTCATTTACTTAAATGAGCTCAAGCTCATTTAGATAAACGAGCCTTAGCTCAAGCTCAAGCTTGGGATTGGATTAAAACTCAAAAATAATTCAGAATTCTTAAAATATACCTTTTTATAATATTTTAATTATATTATTTTTATTCTTATATTATATTTTTCATATCATATGGTTTTTAATTATAATAAATTGCTTTACAAGCCTACTCACAAGTCTATTTACAAGCCAGCTTGTTAAGAATATAAATGAGATTGCTCATAAGTTAGGACATAAGCCTAAACATTATTGAACCCCGAAGTAACGGAGTTGCAATAGTGCTACTATATAAACCAATCTAAAATAGTAATCAACCTTTCAATTACTATCGTAGATGTAATTTACATAAGGCATTCACAACTACTTGCTTTAAAATAAATAGTTCATACAAGATTCTTGATAAAATTATGCACAAAACCTCAAGTCATATATATAATATATATATTGTCTTATAATCTTAGGAGATATTTACACCACATAACATCCTATAAGTAAAATAGTACATAACCAACCCATACATCTAAGAGTTATTAACAAAAACTCTCTAAAACTTCTATAAATTAGCTAGTTTGATCCTCACTCCCCCAATGTTCTTCAAAAGGGTACGAACCTCTCGATAGTTATAATGCGGCATATTAATTGTCACATGCATGAAAATCTATAAGGATATAAACAACCAACAGCTCAATAAGTAGGGATGGAGACATAAAATTGTGTAATAGATACAAACAAGGTTTTCAAACAATTAATTAAATGCAATGCAATATGCAAATGTCATCGTACAATGTGGTCCAATCAATTATGAAATTAAAGAAATTTCACCTACTCGAATCTAGGTTGAGGACTTTCTATGCTTATACAATAACTCATAACCAAACTTAGGTTTGTATAATGGAGGCACCGCTCCTCCTATGATTATCTTTTTAAACCATTACTCATCTTTTCCATGACCATTTTTCCTATCACTTAATATAACTAAAAATCAATAAGGAACCATTATGCTAAAGCATTATCCCTTTTGAAGGTGTCAGTATTTGGTTAAAGAATCCTAACCATCTTCTAAAGGGTTACAATGTATGTCTTATTGAGGTATTAGGTCAAATATGGTTAAAATCAATTTAGGGTGATTAAACAATTTCACTCAACATCATTCATGACAAATTACCAAAGCAAAGCACCGGTATATAACCAAATGATCAAAGACACACAAGCATGCACACAAACATCTACCTATAAGCACAAACAACACAATCATAAGCCTCTAAGTACTTTAATATAGTGCTCTAAAATACAATAATAAATTAATCTCAACTTACTTGAGATCCTCGATTTACTTACTTAACTTGTTACAAGGTCAACCCATCTCCGTTTGTCCCTATAATATAATTACCCCTTTTAGTATCTATACCCTTATGTCGTATAATCTTCAAACTATAATTTTACCCGATTGTTCAAATTTTATGTTACTTATAACCAAATTCATCATAAGCTAATTTCCGATTCGGTTTTCGAATTGGTCTCTAAATTATGTTCTAATTTAGTTTTTTTATTACGGGTTTTATATGTAAACCCCAATAAGTCCTTCTGAACCAATATGTGAAATCCATCGCACTACACTTAAGTATGCTAAATTTCCTATTTAGCTCCTAACCGATATTTTAGTCCATATAGTAAATTTTACTCCTAATTTTACTACCAAAACTCCTAATATGAGAATAACTTACATTTTTCACATAATTTGCTAAATTTATATCCTAGATCAAATTTATATTATTATTATTATTTATTTTGACATAATATTTTCTACTCATTTAATTTTCAACTTTACTTATTATTCATTTACATGTAATTACTACATAATACACATAATACATACATCTAACATCTCAAAAACCAAAAAGACCATCTTACATTAGCAACGAATATTCTAAAATGTCCAATTACATACTAAATAAAAAATTTTACCAAATTAATATTAAATCGCAAAATTAAGCCCAAATATTGTCTTTTATATATGACTTTAAGGCCTAAAATTTAGTAAAAAGTTAGAAAATTATTTTTTTTAGAAAATCTCTTCATAGCACTAACATATATATCCCAAATAATCTACATAAAAATTTTGAGATTAAAACTGCATCATTAAGGTCATTTAAATCAAAATCGAAAATTAGCTCAAGTTTAGTAATTTTTTAAAGGCAGTATATCTCAAGACCTAATTTTATCAAATTAACATTTTTTCCTAAATCTACATACAAAAATACCTCATAATACCAAATTTCATAATTTTTTATATATATTTGATATTTTAACAAATTAAACAAATTTAGAAAAAAAATTTAGACTTACTATTTGATCAACTTCCAGCCACCAGCGATGGCTCCCACCGTGTCGATAGCTCTAGGTGATGGGTTTGCTATCTACTGGTGGTAACCCTCTTTGGTTTCCACTATAATGGCTTAATCGAACACTATTTTTTGTTAATTTTTCTAAAATTAGTTATTTCTCTCTCTCCGATCTCTCTCTAATTTTTTTGGCTTCCTAATTGACCAAAATGCATTTTGAAGAGGTTGTTCTAAATTTATAATGGTGTTTAAGGTTTTTCTTTCATTTTTCACTTGCCAAATATCCCTTATTCTATCTCATTTGTTAATTCCCTTTCCTTCATTCCCACCATGCTATGCCTAAAATGTGGACATTTCTTCACTTTCCAGCATTTTTCTTTAATTTTCCTTAATTAATTTAGCTTTCTTTAATATATTTTAGGTATTTTAAGTAATTTTGAGTATTTTTACCTATACGTAAATACATATATAGTATTTAGATAAATACTCCTAAATATTATTTATATTATTTTATGATTTTTAGTGTATATAAATTTATATCTATCAATTCATTAATTATCAGAACTCATTTTATGCGTTTATGATAAATAGTACGTAATATACATATAACTTAATATTATAATATTTAATTATTTATTTTCTGAAATTCAAACTCATTGAATCACTTTTACTAATATTCATAACTATGTCATGAAATTTGAACTCGATCAGACAAGTTGTCTAATCGTTCTAAATTTTACATATTGACTCCCGAATACCTAATTACAAAGCTTACAAACATGAGTAAGGTTTGGCTTGTTATATAAACGAGCTTTCTTTTGAGTTCGAGCTCAATTCATTTATGAATTTAACTTGATTTGAGCCGAGCTTAAAGCCAACTAAGCTCGAGTCAAGCCGAGTTCAGCCGAACATGAGTAGCTTGTAGGTTGTTAGGCTCATTTACAACACTACCTTCTATTATTAATCAAACTTGACCTACTTTATTAAAGAGAAATTTTTTGAAAGTTAAGCATTAAACAATACCCATATAAGATTCACTTCAAGACCAAAAGATTTTATTTTAAATCCTTTAAAAAGGAAACGGCATACTTAACGGAAAAAAGATGAGTAAGAACTGGGCTATCACTTTTGACTTTGATACTTACTGTCTCTTCTGTAGCAGTAGCTTGAAGAAATCGTTTTTAACAAAGAGTCTACTACTAACAAAATAAGATTGGGTGAGATAGGATTATCTTGTCTTATAATTTTACAAGGCAAAAAAAGTGATACATTTTTACCATTTACCATTAAATTGTGTAAATGGCTAAAAATTGCCGTATTAATTATTAGATTAAGCTCGTTATTTATTCAGGTTTGACTCTTAGGGCTGGAAAATATGGTTTAAGGAGTTCGATTCATATTTGGGATGAATAAAAGAAAATTAGCATAATAGACTCAAAAAGGAGATTATTGAATAGGTCCGTTCGCATCCAACCTTTCTCAGGTTGGCTCATGTACTCATGAGAAAGGTTACTAGCCTTAAACTCATTAGCTAGCTTATTCTAAATAACTATGATTTGAGTAAGCTCCATTTCATCTGTTAATTGTCGAGATAATCTAACAAGTGCTATCTTACCTAAAAGTTTATAAATTCTCAATATTTCATCCTTATTTGTAACTCTTAAAAAGAATTAATAAACAATATTATTTGTGAAACCTCTACTTTCTAAGATCAAACAAGTGATTCAAATAAAGAATTGATCTTAGTTGCTTAAGTTATAAGGTAAACGTCTAAAATCCTCCTAATACCACCTTGTTCGTCACTTATACATTTAAAATACTAAAATTGTATATTTCTCCTCTGGGCCTCCTTCTCACCTAATCATCTTCTTGGGTGTCATTCTCGCTTCCTTTCTCTTAAGCAATGTATAGTGTATTATTTACGCAGCGTGCACATGACTACTTCAATCAATGACCCTTACTTCTATGAATTATAAGGTCAAGGTATCAAAACTCATAACCCATCCAATCCACTTCCATAAAAAATAAATAAAGGCCCATTTAAGCATGGCTGCTTTTAGAAAGATCTTCAATATTTCTTTATCATATTATTTTTAAGAGCACAATAATTATTTTCCCTTCATTATGGATTTTCAAACATTCACATTTGTTAATATCTGCACCATATGGCGCTAATGACATTTCATGTAATGCTTGCACGGCAAACCATGTGGCATGAAAAATATTTAATTAAAATATTATCAGAAAATCTAAGTAATTATTAAATAGAGAAATAATGAGCCCAAAGTTATAAAATCGTACTTGTATTCCCCACTGGTCCATTCAATCGACCAAATAGTGGCACATATATTTTGTTTCTTTATGTCAATTCCCAATCATATTTTAATGAAATATTTGATTATTAATAATTATCTATAATTAATTGAAATATTCGTAGCATGATTATTGGTTTCATACGCTCATTAGCATGGTCTTTCTAGGTTTGTATATAAATTACTAAGTCATTTAAGAGAGTTATAGCTTTTCGAAGGAAGAATTTTGTCCTTTTATGTGAAGTTCTGTAAGAGATGTAACTCTTACTGTTAGATATATCTCTTAAGAATTGTTAGTGATCAAGAGATACCAATATGAAATTCTATAAGCGATAAAAATTATATATTATGAGAGACTTGTTATGGTTCCATCCCTTATTTTAATGAGATCAATCAATCTTCTATCTTACTATTAATTTATATTTATTTAAATTTAGATTATTGAATTTATAACTAGTTCAATAATCTTCAACAGTTTAAATTTAAGATTAATTCAACAATCTAAATTTAAGAAAATATAAATTAAAGATGGGTTAGAGGATTAGACCAATCTTGTGGAAAACAATGACAAAATTCTAGAAAAATCCATAAGTAAAATGTATTAAAAGAAAGGTATTTATTAATGAAGAGGTATACTATTGACCGAAAAAAATAAAAAAAAATACAGATGACAAAATTTTCCAAAATTGGATATTAGATTCTGTAATAATTTAATAAGACACCACAGGCCATCTAGGCATCACAAAATGATGTATGCGCACATGATGCTGAAATTAATCAATTGTGCATGTTTACCTATATAAGATAAGATATTAGCTAACGTAATTGAGTGTTTTCAAGGAAAATTACGCATACCAGCACATGATCAGATGAAAAGTCCAATCCGGATCACAGCACATGATTAAACTGAATGAGATGAAATGCTAATAAGTAAAACATTCAATTTGGAATTTCATATACCAAGTTTAAAAAGAAAAAGAAAAAAAAAAGGGTAAAAAGTCTGAACGAAAAATGGGACATTTCCTCAATATTTAATACTTTGTCTTAGAGAGATATGTAGATAGAAAGATATGCGAAGGGCCTATCGTTTTATAGTATAAATATTGTTTCTAAATTGGGATGAAATATGTTGGGTTTTGCTTCTTTTACCCATCTTTATGAAAATATAGAAATAAAAGAAGAATAAAAAAAGATAGATGTTGAATTTTGAAATAATTGCAATGCAAATTTCAGTTTAAACCTCCAAACGAAGTCAGTTACTTGCTTCGGATATGAAGAGAATAGGTGCAGTAATAATCAAAGCAAATTCTAAGACACAACCAGTGATTATATAATATAGTTAATTTTTTAACAGTTAATAGTTTTATTTACTATAATTTAAAAGCAATTTACAATAAAAATGAGTCAATAGTTTTTATAAGGGCTATGACTAGCTTCTTTTATTGTTATTGAGTCTTGTTTTTACCATATTTAATAGATTTCACTGTAATCTAGATCTTACTCTATTGTATAGCTACTTTTAAGTGGTTGTATGTAATTACTCCTAATAATCAAATATCTAAAGGATTATTTTGAAAAAGGAGATTTCAGGGGAAAAAATGATTTAATCATACTAATACGTCATATTGATTGATGAATGACCTGCAATTACTAATGATGGTGCCTAATTTTTAAAAAAGTACTATTTAGATTTTGTAATGACAAGAAAATCAAAAAAATAATTTTAAAGTGAGAGATATTATTGTAATTTTTTCTATGGGTTTAAACCCCATTTACCATAAAACCTATCCATACTACCCATTTATTTAAAAACCCTAATACTTTAAATCTTATCAAAAATCTCTTCGCTTACTTATTTTTTTTTTTCAATTTTTGTCACCTACCTTCCTACTAGCCAAAATAAGTACTTAAGACTTCAAATACTTAAGAAAAACTTCTTCTAAGATTAAGGTAATCTTCTAGTCTCTTTTTTTAGTGAAAAACTTTTATTTTCACTAAGTATCCTAACATTTTATAAGAAATCCAAATTTAAGTTGACTATTATTTATAGTTCTTATTTGGTTTTGCTTCTTAATTGTATTATAAGAAGTTCCATTCATTCTAAGTAAATATTCTTCATTCTACTTCTTACTCTCTAGCTTAGAGTTGGTTTTATTGAAGTTATTGGTAAGTTTGATGATTAAATATGTATTTGAATTAAAATTTGTGATTTTGATGGATTGAAAAGGAGTTTAAGTGATAGGTAGTCAAGACTTTGAAGTATATTTAAGGTTGGGTTAAAGAATGGAAGACAGAGTGAAATTAGAGTGCTTTTCGAAAGAGAAAAGACTGTTAGTTTGTTGCTAGAGGAGACATGATCAGCAACATAATCGTGTTGTTGATCGTATCTAATAAGGGGAAAAATTGTACAAAAAGTAACACAATCAAATGACATGGTTATGTCATTGACTATGTCGAGCGGTGAACTTCAAGAGTTCTTTTCTTATGATTTTTCTAACAAGTTTTACTCCAATTTTTTCCTAACCTTTATATTTAATTCCAATTAATTTTCTTTTACAACAATTCCAATTTTTGTAAAAATAGTTAGATTTTGACACAACCAATCAACATGATCATGTCATTGATCATATCGAGTTAGAAACTTTATGTGAAATATTTTCTTGTTATTTCTCTTAACCAAACTCAATCAAATATTTCCTAACATTAATATGAGTTCAACTTAACCTTTTTTTAGGAAAGTTCCAAACTCTAATTAGAATTTTCAAGTTCTTTAAACTTAATTTAGCATTTTAACTAATTTTAAATACTTTTTGCTTCCAAATGTGCTTTTAACCAATCTTAAGGAACTATACCAATCTAATACAATAAGTAGTATTTTTCAAGCTATGCTCCTAAATTTCCTTTACTACTTTAAGCTTTCAATTTTTTTCTAAACGTTTTCTCTAACTTACTCTTAATTAAAGTCTCAAACATTATCCTTAACCTTAGTTGTAGTACCCTTAGGACCCTTAGGAGTTAAGATGAAGTTTAGAGGGTTATAAATAAAGTCAAGTTAAAAGTTTTAAACTAGAAGTTTTATATTGAATTGAATTTATAATGGATTAAGAAAGACTTGTTATTCTACTTGCTAAGTTCTTTTATTCAAGTTCCTTGCTAAGCACGATTTCAACCTTAAGATTAGATTTGAACTTGTGAACACGATTTGGACTTTGAGTTTGGACTTAGGCTTTGAAATTGTTCTTGGTTCAACTTTCAAGTACGTAATTCTTGCTTATATGGTTGTACTTATTAAGATAGAAAAGATTTAATCGGACTAATTTATATTCAACCTAAACGAATAATTTGTTGATTGTACTTGACTCGTTCGTTTTAGGAGTCTACAGTAACAGATCCCTATGAGACAACTACTGATCATATATGAGATTTTCCTAGTGAACTCGTATATAAAACGATAGAACTATAATTCTAAGATTCAAGGACTATAGATTTTGAACATAAAGAATTTAAAGGAAAACTTACATAAACAAAAACATACATATATGTATAAGATCTTGGTGTAGCAGGGTCATGAGTACCCTCTTATTGCTTTATGAACTAAATTGAAGATAAATAAACCACAATTGTATCTTTTATTTCTATTATATGTGTTGTGTGAATATAAATGGTTTGTCATCTAAATGTGTATGTGCATCATGTACTAGGATATGTCCCCCTTTTTATCTTTCTTAAGCTTAAAGAATGATGAGTATCTCATCTATGAGAGCCATATATGGATGATATTCAGGAAGAGGAAGGGGTTATATACCTTTCCTTTTAAGATGATTAGGGATGATATGATATATGGACCGTTAGAGTTTATGCTATGATTTGGAGAGGTTTATTGAGGTTTGAGGGATAGATTTCTTCCCTAGTCTTGTAGACTTGAGTTATCTTGTGGAGATCGTAAACTCTTTGTCTATCTTTTCGGATTACTTATAGTTTAAGTGCTTATAAACTCTTTGGGATATTTTATTAACTTCATTCCAAGTTCATGATGTTTTAAGCGGATGATATTTCTTACTCATTTTGAGAATCTTTCAAAGTATATGTAGTTAATGTTAATGTTACAGGTTAGTATTTGTGGATTTAGGAGCCTTGAGCCACAGCATATTCCTACTAATAGGAATGCGTGGTGGATTGTCATACTCTAAGTTTTAAAATTTTATTGATATTTGTACATTATTAAATAAATCATATGATATGATAGTACTATTGAAGTTTTTCTCATTCCAATAACTGCAAAACATTTTCTTTTTTATTTTTTTAGAAGTCTCGATTTTGGCAAACCAATCAAATTTCTCCATTTGATCGTCTTCAGATGATATAGCAATACATGTACAATAATTCCTTTATTTTGTTGAGCTAAAAAGTCTAGCATTATTAGAGACGAACAAATTTTAAGATAAAGAAGTCGGCCCATCTAGCAAATTATAAAAAACTGCAAGTGCAAATATGTTTGGGGAGAGAAGTCCACGTTACGCTAAGATAATTTATTTTAAATCAAGCAGATCAATGCTATGAAGTTAAATAATCAAATTCCGTTAAGACAATTTTGTTAGGAAATAAGTATATAATTTGGTAAATAAATTGGACTTACATGCATGATTGATATCGTTCTCCTTAAAAAATTTACGTTTCTTATACAAAGTTTAACATGAAAATTTACGTATGGAATTCTCACGGCATACAACTAAGTCTTGGTATACGAATAGTAAAAATTTCTACACCAAACCGCACATAAAATATAAATGAAAAGAGTTTGTTTTTTAATGTTCGAAGAACGAGAAAATTGCATAAAATTATGTGAAAATTCATGCTAAAAAGAAGAAAAAAAAGAAAGAAAGTTGCAAATAGCCATTTATAATGTACATTTTAAAGGTATACAACTTTTTATCAAAAGTTATATTGATTCAATAATTAAATTATTTCCATTAAATTGGATGAAAATTAGTTACAAATTGATCTCAACATAATATCATGAAGTGTTATGACTTTTATTATCATAACCAGTGAGAATGTGATTCAAGATTGTAACTTTATCAAACAGCATGAATGCTTACATTACTGTTGCACATAACATGGGTGAAGTGAAGTTTATGGCCGTGATATATGGCTATTGAACCTCTCCTGATTTATTTTTCTTCACCATTGTAGGAGCACACATCAAAGTACGCAGCTGCGATCTTAACTATACACCTTTCATAAATATATTTTCTCAATTTTGACACTTGTGAAAATATCATGCCTAAGTTTAAGGTCATGAATCTTGATTGTGACTTTTTTAGAAATATTTAAATTCTCCTTTTAGTAACTTTTCGACGTACATTATTTAAAAAAAAAAAAAAAGGTATATTTTGATTATTTGGGATATTTCTCATGAAAGAAGTAAAACATAACTCTAATAACTTCCTATCCTCATCAATGTATGAGTACGATCCCACCACAAAATGGATATCTTCGGCCACTAAAAAAATCCACATTATTTAAAGCCACATTTATCCTGCTGCCAGCTCGAGTTAGCTGATTAAATACGCCTCGTCGCCTGCTCTACCGTGTTAAATTCCTACTAGTCATATAATATTGTATGGAGAATTAAAATAGTTAGTTTATATTTTAAACACAAAACGCTTCCATGAAAAGCATTTAGATAAAAATTCGAGCAAAACAATAAATCATGATCGTTATATCCCTGTTAATTTCTTATTTTATATTTTCTTGATACCTAAGTTATTCCCTATTACATGTATTAGGCTTTCACTTCTTACGAGTATTTATAATTGAATGTTTTGGAAATTATGAGAAATCATTATATAATTATAGTTACACTGCAGTGGATTGACCAAATCCTAAATGTTGTTTTTTACTCATTATTTTAAGATTTTCCACATAAATTTTGTATGTTTTTTTTTTATTATTTATTTACTCGTTATATATCATAGTTGTGTGTTCTAATTCCAACTTTCCATTTTCTTGAAACCTATGTTATTTCCTATTATATGTATTAACTTTACACATATGCTATTATACATATTGTGCAAAATTAGAAAGAGAGCAAAATCTTAAAGAATTACTAGAAAATTTAAGTACTCATAGATAGTGAGAGAATCTCTCTATTATTGTTATTACACTACAATTGGTCAAATCAATTTAATCCGCGATTTTTACGTAATTATTCTTTTTAGTTTTGCATAAAAATTTTATGTACCTTAATTTCTCTCAATACTTGTCATATCAATTATTTATAACTTTATGTTTTGTGTTTGATGATCAAGATCCAAATCTTGTTTCAACTATATTAATTTCATATTTTATCTTTCTAATTATATTGAATTCGTATTGTATATTAAAATTTCCCAATCCTATTTTCAAGCAGCTCATTCAGACTCTACCTAACCCAAGTGCCTTAACCAACAAGAGTAGACTGATGTGAGATTTTGAAATAGACAAATGGAAGCCACTTAGCCCTCGTGTTACTTCCGTACCCCTAAACAACTTAATTCTATATCTTGCATGTTTGGACAAAATCACTTGGTCCATCTAAATGAATGGTTGAGAAGGTACGTGAAAAATATAAAGAAAGGCCCATTTGCGTACCCTTGTCTGGGCCAAGACATCGGTAGGCGTAAGAATCAAAGGGTTGTGTCCCTATTTCGTATTGAATTATGTTACTGTTAAAACACGTAAAATCAAATATAGTCACAGATAGGTAAGTTACAATATAATAATATTTATATATATATATATGTTATAATCGTGTTTTTATATTATATGTCGTATTTTTTTATATAATCATATATATATATATATATATATATATTGTATCGTATTAATAATTATTAGTCTAAAAATCAACTCTTGATGAGCAGGAGTTGGGTGGCCATGAGCAACTTCGGGGGACCATTTAATATAATGTAAGGTACGACTGACACGTGTTGGGAAAAAATAAAAAAATAAAAAGAAAAAAGGTACAAGTGACCCAACCACATTTGAGTTTTGACATCGCAACTACTACATTCCACCGCGCTTGGGTTGGTCGGAACTGGAAGTAACACGTCCTCTGGCCTATATTTAATAATATATGCTGACATGCACGTTTACCTCGTGACGATAATTCCTAATGCCCCCAGTGAGTTTCATGCATCCACGCCCAACTGCTGATATATGAGAGGTGCCACGAGATTTAAGTGAATGATTTATAATTTACCGCTCGGATGGATTTAGATTTAATAAGGGTAACTTATATTTTTCGTTTATTCTCGCTTGGTTTTGGTTTCGGTTTCGGTCACCATCATCTAATTATTTCAAATATACTTTTAGGATCAAAAGTCGCTCACGAGTTATTAAAAAATAACCCAACATTCATGTTAACAGTAGAAATCTAAATAAACCACTTTTTTAACAAATTTCGATACATGCTTACCAACTTAGCCAATTTGGCTCTAAATTATTTGTTATATATGTGGATATACCATCAAAAAGTTCAAAGTCTGATTTACCTTTTATAACTTAAAGAAAAAAAAAAAAATTAGATAGATTCAGAACCATCGTCACTGTGTCCAAAGCCATTACTAAAAAGAAAATAATCATCAAAAGTATGGTTTTTGAACTTTAGTAACAATTTTAACTATATACGTGTATTTTCTTAAATTATAAAATGATGGTCATACATTAAGAGCTTCCATCCTTATATGATCACTAACTTAAAGAAATGTAATTTCAATTTCACCCTTTAATAAGTAGCCAAAATAATAAATTGGTTGTTCGTACTTCTGTCAAAAGCCGATATATAAATCTTGTTTAGGCAATATCATAATTTATACTTTAATTTTATCATTTTTGTAATTACATATTTGAAGTTTCAACTTGTCTAGTTATATACCTGATTAAAGAACTAATTATTAATATTATATATCTCAAATAATTTTAATTCATACTATTAGTCTAATTTAATACAATTAGCCAATGAGGTATTCGTCTACAACCTTAAGAAATCATACTACAGCCTTAAAGATGTTACTCGACTCCTCTGGGGTAGTGACTAGCAACCTATATGGGTCAGGACTACAAAGAATGGTTAATGGCCACCTATAAGGGGTTTTATGATCCTCTAAGTCTATAAATGGTCACCTTATTAACTAATTATGTTGACTGAATTAATGGTGTAAATTTTAGTTAAGTAAAGTTTAAATAATAACAATTAAATCTTCAATTAGGTGTATAATTTGCCAAGTCAAAATTTCAAGTGTATAATTATAAAAAAATGACAAAATCAAGATGTAAACTGTGACATCGACTCAATCTTATTTAGCCTAATTAGAAATTTAATTTAACAAGACAAGCTAAATGAATCCCTAAATACAAGTATTATAGAAAACAAAGTTCAAACTCAACAAAATATGTAATAGCGCATATGATGTGGCCATATATTATTGTGTATTTGATGTTTTAACAATATGTCATCTAGAAAGTAATGGACATCGACAATCAGTTTATACCTTAAAACAGTAAACGAGTTTGATTAAGATAATATTAAATTTATTACCTTAATTTTAGGTTGATTTCCTAGTAAAAATATTATAGAAGGTTAAAATGGTTTGTAAGTTTTTTGGTTTGAAACCTAATTATAATAACTTGGATTTAAATCTTTAAAAATGATGGAGCCTAAAGAATTAGCTACATAAACTTAGAATGTGTCGTCTTGAAATTCTAGTAGGTAGATCGTGTTGCACGTCTAAAGCCAAATGGGCTAGATCAATGCGATGCTCGACTGATCTACAAGATAGACAAAAATGGGTAGAAAAGCTAAAGGGTTATTCAATGGGGGCAATTCTAACACTCAAGTCAACAAAACTTGTAAGAAGCGAGTAATTTGACTAAGGAGGGAATAAATAAATGGGAGTCAAAACTTACTTCTCAAGGGGAAAAGCTAGAAATTTATATATTTAACTCCTAAGCCTTTGTCAACTTGTGGTGTACAACCTTAGATTTCAAAGGGCTTGAAGTTAGTGAGATCTTTTTTAGCTGCAACAGAAACGATTACTTTTGGACTTTGTGCTTATCTTTTCTTCATAAATGGTTGATGTCGTAGTATAATTAAAGCTACATAAGCCTAAGTTATTTTAGAGACAAGCAACTAAGGCTCACATCACATGAATGCGATGTGAAGTACGGTTAAGCTTGGTGAGGTTTCTACTAATGCAGATTCTAAGATTGTTTAAGAAGGGTTGTCAAGGTTTTGTTGAAGGCTAGTTGATAAGCTACAGGAGTTAGCTTTGGCTATAAGAGATATCACTTGGTCAAGCCCTTTATTTCTTAAAACCTTATAGTTAGGATGGTACTATCATTTACCACGAGGCCTATAATGGTCACCTGATCCTTATTAGGATTGTTAACTAGCTAATGGACCTAGTTGGCTATAATTAAAATAATTAACACTAACCCCTCTTAGATCCTGGTCACGGGAGTGAGGATGTTTGAACTTGGGTAGAGATCGCCAAACCAGTGTGCTTATTCTTAAGCTTTATCAAATAAGCCTACGTGCTAGGAGAAGCTCTCTTTGGTATGAATGCAAGATTAGCCCATCGGAGGTATTTATTGTAGACATTCTATTTTTGCTCCATTTTTTTCAAAATTTTTACAATAAGATAAATTGTCCTAAATTAGGAAATAGCACAAAAAATAGAAAATCTAGAAAATTACAAAAAATGAGAAAATTAAAATAATTAAAAATATAAAAATTTAAAAAGTCACAAAAATAGAAAATTTAGGAAATATAGATAAATAATAATTTTAAATAGTATAATAGGATAGATTTTTTTTTAATTTAGATCAAATTTTAGAAAATGAGCATTAAACTTGGGCTTAGATCTGAACTTAGACTAAGCTAGCCTTATCCATATGTGTAACTTAATTGCATATATGAACAAGATACAAGCTAACGGCCAAATTGACAAGTACTTAAATTTAACATTAGGTTTAACTCGAGGTTAAGGGTTTGAATTTCACTAAAGGCATAAGTTACCTTTTATTTTTTACCAAAGCCACACTTACTATGTGTTTAGCCACACGACACATGGTGCAACTATAAGCCCTAAAATTAAGCCAAATGACCGTAGAATTGAACTTAGTACATAAAGTTGAAAACGATCGGTTAAAGGATTTGATCAAACTTAAATTATAAACTATAGATAAAAATATTAGTAAAAATGACTATGTAAAATTGAATTTAAGAAAATAAATAATAAAATAGGAGACTATAAAATTTTTAAATTCTAAGTATAATAATTATTAATTATCGAAAAAGCGAAAAGTGTAATATAATAACTAATAAATTACTGGAGATAGATTATATGTGACCTAAATAATAATTAGGAAAGTTCACACGTACCCCACATGTATTTACGTGTAGATAAAAATACGTAAAATTACTTATATTGGTTAAAAACTTATTAAATAATTAAAGAAAATTATTAATTAATTAAGAAAAAATCAGAGGAATAGGAAATGATGTAGATTTGGTCGTGGCAAGTCAAGAATTGAAGAATAAAAATTAACCAATCAAAATCAAGCAATACAAAAGGCAAAAATTAAGGGATTTGGGTAATGTCTTATCCAATTAAATGCATAATAATTACTACAAAACTCTATAAATATGGAAAAAAATTACAGAACTCATTTGGACAATTAGAAGTTAGAAAAAATTAGAAGCATCGAATTTGGAGGAGAAAAATTCAAATTAGGAAAAAAAAAAAGAAAACTGTGCAGTAAATGCTAGTGAACCAAACCCACACACCACCACCATTTGAGACCGAGCCACTACTACCAACTGGGATCAAGCCACCACCACCACCCTACTTCAGACCTATCATCTAGACCGGCCAACACACCTGGACCGGTGTTGGAAACCTAAAAGTCATCGAACCGGGTGAGTCTTTTATCTACTTTGATTTTGTATAATTTCTTAAAATTATTTATTTTACCTAAAAAATTATGAAATTTATTATTTTGAGGTTTTATTGTATGTAGATTTAGGAAAAAATAATGATTAAGTTTAATCACGTCTGAAAATATAGGGATCTTAACAAATTAAGCAAAACCAAGCATGATTAGAATTAGAAATAAATAAGCTTAGAAGTATAGTTTGGAGCTCAAATTTTTTTCTATAGAATGCTTAAGTGATATAGAACAGTGCTATGAAGCCATTTTTTAAAATTTAATTATAAAAAATTTTAAGTAAATTTTTAGCCGTAAAATGATGGAAAAATTTGGTAATTTTAGGTTAATTAGGTGATTAAATGATTAATTACTGATTTAGACAGTAATTAGATGTTTAGGAATGTTAATCTCTAATGTAGAAAGCTAATCCTAGCCTTTGGAGTATTAAGTGTAATTAATATAGGAATTAGGTAATAATTATAGGAAATTAGGAATATGTGGAATTGGAAATTTAATAAATATGAAAAATTAAGGTTATTTAGATAATATAATAATAAAAATTAGCTTCTAACGATGGTTATCAAGGTTTTGTTGAAGGCTAGTTGATAGGCTATAGGAGTTAGCTTTGGCCATAAGAGACATCACTTGGTCAAGCCCTTTATTTCTTAAAACACAATCAGGATGGTACTATCATTTGCCACAAGGCCTATAATGGTCACCCGATCCTTATTAGGATTGTCAACTAGTGGATGGACCAAGTTAGCTAGAATTAAGAAAGCTAACACTAATCCCTCTTAGATCCTGGTCACGGGAGCTAGGATGTTTGAACTTATGCAGAGATTGCCAAACCGGTGTGCTTATTCTTAAGCTTTATCAAATAAGCCCACATACTTAAAGAAGCTCGCTTTGGTATGAATCCAAGATTAGCCCATTGGAGGTATCTATTATAGGTATCCTATTTTTGCTCCATTTTTTTCAAATTTTTTAGAATAAGATAAATTGTCCTAAATTAGGAAATAGCACAAAAAATAGAAAATTACAAAAAATGAGAAAATTAAAAAATTAAAAATAGAAAAAATAAAAAAGTCACAAAAAATAGAAAATTTAGGAAATATAGATAAATAATAATTTTAAATAGTATAATAGAATAGATTTTTTCTAATTTAGATCAAATTTTAGAAAATGAGCATTAGACCTAGGCTTAGATCCAAACTTAAACCAAGCTAACCTTGTCCATATGTGCAACTTAATTGTATATACGAACAAGATACAAGCTAACGGTCAAATGGACAAGTACTTGAATTTAACATTAGGTTTAACTCAAGGTTAAAGGTTAAAGGTTTGAATTTCACTAAAGGCATAAGTTATCTTTTATTTTTTACCGAAGCCACACCTACTACGTGTCTAGCCACATGACACGTGGCACAACATTACTGGACTACGTGGTTGACGTGCCACTATGTCAGCATCACATCAGCGTCACATCAGCGTCATCTTCCCTCAATTTTCTCCTCTTTCCTTTCTTTTCTCCAGGATTTTCGCATTTTCCTTATTAGATAGTCCACTTTCAAGATTAAATTTAGGCCTTTTACTTTGAAGTTTGACAAAATTAACGAGGTAATCACAATGTCTACATCGAGTAATTCGAATCTAATATCGAAATTGGACTAGATTTGATCTTTAAGTTAGTCAAAAATTGAATAAAAGTTTTTTTTTAAAAAAGGGGGGAGGGGGGATAAATGCTGGTTCATAAGGAGTTGAGGGGAGGGAAGAAAAATAAAACACAACATAGATATGGTAGCTTCTCTCTCTCTCTCTCTCTCACGATCGCATAAATCACCTCCTTTAATTGCGCTTGACCCAATCCAAACCTAGATTTACAATTGTGCAGCAACCATCATCACCATCCTCACCATTGACCTCCTATTCCTCACCCAATCTAAATAATCACAACAACCACACCTATAGCTACCGTATACTACAACCACTAACCACTCCACCATAAGCCCTTTACATTAAGTTACTTGTCCTTATACCAACCAAACAATGCACACATCACAACCAACGATCCTCTCTAGTGTAAACACTATAACCTGACGGCAAGCTAACACACAAAGCTACTTCACCCAAGCTCCATTGCAACAACCCCCATAACATCTCTCTCTTGGATATCTCTCAAACAACAATCCTAGATCATCATCATCTCTCTCTCTTGTAGACTCACTCTTTCTCTTGAACTCATGAGCTCTCCTTCTCTCTCACAATCGACAAACTTCCCTCTCTTTTAATCATAACACTACGCCATCACCACGACACTAACCATAAACCAGTCCTAACCTAGATCCACAATACCCACATTGTCGAGCCCTTCTATCAAAGAACTATGCGAGTCCTCCCTTAACCACACGGACCTTGTCGCTCCACCCTCTCTTAACACAAGCCTAATAGCCACATCTACGCACTAAATAGCAACTAAACCCCTCTCATTCAATTGCATACAACCACACAAAGCTACCTCAAGCTTTCCTTGAACTCCCATAGCCACCATGTGTTAAGCACCACTATGACCGCCACCACTAAATGAGCCATTGCCATATTTGTAAATGATAATTCAATAATCCTTTTTTAGATGTTATCTACATATGATTAGATGAAGGGTAATTTTGAAAAGTGAAATTAAAATCGGAAAGTTAAAAGTAGTACTTGCTTAGAATTTAATATAATAGCCTCCGGATTTAGATCTTTAGTTTTTAAACCATTTTAAAAATTGATTTTATTGAAAGACTAATAGTTAAGTTATAACTAATTCACCAAATTGGTTATAACTTAACTATTTCTTCCAACTTTAATCAAATGGCGATTCTGAACAATTTTTTAAAAAGAAAAACCAATTTTCTTTAACCCTTAGTTGATGACCAATATTAAATAGGTTAGAATTTAATATTGGCCAGATTAAGTAAAATATTAAAAATCGAAAGAAAAATTAAGCTCAACACCCATCAAAAGACAAGAGGATGGCACCTTTCAACTATTGATTGCTAATACGATCTAACGGACATTACAGACCGTCAAACTCCATAAATATTGAAGCTCCTCCATATTTGACACAATTCAAAGATCAAATAACATGTTATACCATCAAGCTTCTATTCTTGAAAATTAAACAAGGTTTTGAAGAAAGAGCAAACCACTTTTCCTTGAGATTATTGGGGTTAATAAGATGATGTTCTTCTTCTTTTTTTTCCTTTTATTATATTTTAGTTTTTTATTTTTAATGATAACTTAACTTTAGTTTAGTAATATTTTGATAAATATGAGAAAAAAAGTGTCAACCCGCAGCTAACTAAACTAATGATGAAGCTAATTGATGACCTTAGTAGTACTTTGACAACCAACTTTAAAATGCGTACAACATTTAACAAATAAAGTTAATATTAAAAAAAAGGAAAAACCATTAATGAAATGTATGAACTTTAAATGATAAGGACGTCATTTGATAAGTAAACTTTCAATGACCTTAACCCATTAATGGAATAATTGTTAACTAACCTAAACCTATTTAAAAATCATTATAAAGCTCAAATTTTGAAGTTGAGAATGTTTTTATTTAATTGACTTTAAATGATGTTAAAGCATTAGATTTGCTAACAATGAGTTTGGGAACAAATAAAATTTCAATTTGAAAAGGAAAGAAAAAAACTTTTAAACCTTTAATTTGGGAATAAGTGAACAAGTTAAGATTACAAGTCATAAACCATTTAGATCATTAAAAGTGAGAAAGAAAGGAAATAAAAACTGATCAATTTTGCCTAGAAGTTAGTTCAATAACGATCACAAACACCGTTGTTAGAAGCTGAAGACGTTAGATGTAAATTAAAAGCCAATAAACCAGAAGTACAATTTTAATTTTTGAATTATACATCAGTCAACTTTAAGAAGCCATATCTTTTTATATATAAAGAATTATGTAACCTATAATGTGTCAACAAATACTGCTTTGAGTCTGCTTTGACTTAGGGCAAACAACTTTACTATTTGGCAATGTTATGGAAGTTAGATTTATGTGTTTTGGAAAGATATGGGATCGTTGAAGCCATGGCGTTATTTAGAAAAATGTATCTTAGTTTTATTTCAACCTTGATTTATTAGGATTTATATTTTGTTTATACTAAGGTTATAAGACTATTAAGTATCCTATGAAATGGTTGTATTGGTAGTTTACTACAATAATATAAGATTCCATCTTCACCATTTGTATCTCTCAAGCTATACATTGGGTCATGGGAGCTATTAATTATGGGTAAGTAGAATAAATTTGATCTTGAATATTTTGTTTCTAAGAGCCAAGACTTTTGGAGCTTTTCATTTTGGGAGTTGTGATTTTTATGCTTTTAAACGAGATACTTTACTTCTTTATTAACTTAATAAATTGATTCATTAGTTAGGAACTATGATTTTTGTTTTGTTTTGAACCCATGTGATGCTTTTCCTATTTATTTTAGTTTTAATAGAAATAGTAATTTACAAGATATCTAGGGAAAAATTTATTGTTTTAACACCTTTGTTATTGTTTTAACACCTTTGTTATTGTTAAGTTTAGGGTTAGAATTAAGTAAAAGAAGAAGAAGGGATGCAGTTAGTCTCCAAACCTTGAAAATACTTCCCTTATGTCCTTTTTGTGTTTTTGTTTTAATATAATATAGCATGTATTAGGCAACCATTAGCTAAAATACTTATTCATCTAAGTGATGTTAATCAACATGCATCAAGATGTAATGTTGTGATAAAACTATCAAATGAGTGTTACATTTAACAAATTTAAAGTGTAGATAATGGATTAAAGAGTTGTGCAATGTTCGGGTACCATTTTCAAAAATTTTCCAATAATCTATTTATCTTGATACTTAAAAAACATACGATAGCAAATTATTAGGAATTTAGAGAGGTAAAAAATCAACTTTTTTTTTTTTAACTTTCAAGTTTAGGATTTTTTCTCCAACATTGATATAGATTACAACTATTATGAAAGGAAAGTATCAAACCTAATCCATCCTATTGAAAATCCATGATTCATGTCATTACATTAGGAAGGTAAATGTAAAAGCTTGAAATGCACATAGCTAAAAGTTAAGGGGTCTAATTGAACTTTCAACTATTAAAGATCATATTGGCATTGTTAGTATAAAATATAGAGCATTTTACAGCAAGGGAAGCACCTTTTTCAAGAGTCCATAGCATGCCTACGCTTAGACTAAAGGCTTAAGGGGGGATAAAACTGACATTTACATATTTACTAATATGCTATCAATAAGATATTATTGTATTACCAACCATAACCTCAATATAATGATATAAGATTTAGTACTAATAATTCTTTTTTACAATTTTCAACCTTGGATACACTCATAAGAACCAAATAGCACAAGTTTTATGCATTTGTTGCATTAAAACTTCCAAAAAAACATGCAACCTTTTACGATAATCACTAAATATTTTTATGAAAAAGAACAAAACTTTGGTAGTAATGAGTAGGGGAGAGCATAAAACCAAATCAAATCGTAAAGCAAACTAAACCGAGTTTATCAAATCATACCCCGTTTTTTTGTTATAAAACATTTCTAAATTAAAATGAATCGAAAATCCATAGTTGGTTCAAGTGGATTGATTGAACCAAAGTTGAAAAATCCAAATAAAACCATTTAGAAGAAAGTATATACACATATTTATATTATGCATACGTAAGTAAATTAAAAATAAATCCCCTATGTTCATTCCATGTATACCTAATCACTATATTTATGAAATTGCACATTTAGCATTCAAACTTTAGAAAAATAAAAAATTATTGGGAATCTTACATGATTGCTTGCCATTGGTTTCATGCATTTTGTATTTTGTAGTACTTTTATAATTTTTTTGAGAGTAAAATAGTAAGATAGGGGGTTTAAAGTCTAAATCACATTTTTCAAAGATCTAGCAGTTTTTAAAAGTTTAGTTATCATTATCTATATCTCAATTAGCTCATATTAATATTGATAGCCTATTTAACACGATAAATCAATAATATAGCTACCCACAACCTTCAGAGGGTCGTGTGACCTCTTAAGTTATGTGTAACCATCTACATGGCTACTAATGAGTCTTGCAACCCATATTTTTTAAGTTGATTATAACTTACTATTTTCTAGTGGGTAAGCAACAGTTTTCTGTTGTAGGTCACATGATTCCCCAATACCATAGGCGGCAATCTCATTGGCTAATTGTGATAGCTGTATTAATAATATGACAACTGATATGTAGATTGTAATAATTAAATCTTTAATTAAGTGTATAATTATATAAGTTGAAACTTTAAGTGTATAATTATAATCAACAAATAACTTTTTATAGATTATTAGTGATTCAAACCGTGAACTAAATTAAACCTAGATAATTTTTTACGGTTGAAAAGATCTTGAATCGAATCATTGCAAAAGAACAAAAACACTGTTCATGTTTCAATTTAGTTTAAAGGATACACCAAATGGAATCGTCCTTCTCATATTAATGAGTGCCTCTATATATATATAAATATAATCTTAAAAAAGAAGAAGAAAAGCTTGAGCATAATCCAAATTACAAGATTTCCTTTTGTAGCGTTATAATAAAATACTTAATTAAAGGTGAAAGTTTAAATTTTTTTTCGAAAATGACTCGATTCATTTTTCTAGCTTCGGGTCTAATTTTAATTTGGTTTGGTTCTATTTCACGTCCATTCATTTCATATTCCCACCGTCAAAATGACTATCGAACCTTTTAGACCTTCAAATTACAAGTTTTTCAAGAACATGCTTACCGAAGCTTACCGAATACTTGGTAAGGTCAAACCTAACGGAAAACCAAACTGTATCATTTCGAATAGCTTAATGCTTTAACAAAACCCATATGAATGACTTCAGGAGAATCTTAAAAACTTAAAGCTAATCCCCGAAATTTGTATGATAGTTGCCTAGCGATGATTATTTAGTGACCCCACAAGTAATAGACAATAATAAGAAAATGTATATATATATATATATATTCATACACATATATTTATTAAAGGTTAAATAATTATAAATACACCTTTTAAACTATTGATAAATATAGATAAATTTCTAAATTTTTAAAGTATGATTTTATCTATATACATTAATTGAAAATGTATAAGTAACTCATATTATCTTTAATTCTCTCAATTGAGATGTGTTATTTATATATTTTTAAAAGTTATATAAGGTAAAATTACATTTAAAAGATTTAATGGTATTCAATTAATGTTACGAAGTAAATTTGCATTTTGTTTTAAAAGTTAATATTTTAGATATTTAATAATTGCCCTCCACAACCGTTAACGAGTTTGATTTTTCAAAAAGTTTACAAAAGTAGTAAAATTAAATATTAATAAATATCTAGTGAGGTGGTGTGGTGGGGTACATTGCTTGTTCTCCTTCCTTTCTTTTGATTTTTGGACCCATTTGAAAGGAAGTGGATTTTGATTTGAGGAAAAGGAAGGAGGGAGGTTTTGGTCCAAAGAGAGAATGAGTTGTTTTCAAATTAGACGCATGTATTTCTTCTCTTTTACTTTTTCCCACCACACCATTAAAAAAAGGGATTCGTTTTGAATTTTTATTTTTAACACAAACACCTACTTATTACTTATTACTAATTTCAATAATTACCCACAATAATTACAAATATCACAATTATTTCCCACTATCATTTGTTTCTTCCTTAGGAGGAGGAGGAGCAGGCGAGTGAGACACCAATCTTAACACAAACACCACACGCAACACAACACAGCCCCCTCTTTCCATCTTCTTCTTCTTCTTCTTCTTTCGTTCTTGGCCTCCATTGGGTCTTTCCGTCTCTCTCGCTCTGTCTCTCTCTGTTTCAGTGAACTCTAGAGGGTTGTTGGGTTTTCCCCTCTTATCCCCATTGCTATTGGGTTTTGTTTTGTTTTAACCGAGAAAGATTAAAATCTCGAATGCTTACACTACACTTTCTCTCGCATTCGAGTGCGAGGAAAGGAGGAGGAGGGGGACAATAAGCGAAGAAAACAAGTTGGAAAGTGACAAGTCTCTTCCTTTTTCTTTTCCTCCTTTCCTTCTCTCTCATTTGCTGCCCTTTTTTTAAGGAGAAACCGAAAAGCTTGGATTTGAAATTCAGCAAAAAGGTACGAACTTTAACACTTGGGTTCTTCAATCTCTTTGTCGGTTGTTTCGGGATCTGAATTTGAATGATTTTTGATAGGAATGACGGCATAGAGATAGAGGAGAAGTGATTTGATGTGGGTTTCCAAGATCTGGCTCAAAAAGTGGGATCTTGGACTCATTTGAAATTAACCCATTTCAGTTTGAATGTCTGAAGAGCAGTTCTTGCAATTAAATTTGATCCAACATGACCACCAAGCGTGCTTACAAGCTACGTATCCTTAATCTTTTCAATTTATCTTTCGCAGGTTTTCATTTTATTCTTAATTAGTTTAGTATTTAGTAATCTTTGCATTTGCGAATGGGGCATATTATGCTTCTTATTGTTATCCCATTGCAGAAGTTTTAGAAGCTGGGACACTATGAATATGGGCAGTAATTAAGTTCTTTACTTCAGGATTGTTGTCTGGATAACTTTTACTTTAGGATATTTGGTTCTTTCGTTGTCATAATGCTCTTGAAGAAAGATTGTCCCTTTGTTCTTGTAATTAGCTGAAACTAGACGTTAGGGTTTCCTTGACCGAAGCTACTACAGAGGAATTTGTAGCTCATTCCGCTGCAGTAAATTGCCTCAAGATCGGGAGGAAGTCATCAAGGGTACTTGTCACTGGAGGAGAAGATCACAAAGTTAATCTCTGGGCTATAGGAAAACCCAATGCTATCCTGGTCAGTGTATCCGTTGATATTTGTGAAGTGAATTTCTCAGCTTGTTTGTTTGCAGATTTATTGAGTAAATTATGAACCGGCCATCTTTTCTGAAAAGATGCAATGTGGTATATTAGCCAGATTATTTTCAGAGGGTAAAGGTTGAATGATGGTTTTGTTTACTCTTATTCAGAGCTTGTCTGGACATAGTAGTGGGATCGATTCAGTGAGTTTTGATTCTTCAGAAGTGTTAGTTGCGGCAGGAGCTGCAAGTGGTACTATTAAGCTTTGGGATCTAGAGGAAGCCAAGAGTATGCTCATCCACTCAACTTATATTGCTTCAAATTTATCATTACAGAATTGCTGGTCTTTTTTGACTGTTCTATTCTAACTCTTCTCATATGATTCCCTCTGTAGTTGTCCGAACACTTACTGGCCATAGATCCAATTGCACATCAGTGGACTTCCATCCTTTTGGGGAGTTCTTTGCATCTGGATCATTAGATACAAATCTTAAAATATGGGATATTAGAAAAAAGGGATGCATCCACACATACAAGGGCCACACTCGTGGAGTTAATGCAATTAGATTTACCCCAGATGGCCGTTGGGTGGTATCTGGTGGAGAGGACAACACGGTGAAGGTTAGATCTCTTTTCGTTCAACTTTTGGTGAATATGGCATTCTTTGGAAGTGAGAAAAAGCTTGTAGTTTGCTAACTTATGTAAATCGTTTATCTTTAAGATGAAAATATTTGAAAGATATGCTGAAGTTCTTGTATGGTTGTACTCTTCTCAGTGCTTCTTGTTATTTTTCTTTTTCTATTTATTATGGGACACTTAAGGTGAACACATAGTGCCTTTATCTGGAATTGTAGATTTTGCCACACTGATTCTCTTAATTTGGTGGAACCTTCTTAAGTTCTTTCTATAGAGGGATATTTAATTTGGTGACCAATTCACATAAGTTGATGGCACATACGCTCAAATAATTTTATAAGGGGACATTTGATCTCTATTGATAGTTATTAGTGAGCCATATCCCGTGTGGCATTCAAATCCAGCCTTGCTACACATTTTCATGGCTAGGGGCCATGCAAGACAAAGATGGTTTTCGTTAGATTGGTTGTATATACAATGTAGCATCTTGTTGAAATTTAAAGAATGTCTATTCCTTATGTCCTAAAGGGGATTGAGTAATGCTCCTTATAATATTTTTGGTTCTAATTGCTGGTATCTGTTAAGTAATTTTGTAAATGCAATGTGAACAGCTTTGGGATTTGACTGCTGGAAAGCTGTTGCATGACTTCAAGTGCCATGAAGGCCAGATTCAATGTATAGATTTCCATCCTCATGAGTTTTTGTTGGCAACAGGTGGGTTACACTTTTTATTGTATGGCCATATTATTCTATATGTCAGTCTCTATGTTTGTGTACCTTAATTAACTGTTTCCAAGAGCAGTTTAATTCTGGTATATAACAGATTCCCTTTTGGAGTTAAAAGGGCAAAATTATTCCTTTGTATTGGATCTCTATATTCTTTAATTTGATGGAAGCCTATAGTTCTTCTGTCTTAAATCTGTATTAATTTTTATGTGAACCCTTCTTGCAATATGCACATCCTCTGCAAAATGCTTCGTCAATTTTTTGTTGAATATTATTTTATGGTTGCAACTTATTGCAGGTTCTGCTGATAGGACTGTGAAATTTTGGGACCTCGAAACTTTTGAGCTAATTGGTTCCACTGGGCCAGAGGTAACATTTCGCTTACCATTGTTTTCAATACTAGAAGGATACTGTTGGTTTGCACTTTCAAACAACCAACAATGTGAGAACTTTCTATGTTAGACCACTGGAGTTCGTTGTTTAACCTTTAATCCTGATGGAAGGACACTTCTTTGTGGATTGCATGAAACTCTTAAGGTGAGCTTCTAATGATGAAGTTACTTTGAAAGAATGTCTTATCTCATTGCTTTCTTCTTCTTCTTCTTATTTTTTTTCAAACTTATCTTTTGTAGGTCCTCTCATGGGAACCAATACGTTGCCATGATTCTGTGGATGTGGGATGGTCCAAACTATCTGATCTCAACATGCATGAAGGCAAACTTCTTGGTTGCTCATTCAATCAGAGTTGTGTTGGCGTTTGGGTTGTGGACATCTCGGTAGGACTAATCTTGTCTTTTCATACATTATCTTTCCTGATCTGTCATTTCTGAATTTGACTAATTCTCTGCTTCTGTTGCAGCGGATTGAGCCATATACTGTCGTTGATAAGCGATACAATCTTCACTCTGAATCTAAAAGCGCCTTATCTGGGAACATTTCAGTTTTAAATGAGAATACTGCAAAGACTGGTTTGGGGAGGCTTTCTGTTCCACAGGCTTCTGATTCTGTATTGAAGGAAACTAAGTCACTTGGAAGATTGTCAGTTTCCCAGAATTCAGATCCTGTTAAGGAACCAAAAAGTATTACATCCTTTTGTATAGTTTAGCTTCTCCTTAAGTTTCTAGTTCATCTCTTTATTTTCTTTTACCATGTGATAGGGAAGTATGTCATTTTTCTTACAGTTTTTCTTTTTACCATCTGTGAAGCTGCAGGAAGTGTACCTAGTACTCCTCACCGGAGCAGTGTGAGTTCCGTTCCAAAGACTACTCCTGTCACTACTGTTACAGCTCCAAGTGCAACAACCTTAAAGAGGAATACTAGGGCTCACTCAGCTGTCAATGTTCCAATTTTCAACAAAGCAGAGGTTGCTCCTGTTATTGTTCCGAGAAATGACTTGAGATCAGAAGCTTCTGTTGAGTCAAGAAAGGAGGTTGGCCTTGCCTCAAGGACAATGCCTTTCTCTTTGCAGTCAAAAGCTATTGAAGCGCGGAAGTTATCAAATGGTAGAGATGAATCTGATCAGCCTAGTATCTCTGGTCAGTCCGAGGGCATTGGTTCCAATACTAGTGGAGTGAATTTTCCGAGTAGGAGTGCTGTATCAACTGCTAGAGGTCCATTTCAAAGATTTTCTTCTGCTGAAAGAAACACCAAAGATGAGTTCTCTATTGTCTCTGGCAAGCACGACACAAGTTCAGTGGTTGAGCCACCAACTCCTTTCATCGAAATCTGTATGTACTTTATGGTCATAATTAATATGAATCTTGTCTTATTCCATTTTTCTGCCTCTGTTCATCTTGCTGCTTAATTTGATTTTTAATTTACAGTATTTATATCTAAAACATTCTCTACTAGGTAAAATGTTCATTGCTCAGCTAGCAGATGGCAAAAGGTGAAAAACACTAATGATTTGATTGTTCATACTGGAGTTAGGTTATGCATGCAAATTTGTGGACTAATCTCTAGTTCTTACATCTTGCAAATCTCGTAGTTCTGTGAGAAACACTTTCTCATGATGAATGCTTCTTTTAGTTCATTTGGTAGATTGGAATTTTCATCAAGAGTAGGACTTAGTGAAGCACACATCAAGAGGAAATAATTAACTGAATCAATAGAATATGCTTTCTGCATATTACAATAAGAAAATATATATTCTATGCCTTTGAATTTATATGAGCATAAATGATAATCTTTGTCAGGTGTGGTATTTGTTGTGGTGGGGATGTTTGCATCTTATGCAAAATCATGTAAAAGAATAAATTCTAACTAGCTTCATGAATTTTCTCATACTCCCTATTATCCAAGATTAAGCACTTCTCCAGCTATCTTCTGTGACTGTGCTGTCCCCTTTTAACATGCAATCGATGGTTCTAGTACCCCTGGACTATGGGGGAGAGAAAATCTTTTTTAATTCCATTTTCTGCCTATTTTATCACATGCTTCATTTTTGCTCTTCTTGTTAGCCTTATAGCCGAAAGCAAAAAATCTGATTGTAATATAGCCAATATTGCAGTACTGCATAGCTTCTGGTTCCTATGCAGATGACCTGACATTTGATGGAGCTGCTGTCCTTCAAGTGCTTTTGAATGAAGCTGTTTGCTAGTCCTTTTATTTCAATCAAGCAGAGAATAAATCCCTCCTAAACTTCACATATTTTGATAAAAGTGCCTAATTAATTTTAGTCCCTCAAAGCTGACTTCCTGTACTGCAGCAAGCACAAAATTTCACTACCACAAATTCTGCCCAATCTGAAATTTCCTATAAGGGGTGGTCTGGGTGGAGACTATGTAGTGTAACTTGTGATATAATGTGCCAAATACTCATCATTTCACTGATTCCACGCATCCTGAACGATTAATGTCCATCTTGCATTTGTCTCTGTTTGCAGATGCTGCTGTGACAAACTTCACTTGTATATTCTTCTTTCTAAATAAATATATGTATACATGAAGTCTGAAACAGCATTTTGCTTTTCCAAATGCTCTTCTTCATGTCAATTCCTTGATATCCCTAACCCAAATATGTTCCTTATGATTTGGCTTAAGGTTCATTCGGATCTTATAACTTCCTTCTCTCTAAATAACCTGAGAAATAGAGATTTGGATAATTTATGATGAGATCATGTTTGTCTCTCAAAAAGAACATATAGCCTTTAGCTGGTCTAATTTTTGGCGTTAACCTGTGAAATTGTTCTCTCTCAATTCTTTGAGCTGGTCTAATTTTGGAAACCATCAAGGACATGGCTATCCCCCATGTTAACATCGAATATATTTTTGTTAAATAAGGAAATATTTGAACAGACAAAGGGGCTGATAGATTCTTTGATTAATTCTTGGTGCAGAACTATGTTGATACTTCTTGGCTAGTCTCCTGCAAGTTTTTGCTGTATTTAAGAGATGGAAGAAGTGATATTTATGGCCAAATTTATGGGAGTCCTGTACCAATAAAGGCCATTTACAGAACTTTTCCCTGTTGCAAACTTGAGAAAGTTTTCTTTATTAGTAATTTCGGTTCAAGAACATGCACAATTTTTGGGTAACTAAGAACAGGCACATCTGCTTTTCCTCTAAGATTAAAGAGGGATAAGTAGCATTAGAGATCATTGTAAGACCTTAGGGAATAATACCCTAAAAATTCTTCTCAAAGACATCATAAGAAATCTGAACTTCTAAACTTTCTCTCAAGCCATTATGCATGTGGAATGCACAATACCTAGATGTTTCATGAGTTGTGAAATGCTCTAACATTCACTTCATGAATAGTGTGATTTGGGTAATGCTGGATAGGCTCATCATATTACCTGGACAATTCTTATCTTGGCAAAATTAAGTGAAGCAGTTTATTTACCAATCCCAATGGCTTTGTGTGGATCAACTGCACCTGATATCCAAAATTGCAACTTATTTTGCAGATGAATCTAGGCCAAGAAGGGAGCCATCCGTTACTGATGGTCAAAGGGGAGGTATGCTTATGATTGTATCACTCAGAGTTTCTTGTCTGAGCCAATATAGCTATTTATTACCTACTTGTTACTAATGCTGTGTGAATTATGTATTCGTGAGACTTATCAGTCCAACTTGTTTTGCAGATGAATCTCAGCCTAGAAGAGATCCATTCTCTAATGATGGCCAAATGGGAGGTATGCTTATTATGATATTGCTTAAGAGTTTTTCTTGGCAAAAAACTGAAATTCAACCACCTATTACATATATCCTTATACTTTGTGGAAATGAGCTATACCTGATACATTAATATTTAACTTGTCCTGTAGATGAATCTCGACCAAGAAGGGAGCCATTTTCTAATGATGGTCAAAGGGGAGGTATGCTTATTTTCAAAATGTAAGTTGATATTTTGACATTTAGCAAATTTTTATGAAGTCTCTTTATTTCATCCCATCTAGGGCGAATCCGTTCTTTTGGCTTGAACTATGAAAAAAGAGAGAGATCTAATCATGACGGACCGACTTCCAGTATTTCTACTCGGACAGGTCCTGCATCAACTATGCTCCCATATAGCTTGGTATGGAATTTTCACCTATTGTCCTTGTATAGCTGCAAGTTTAATTATTTCTGTCTTTAATGTTCAAGATTGCGACTCCCATTGATGAGTAATAATTTCTCAAATTTCTCACAATTATTATCATATTTTTATTCATAAAACATGTTCTTTTCTTTTATCTCACTGTTTTATGTGTATTCTACTATGAAAATTAAGAATGTGTAGCAACCATTTGCAGGAAGATGCCAATTCTCAAGATCTATACACTTCTATCGAAAAAGAATCCACTGCAATATAAAGCTACCTGCTGTTCTAAAAACACTAGAACCAGAACCTATCTGTTTCCTTAGTAGCACAAATGAACAAGAATTTCAACCAGATCACCAATCAAAGTGTAGATGTACTTGGTAACTTCTACCACTAGGCACATTTACTAGAAAACTGGCCATAATTACAGAATTAAATGTTGTACAAAGGTTTTAAATTGGTGGCTGTCATGAAAATGATGAAGATAAAATTTAAATAGATCATGGTTGCTGAGTCGTCTGATTCAAACACCAAGACTAATGTTTGCACTTGAAAATAGCTTATCATCTAATTCAAGTATTCAAATTTGGTTTAGGTCAATGTATAGAGGAAAAGAAAGATATTTGGGTGTTTTAGGACTCTCATGCAAGTTTCACGTGTCAGCTTTTAACCGGGGAGCAGTGTTTTCATGATGGAGCAAAATTGGCTCATGTAATTGCAAAAAAGAACAAAGAAAATAACACAATGTGCAAAGTGAAAAACATGAAAATTCAGGGTTTTTGTCTTTTGTAATTTACCCTATAATTAACACATTCTCACATGCCTGTCATAGTCTCAGATACAGGTGAACCTCTGGCTAGCCTTGCTATGTAGGTTGGTTAGGATCTCACAGGAATTTCCTGGAGGCAGAAGCTGTAGCTTTTAATGCAGTGGTCGTAGTGGCTGATGTAGTTTTAGGGTTTGGCCTAGAGTTGTCACTTGTCAGTATGAGAAATCATATGACTTGTCAGTATGTAAATCATATGGAGGATAATTATGGAAGAAACTGCATGTGTTATTTTCATTTGTGTGGGCTATATCTATTGTCATGGGAGTAGGGAATGGCAAGAACTTGTGATAGAGGTTGTCTGCAATTGCATTTCTACCCAATTTAAAAACAAAAATTATATTGCTCTGTTGCTGGCTGAAGAAGGTGAATATTGATGTACCTAATTGCCAAATTACAAGTTTTGATGAACTTTAATTGCTAGATTTTCTTTAAGGGAGATTAGGACTGCATGCTGTGTCTGGCCTATGTAAAGTTTTAGTCCCAATTAATGCAATGTTCTGCCTTGCCTTTCCTGGATCTCTATAAAATTATATGGCTTGCATTGTCGAACAATGAAGCTCTGGCCTAACTAAATGATATTGCTCTGTTGTTGGCTAAAGAATGTAAATATTGATCAACCTAAATGCTGATTAAAAATATTGATGAACTTTGATTGCTAGACTTTCTTTTGAGAGAAATAAGGACTGCCTGCTGATTCCTGGCTTAACTAATGTCTAGTCCCAATAAATGCAATATTCTGTCTTGCCTTTCTTGGATCTCCATAACATTATATTGTTAGCATTATCAAACAATAAAGCTGTGGCGCTTTGTGCCATATCATGCTTATGTATGTGTTTGTGTTTGATGTGTCTAAAATTTCTGTTCTGGCAGAGACGTTCTTCATATGAAGAAAAAGAAACTGTTTCTGCAAGTGATGAAGATGCCATTGCGGATGTTATGGAACATCATGGCCAATTTATCAGTTCTATGCAGTCCCGTTTGACGAAATTGCAGGTATCTTTCAAGCTTTGTGCTTTTTCATGCTTCTTCCACTAATGGTTTGTGGATATTTTTATTTCTCCATGGCAGTGTTCATATTCCTGTCTTCTAAATGGTTTTGACGTGTGATTCTGGACGAACTACCTTCAATAAAATGTTCACATTTGTGACCTGAATATATGATCATTTTTAACCAAGTGGTTGGATTTTGCAGTGCATGGTGAGGTGCCATTGTTATCCTTCATCAAATCCTTAGGAACAATGATAACAAGTATAATCACATGCTTGGAAATGAAAATGGAAAATGTATTGCATGTCCTATAACCGTGTAGCTGAATAATGGATGCTTATTGTAAAATAAACTAGCTCTAAGCTGAGGCAGTTTGCCCTGTATCTCTTAAATGAACATCAAAGATGGATCTCCAGTAAATTTTTGCACAGGAACAGTTACCATTTACCAGAAAAAGAATTAGTAATTTTTTCTTTCCTGCAAATCAGGTTCAGTGACACTTTTGCTTTCCGAACACCTCATTTGACTTAGTAGCAGGCCATAGTTTTTCCAACATGAATAAACTTTACATGCCAAGCAAATGCATACCGTTTCCCTGCCACTTAGATTTGTTTACTTACTGAATTGCACCATCTTTTTTGAGGATAATATGAAAGAGTTTGTTTCTGCTTTTTCTTGTCTCTAATGCTCTTGAGCATGTTTGGATATTTGTTTTAGGTTGTCTACGGATATTGGGAAAGAAGGGATTTGAAAGGGGCTATTAGTGTCACAGAAAAGATGGCCGATCATTCTGTAAGTTGCTTTTCGCTTGTAGCTTGTGCCTCACTTTGTTTTGATCTTTTGCATGAGTGTATCAATTTATTTGGAAATCCACCAAAAAAAAAGGCATTTCTGCTGTTATAAAACTTGTAACTGCAGGTACTTGCAGATGTAGTTGGTATCTTGATGGAAAAAATTGACCTTGTAACTTTGGATGTTTGTGTTTGTATCCTGCCATCACTTGTTGGACTTCTTGAGAGTAACCTGGACAGGTATTTCATTTGATCTTCTTAAGTTTTGAATGGATTATCATGTAGTACTATCGGTCTTTTTATGGTGAATTGAATTTGACTTTTTGGAAGATATAATTTATTTGTTGCTGATAAGGAAAATTTACGGTTAGTGGGATTCTTTATGCCTTTCACATCCCCAAAACTCTGGGTGGAAGGTGATTGCAATCCTTGCAAAAGAATGGCAAAGAATGAGTCCGCAGAGGTTGCAGCAGTAGCAGGATGAATATACTATAATCTAATGTGAGAGCAAAGTAAATTTTCTCGAGTATGATGCGATATTTCTTATGGAATATCCATTCCTGAATAAACTGAATATCCACCAATAAACTGACCTCTCAGCCAACAAATCTTCTGCTTTATTACCTTTTCTAAAAGTTTGTTCTATCTGTATGTTCCAAGTATTTGAAGTATCAGCAACTTATTTGATCTTTCAATTCCTGTTTTCCATCGTGTTAATTCTGAATGATTTGTGCCTTTCATTAATATTTTACAGATCCAATTATTGACATTCGGTTCTATAAGAACTTCCTTTTTTCTCAGGGTTTGACTTAAATAAAATCATAGCTTTGTCTTGTCAGCAATTTCTTTCCACGCTGGCTATTTATGAAATTGTCTCTCATTTGCTTTTCACATACTCAATAGAGGACAGTAGTATATAATCTGTTGTGCCATACCATGATCTACTTTCTGCATCCTCAGCCTGTTTCTTTTCTAAAGTCATAAAATACGATTTTTCTAGATATTCCCTTGGACAGTGGAAGATCCATGATCTAGACAACAGTCAAACTTGCAGATCTAGGGCTTCCCACTTTTATCTTGATATGGTACTTAAGTTAAAGAGGATGATTTTCCACACAAGAATATGTCCTCTTTTTGCCTGTCTTGATTATATTGACATCACTGAATGAAAAATGTAAGTATACTGAACTCTTGTACATAAGTCTGCATTGTTGCTTGGAGATAATGCACAAATTTCTCATGCTGGCTTCCTGTATAGATTACCTAACCGTCTCTGCAGCAGTGATCATCACTTGTCAATCAATTTGCCATCTGAAGAACCTAAGAATTCATCTTTTGTTTTCTCATTATTTTCATCTAACCAAAGTTGTTAGGGACAAGCTTTCATCATTATACGCAATTTAACAATACTGAGGAAATTCCAGGAACTCGTACTTACCCCAAAAATAGAGAAAGTTTCCGAGAATTCATGTCTAGAAAAATCAGTTCCTTATGATTGATTTTTCATGTCTTGTCCACTACTGTTTTGACCTCTGGGCAGAGAAGCAGCCTTATGATCATCTGCAGAAGATTCGTTTTCTTTCAGTTTATGGCTCTCCTCGAAATTGCCATAAGCCACCGTAGATTTTCTAGTCTTGTATCAGTGGTTTACTCTTCTGTTTACAAAAGAAACAAACATACTTCCACTCAAACCACTAGGAGAATTGGAAAGAAGCACTCTCAGTTTTCTTTTCCGTTAGTGAAAGTACATGCTATTTTGGGACTATTTGGTAACAGCCATCTAAAGAAATCATGCAAAAGATTTTTATTCACACAACCTATGAGTTTTCTCCATTCAGCAAATCCTAATTACTTATAATATCTTTGTTCCATCCCTCTATACTGCCCCCAGGCTAGTGATTCGAGATAACTGGCAGTGTGCTTTTATTTTTTTCCTCTTCTTAAGGTGCTACCTTCTTAATTTCCTTCTCCAACTTTCAGGCATTTGAGCATTTCTCTGGACATATTACTTAAACTGGTCAGAGTCTTTGGCTCCATGATTTATTCAGCTATATCGGCATCAACACCTGTTGGCGTGGATATCGAAGCTGAGCAAAGGCAAGCCAACTGTCTACCACGATTGTTTTTACTTATGCTTTTTATGCATTGGAAATTCTTCTTTCATGTCACATATAGTAAGGGGAGGTTGCTATTATTTAATGTGCTAGGATGGAGCGCTACAATCTTTGCTACATAGAACTTGAAAAGATCAAACGCTTGTTGCCAGCTCTTACCAGGTTTTTCGATGGCTTCTCTTTTCTGTTTAGGATAATATCTATTTGTTTTGTCATTACTCAACTTGCGGATGACGGGGTTCTTAATTTTTTTTTTTTTCTTTTTTTCATAGAAGGGGAGGCTCGGTGTCGAAGTCTGCACATGAATTGAATTTAGCTTTTCAAGCAGTGTCATGACTATAACGGTGTCTGCTCAGTGGAACTGCAATTACTTTGCTTTATGTATACTAATTCTCTCGTTCCTCAGGGGGAATGAGTTTCCATGGTCATGCTTTGACGTGCAACATCTTGTGGGTGGATGGTGCTCCACTTTGCCTGTCCAGTCCTTGTGGATGTTCGTCTCAAATGCGTGTGGAAGCATTGGCCTACAGCTAATATAACTACATTAACAGAAATGCAAACGCTAGACATCCAGGTGGTGCATTCTCGGCGGCTAAGGTATGCTTTGCCAGAGAAGTTAACCTGCACATCATACTAACCCATGATGTTGAAGCTCAGTTTGTAACTTATTAGCTACGAGTGAGCGTGTATTTATTCAATTGTTATTTTTTTGATACAAAAGCATATTGAGATGTCAAATGAACCGGATGAAGTGGATGGACATTGCTATATTATTGGAAAGATTGTGAATGGTAAAAATTGAAGGTCTTCTGAGATGGATCTGTTCCGCGTGATTGGACTTGCATTGGCTTGTTTTGTAGAGGAGACATGAACACTGCTTGGAAGGAGGAGAGGAATTAGGAGGAAAGGAAAGTGGGAGGAAATAACTAGGTGGAAGGAAAAATTGGGGTATTTGATTCCTCTGGACATGTTTGTTTAGAGAAAGAAAGAAAATGAAGGAAAATTAATTATTAATAAGAAGAAAAAGTGGTGTAGTAACAAATTGCAAAAATACCCATAAAAACTAAAAAATTAATCAATCTTTGAGGGGTAAAAAGAAAAGGATAATCATTTTTGAATTCCTTTCACTTTCTTCTCCATTTTGTGATGGAGTACACTTTGGTGGGGTCTGAAAATGTTTCCATCCCAATTCCGTTTCATCCCATTTTTCCTTTGAGAAGATTGGCCGGCAGTCAGCTGATTCGAACGATTTGCTGGTCTGGTTTCTGGTTTCTGGTTTCAAACTCAAACTGGTCCATGAGACAAGAAATACAAGTGCTTGTTCAATAAGAAAATACGCCGCAATTTATAACTAAATGTGTGAAGTGTACCAGGTTATGTGAAGTTTCTTAATCCCCCATGATGAGGTACGGTAATTGGTTTGATTTAACAAAAACCCACTATTGCGATTAACAGAATGATGAAGTTACAGTAGAAAAGTGTGATTTTCATCGGGTATGTGCAGTAAAAGAGTTGTGTTTCTCGAAAATGCACTTTAGAGTTTGGTTTTGTGAAAACTAATCGAATGTGATTTAGCTGTATACAAGTGTCCGTGTGCTGCTCAATCATCTTTTATCTCGTGTATTGTTTTTGATTACGGAGGATGAGTTAGCTTTTCCCTTCCTATTTTTTCAGTACTATTTTAAGTCTCTTTTACTTTAGGAGTGCCAATTGACATTGTTACTATTCTTCTTATGATAAGAGACGTTTAACTTTCTTATCGATTTCAGTATGTTGTGATCATTATAAAGAGAATGATATAAGCTCTTGACTTGTTTGCTCACGAGAGATCAATCTCGTCTTAAGAGATTATCTAACCCGATGAATAAATTGTTAGTTGATGTCACTCATTTTATATTAAGCTCCAAATTAAATACTTCTATTTTCCTTTAAAACATAGACCGCGACATTTGTAGGTTTCTACACCATGAATTACATGTGTTTAAAGGTAAATACTGCACACTTGATGGCCTCTATTATGCTTGTTTTATATTGACTATCATGTTGTGTGATATTCTATAATATTACTTGCTACAGAAATGCATTGCCCTCAATTGAACAAAATGAAGCGGAGCTCACAAATGGGAAACAAAGTTAGTATTGCATGTATTAGAATTACAGATTAAATAAAATTAGCATAAATTAGTGTATTTTAATAAATATATTTATAATGTCTTAATGTAGTTGTATATACATATATTTTCATGTATTTATAGACTATCTATGCATTGTTCCTTTTTTTTTTTTAATTTCTTAAATCTCTTATTCTGTATACGGTTCGATCGAACAATTATATTATGTTTCGAATTTTATTATATCGCTATATTTGATTTTTGTACATGCGGTATAAGTTTGCTATATGCTAGCATAATTTTGTTTAGTAATTTCTTTATGTTTATATTTAATTATGTTATTGAGTTTAACTTTTGCAAATGGTATGAGTGCGTGTTTGCTAATATATGTAATATCAATATTCTTATAATTTGTTATCATTTTCGACAATAAGTTTTATGCGATCTTTGGATCAAGCTCCTTAAAGGTTAATTGAAATTAGGATGTTGAAATATTAAAACAATTAGTTTTAGTGATACACTATATAGATTCAATGTTTAAATCCTTTAGATTGTTTCGAATCTTTAAATCCATTTCCTAGGATACAATGTATCACGTCTCGCAGCGTATCCTAATTGTAATAACCTGCTGTAAGTGTCTTCAAGGAAGGAGAAAACTACCATCCAGTGTCCTAAATTCTATAGAATACTCATCAATTCTATTGAACACTCATGAAGCATCTAAGAACAGATTCCTCAAATAGAATTCATACTTCAAATGAAATAATAAAATTCATATTGCATAGATCAAGGCCCTAAAATAATGTTTTAAGATATTGTCAACTTCTTGCTGGGTCTTTCTTAGTACCTATTTTAATTACAGAATTATCAAAAGTGATAAGTGTAGAGGGCTAAATTTAATATTAGGCTTCAGGCTTACTGTTTAAATGGATTTGACTTTTCGGACTAAGGTGATAAAGCTTGAGGAGTCAAGCTCATAAATTATCGGAATGATTAAGGGAGATTTGGTACGGTGGGTTTGGAGTAGGATCCGTTCAATTGATCTATTCGATCTAACCTTTTTTTAACTTGGCTCATTCTAATAGAATAAGGTCATTTAGGCCTAAGCCTATAAAGGAGGCCCATCTCTTAGTCCATTAAAAAAGAAGGGATTGATCTTAGCCCTTGATCGTCATCAAGATCTGACGGATGAGATCAAGAGCCATCCTTTATAAATACCCCTCTTCCTCTTTCATTTGAACGGGAGAGAATTAACACTAATGCTGTTACTTTGCCGGATTCTCACCATAGAAAATCAAATACTCAAATACCTCATGAAACATTACCCCGTTCTTTATCATTTGTGGAGTTTGATGCCTTCGAGCTCTTTTACCTGTCACTGAAGTGTTAAAGCTTTGTTGAGATCGTTTACTCTTCTTCCCTAAACTTCTCTCTTGTTCATCCCGTATAAGTCACTCAAATTATTTCTTTAGTCACATGTAGCGCGACTTTACACGTGGAATGCACATGATCCCTACATCTATACCCATACCCCCATATTTTTTGGCGACTCCACTGAGGAGGGAAGACTTTATACTCACATCATGGTACCTTTAAAGCGAAGATAACTCAATCTTATTGATGGAATTAATCAAGAGCAAGATGTTGCTATCGTGATCCATGACCAGAATCAACCTTTAGTTGGAGATACGAATCAAGGAGATGGTACGTAGGAAGATGCCCTTGTTAATGCGCAATTGACGTGTGAGCTGTGAGAAACTAATTAGACCTTAGGCGAATTCATGACGATATTCGCCTAATGTTCGCCTGCTTTAGTTGCCTTTACTGCTGCACAAGAAGGAGTAACTTCCTCGAATCCTTTTAATGTAGTGTAACAACACACTCTACTCAACCCTCCTGCCATTAATGAGCATGTCACTCCTAGAGTTGAGGAACAACTTTCTATTGTAGAACCTACAACTACGCAAGATTTGTTACTTGAAGTAAAGAATTAGGGAGTTCAAATTGGAGGCTCGTTATCCTCATGTGCTATACCACATGTTACGATTGTTGATATTGTGTAACCAACACCAATGAATCCCGTGTTTGCAAGATCTACGCTTATGAATCTCACACCTATTTATCCTCCTCTTGCGATGTCATTGAAGGTAGAAGCATCGACTCAGAGAGGTTCATCTGTAACCAAAGAAGATTTGGACATGTATTTAAAGGAGATACGAACGGAATCTATGGTTGGAATACCAGAATTGAAGCTTCCATATCACCAACGCATTGCCGCAAAACCGTACTTAAAGGATTATGTTAGCTCAAAATTCATACTATTTAATGGCAAAAAAGGAAGTGTCAAAGAATATTTATTGAAATTCATCGAGACGCTAGAAGTATATGGTTTAGATGATGATTTGAAATTGAAAGAATTTTCTAAGTCGCTTATTGAGAAAGCATACACCTAGTTTGTTAATCTCTTTCCGGGGTTAATAGATTTGTAGGGTAGTATGTGTAAGATCTTTTTGGAGAAGTTTTTCTCCACCAAAGAAAGAGTTACCCTTACTAACATGAGAAGGATTCGCCAAAGGTTTAAAGAAGATCTCATGGACTATATTGAGTGCTTTAGGGAGCGTTCGCTAGATAAACAAGATGTTTGTGAAGAAAGAGAGTTGGTTAAGATCTGTATTCAAGGAATGTTGCTTAAGTACACAGTTTACCTTGAGAATGTTTCCTTGACTTGCTTTGCTGCATTAGTTGAAAAAGCATGAAGGACTAATAACTTAATGGCACGATAAAGAAGTAAAGTTGAAAGATTCAATAAGCACACTTCATTTGTAAATACTGCTCAAAGCGAGTCACCAAGGGGGGTAAAGAAATGATAAGCCTACTAACCCTAGACTATCTTTGACATACCCTTGTCTTATGGCCAAAGTGCATCAAATGCTTGACCAGTGCCTCCATAATGGGAATATCAAGCTCTCGAGGGTCGAGCACTTCCCTATAAATGAGGAAAAGAATGATTCCAAGTATTGTAGATTTCATTGAATTATCGATCACCCAACTAAAGATTGTTTTACTTTGAAAAAAATATCTAATGATTGAGTTGCACGTGGTGAGTTGATCATCGATAACAATGATGTTAGAAATGATCCACTTCCTGCCCACAACAATCGAAGGGGTGTTGTTAACGCCATTAGCCATGATCCCATCACAATTGAAGTGATTGATGCCCAAGCTACTGGAAATGATGAAGATAAAGGAAAGTTGATTGAAGCTCAAGACGACGAACACCCACTTGTCGTTGTAGCTTTGTTGAAGGTAGTTAACTTTAGGAATTTCTTTGATCTCTTGGGATTCAATGAGAAAGCTTGGCTTGCAGTAGCAACTGCACTCACACAAATCTCTAAGAGTCAATATGCGAAGTGTAGTGCAATGCAACCTATAAAGAGGTTGGTTACGACACACAAAAATGCAATCTTATTTATTGATGTAGCTATGCGTGTGAAGAATTTTAATCACAATTGCCCCTTATATGTAGAAGGTGTGCTTAATGGGTCTCTGGTTAAGAGAACATTCATTGATAATGGTTCTTCACTAAATATAATGCCAATAAGTACTTTTAAGGCTGCTAGAATTGATGCTCGATGGCTGGTTAAGTAGCCTATCGCAATAAATGGATTTAGCCATGCCCTTACAGATTCTCTCAGGCATGTTAATGTTGATCTCAAGGTTGGGCCTATCTATGGTATTATTACCTTTTATGTGATTGATGCGTCGGTTTAATACTATCTACTCATCGGTAGGAAGTGGTTGGACGATCACAACTTGATCCCATTGACATTGCACCAGTGTATTAAGGGTCATTAGAAAGGGAAGGATGTGTTCATTCCAGCTACCAAGAATCCTTTTGAGCAACATCAATCATATTTTGTTGAATCGACTTACTTTGATGAATTTGCTAAGGAAGGTGAAGCCATGATAACTAAGCCATTTGGTGTTCCATTACCTACATGTGAAGAAGTTCAAGAGGGCCAGCAAAAGAAGAGAAGGATGTGCGAATGTCATGGGGGAAGGAAGAAGAATAAGTAAGCTGAGGGAATTGAAAGCTTCATCTGAGAAGACGGAAGAATGGTGTACTACTTATGACGGTCTGAAGGATCTAAAGAGGTATATCTTTCCTCTTCAGATCCCATACTAGTACAAGAAGTCTAAACCACCTTACAATAGCTACAGGACCAAATGAGGCTACGGGCTGAGGAAATAGAAAAATTAGATTTAGCACGATTAGGAAAGTCGCAGCAGCCAATCTTTATAAGTAAGAGCCTCCTACGAGAAATAAAGGTTCATATTATCAAATTGCTGAAAGAATATAGAGATGCGTTTGCATGGATTTACGAAGAGATGCTAAGATTGAACCCTAGTCTCATAGTACACAAACTAAGTATTACTTTAGGAATCATACTTGTTAAGTAAGGACAAAGGGTTTTTCGCCTTGAAATTGAAGTGTAGAGTAAGAAGTCGAGAAGTTATTACGAGCTAGATTCATAAGGCCTATTCAAGATCCTACTTGGCTCGCTAATATTGTTCCTATAAGAAAGAAGAATGGGCAGATAAGAGTGTGAGTGGACTTTCGAGATTTGAACAAGGCTTGTCTTAAAGATGACTTTCCTCTACCAAACGTCGATACTCTGATAAACGTGACTGCAAGACATGACTTGTTCTCATTTATGGATGGATTTAGTGGTTACAATCAGATTAAGATGGTAATTAGGGACGCGGAGTGTACTGCCTTTCGGACACCAGTTGGAATTTTTTATTATACCGTTATGCCATTTGGACTTAAGAATGCAGGTGCTACATATCAAAGGGCAATGACCACTATATTCCATAACGTGATGCATGACTTCATGAAAGATTATGTTGATGACATAGTCAACAAGTCTAGGAGAGCGCTTGATCACTTGGTTCATTTGCAGAGGGTTTTTGAATGATGTTGACTGTATAAGCTCTGCATGAACCCTATCAAGTATGTCTTTGGAGTGTCTTCAGGGAAGTTCGTAAGATTTGTCATCCATTGAAAAAGAATTGATATTGATCTTGCAAAAATACAAGCTATAAGATCGATGCCATCCTCTGCTACTTTAAAGGAACTAAAAGCTTTCATGGGAAAGGTCTCTTATATTAGAAGGTTTATACTTATACTTGCTAAGATCTCATACCTATTGTACCAACTTTTAAAAAAGGGAACTTCATTTGAATGGGAACGGGTCCATGAGGAGGCAATTCAAAAGATCAAGATGGTGCTAACCTGCCTTCAGATGATGACTATGCCTGTTAAAGAATTGCCATTGATCTTGTATCTTGCTTTTACTAGTAGGTCTATTAAAGCTTTGCTAGTGCAAGAGATAGATGGTCAAGAGCGACCTGTGTACTATTTAAGTCGAACCCTTTAAGGGAGTGAGGTCAATTACCTAGCTTGCGAGAAGCATTGCCTCGCATTGGTATTTGCTATGTAGAAATTACGGCACTACTTCCTTGCACATAGGATCAACTTAGTAACTCGTTCGGATCCAATCAAGTATTTATTGTCATGACTAGTTTTACTAGGATAAGTTGCTAAGTGGCTACTCCTTCTTGGAGAATTTGACATTTTAGTGTAATCCCCTAAAACCATTAACTTACAAGCCTTGGCTGATTTGTTAGCACACTTCCTGAATGCCTAAGAAAGCTCAATTATAGATACAATCCCAGCTGAGTTTCATGTAGATTTTTTGATGGTTGAAGCAAATAGTGAGTGGATGCTTCAATTTGATGGTTCTGCAAGGAATCAAGGTTGGAGAGCTGGAATTGTGTTAACCTCACCTAAAGGTTAAGAGATACCATTGGCATTTAAACTTGATTTCCGATGTACTAATAATGAAGCTGAATACGAGGCATTATTATTGGGTTTATTATTTGCATAAGAAGTCGGAACATGTCTTTTGTGTATTTGAGGCAATTCGAATTTGATCGTTAAATAGGCCATGGGTGAGTTTGGCTTAAAAGAACCTACACTTGTGCCTTTTAGGGTTGCAGTATAGGCTACGGTCAGAAAATTTAACTATGTGCGATATGAGCATACTACTCGATCAATGAATAGATACGCTAATGCTTTGGCTACATTAGCATCTAAGATCCCAATTCAAGATGCAAATGATAAAGTGAGTATCCAAGTAGTTAAGAAATCTATACTATATACGGCTTTGAATTTTGTTGATGAGGATGAAGAATTGTAAGATGATTGGTGTGTACCACTTATGGAATAGATAGCGTACCCTGGTGCAGCTTCTGTTACAACCTTAAATAATTTTATCGAAATTAATGGGATGTTATACTATAAGGGTCCAAAAGGTGTTTTGTCTCGATGTGTTGGTTCTAAGGAAGCCTGTCTCAAGTCAAACAAGTATCATTAGATCTGGTGTAGAGAAGAGAGGTTATCGCTGTATCGTCGTATTCAACGTGTGGGTTATTATTGGCCATTAATAGCTAAAGATGCATTTCAAGTGCAAATGCATTGCCCTAAATGTTTTGAGCTCCTTGACTAGAGTAAGTGTAATTTCGTATCTAGTGTTGGGGATTGGAAGCACTTGTACATTGGTTATTTGAGAGACAATGTGCTACCAATGAATAGTATGAATGCCAAACTCGTAAAATAAAGGCTAAAAAGTATCTTATGCATGAAGAAGAGCTTTATAGAGTATCATTTATGAGAAAGCCCTTAAAGTGCATTGCTCCTCCTGAAACAGAAACAATTTTAAGTGAGGTGCATGCTGGACAGTATAAGGAACACTAAGGAGGAAGGAAGCCATATTATTACTTGCTCGATAGAGGATACTATAGCCTAACAATGGAAGTGGATGCTTTCAATTTCACCAAGAAATATGTTGCTTGTCAACTACACGACGATGCCATTCATGCTCTTGCAATCACACTCTACAGTATCATGACTCCTTAGCCTTTTCACATGTGGGCATTCAACCTTATTGGACGTATATACCCACCATTGAGAGGATGTATTTGGCTTTTGGTAGGAATTGAATACTTCACAAAGTGGGTAGAGGCAACTCCTTTAAAGAAGGCAACGGGACCAACAATTGCAAGTTTTATGAAGGAGAATATCATATGTAGGTTCGAAATCCCTAAGCGTATTTTATTTGACAACGGTACTCCTTTCATCAATTCATATGTCTGCCAACTGCTATCTTCTTATAATATTAATCATGTAAAGTCTACGCCTTACTACCTGTAAGGAAATGGACAAGCTGAGGCCACCAACAAGAGCTTGTTGAAGGTTTCTAGTCATATGGTTCATGATAATCACAAGGAATAGCATGATAAGCTACCCCTAGCGCTCTAAGCTTACAAGACATCTAAATGAAGGCCAACATAAGCAACTCCTTTTTCTTTGGCTTACGGGGTTGAGGCAATAGTTCCAATAAAAGTCTTGATCTCGTTTGCCAGGTTAGCCGTGAATGTTGAACTCAAACCTGACACGTTACGAATGATGGACTTAGAAGTGTTAGATAAAAGGCATGATATTGCTAAATGCAACCTTGTCAATTATTAGCATAGACTTGGAGTGGCATAGGATTGTCTAGTGAGAAAGAGATCATTCCAGCAGGGTGATGTCGTATTTCGTGCAACTGAGCATGTGCACCAAGGTACTTCAGCGCCTAAGTTTATACCTAAGTGGAAAGGACCTTTCATAGTTGAGGAAGTACATGAAAGTGGATATTGCAAACTTAGGAATCCTATGATAGATGCTATTATTGCTCTTGTTAACTTTGAATATGTCAAAAAGTTCCATTTGTAAAGAGGAAACTATAGTAAAGATTAATCAATGAAGCTTACAACTCGAGTCGTACGAGCTCATTTTGTATATTTATTTGTACTATTATCTCCTTTGTGCACTATGCATTAGAAAGAACAATAACAAAGTATTGGTGTTTATAATGCTGCTAATTGGTAAGAGACTTATCCCCCAAGTGCACAATATATATCTATCATACGAGTTGCTGATTGGTTGAGACTTTGACTCCTAGGTGCACTATATGATGCTCTATCAAATAGGATAATGGCTCGCATTGTGTAAGTATGCATTCATGGAGCATGTCAAAATAGTTAAGCAATGGGTAATACCCCCTTAACTCATGACATGATTATCTAATGGAACTAATATTCCTAGTTGCAATCAATACTTCTATATTATTGGATCATATATTTGAATCGTTGTTTGCAAATGAGAACACACTTTCAATACCTAGGTTTTTCTCAAAAATTTAGCAAGCCATGAAGTAATGTTTCATTATTGTCTTCTATCCTTTAAAGTGCTGCTAAGGAAACACAATATTTTTCTAAGTGCATGATGATATAAATTCTTAAGAGTTGACTAAGTCAATAGGTGACTCATGATGTCCCACATAAAATCAAGTACATGCCAACTGCTGAGGGATCTCAAACAAGTAAGAAGCTAAACAAAATATATGACGTTCAATAAGGCCATGTGCCATGTGAAAAAAACAATGCAAAGAAAGTAAGAGCAACATTATGGAGACTCGACGCTAGATGCTACAGTAGAATGAAGATCTATGCTTGTAAGATGCTCCTTTCTCTCAAGTTTTACCTTTGCAAGTTTAGCTTTGAGTAGCTTGCATCTTTCCTCAATATCTCGACTACCTAACACCTTTCAAGCCTTAGCTGTAATAATCTCCATTTTGTTGAGCTTGAACTTGAAAGCACATGCTGCAGTAACATTACTAATCAAAAGTTCGAGATTCTCCTTAGACAATGAGTGCCAAGCCTCATCAAATAGCCCTACGGCTTACTTAAGTAGGCCCAAGACATGAGTAATCACATTAGAACCCAAACAGACGGACCTCGTCCAAAAGTTTCCCTCCATCCTATGCAAATGCTTTAATGGTGCTAGGAGATTGCAAGGTATGGTGGAGTCATGAAAGGAGGTGGTATCCTTTAAGTTCACTACCACCTTAATTGCGGCTACTTTGTCTGTATGTTGCATTGTTCTAGTCTTTAGGGGAGAGAGGACTTTATAGCTTGCCTCAGGCAAGGTGGTATCAACTGAAGGAATAAGGATATCGTTGACCCCTCTTGCATCTATAATAACATTCTTACCTTCTATATATGATAACAATGTTTGCTTCATCACCATAAAGACCCGCATGCATCAAGATGTCAGCATAAGCTTGGATCTCCCCTTCCTTGTGGTCATCAAATTTGTTTGTATCCTCGGAGTCTTCAAGAAGCTACGATTTACCATGGGTCTTGTTATCATTTTGAGGTATGCGATCCATTTTTTCACCATTACTACTCTCTTGGCCAGCTGCAAACCTTAGGCAACCTTCTCTTGTGTCATCATTTTCATCCTGCTCCAAAGAGTCCCCTCTTGTATCATCATCATCATCATCTTGCTCTGACGTATCTTCATTCATGACATCAGTGCCATCTTACTCGGCAGACTGCTCCAAATCAACCAACTCAGCCCTTATGTTCTGACTTTCAGTCTCGATAGTGTTATGATGGTCTCTAGATTAGGATATCTTATCTAAACTGAAGAACACTAGGCTAAACTCAAGAAAACGAGGGGGAGGTGATGGAGGGCGAGGGCGGGGGGTGAATTGAGTTTAAGGACAAATTGCAATTTTTTTTGGATATAAGCAACTAAATGCAATAATAAGAGTAATCAAAGTAACAATAGAATAATAATAAGTGAGAAAATTAAAAGAGATAGGGATAAAAAAGATCAAGCTCGAATATAACGTAGAGTTCGGACCGCTCCCTAGTCTCCAAAGACACATAATGCCTCCAACTGAGGACTTCACATCACTTTATTGATTTCTCAATCCAAGTTCCAAGAGTTACACAAACACAAACTTGATTACACAAGTTTCACATTCACAACTCTCAACATAAATCACAATCTTAACTCTCAATACAAAACTCAATCTCAACTCACAATACAAAAACGCAATCTCAAGAATTATTGGTGTAGTACTTTTAACTCTTAATACTTGCAATTAATAGCTCACAAGTACTATATTTCAAATCTCTCCAAATATTAGCAATTTATGGTACAAGTAACAATAGGAATTATAGACAACAAGAATGCAAGAGAATGTTGAAATATTGCAGCAAAAGATCAGTTTTCTACAGTCCTTGGTCGAGTTGTTGAGCATTTATATCATCCCATTCAATTCTTCCTGTTACAATGCTTTAAATGCTCTAACGGTTAGTTGTATGCTGATATTCTGATCTACTAGCAAGCTAGTAAAATTTACTCTACCGACAAGTGAATCGGAAAATCGATTCTTCCAGGTCAGTGAGCTTTTCTTTGTGTTTTCTAGGGCTTTATACCTTCAGCTTGGTTCTCCCTTGAGCCGTTAACCCAGTAGGCCAAATATCACTTGAAAATTCTTTTAACATACAATAAACGAATACTTTTTGCAATATAACTTCAAGATCATTTGATCACTACTTTAAAAGATTAAATTTCTTGTAGAGATAATTGACATATTTAATCATTAGGCAAGCTAATTCAACTTATTCAATTATCTCAAAATAATCAAATAATATTTAGTTTAATCATCCACTTATTTTGTTTTCTTCAAAAACAATAAGTTTAATTATATACTTTTTGTTTTGTTCTCATCAAAATTAAATAATGAACCCTAAGTTCAACACAAATCATATTGATTTGGGAAAGGGCGAATCATAGCAGGGGTAGATTTTGACCATCCAACATCATTTAATATATCAAAAATCCTTCGATCAAAGCTTAGCTTGCCTGGTGTTTGCTTAGTCGGCACATGATCGCAATCTTCTACATCTTGTATAGAGGAACACAAGAAAAAGAGAATGTGAGAAGGATATCTTTATGTAGAAAATATTAGAGAGTAAAATGTTATGGCTAAAAGAAAAAAAAAGAGGGGGGGCTTAAGGAAGAAATGTTATATCTCGAAGGTGTGAGTGTGCTTTGCTTGCCTTATGACAAGTAGGAGAGGGTAACTACTTTGTGTTTTCCCCTATGCACTCTTAGAAGACTTCTCTTCATCCTTTGGAAGACATAGATAAAAATCATACTTGTGGGGGACTATTTCAGGAATGTCATTCTTTATGGTTATGGACACATACTTCTTAAAATGCTCTAAGTAATTGCTCCAATATGTCAGCCATTAAGTAGAAGTGACTCTAGAATGGTCAATAGAAGGGAAATACAACTGTCTCACTTTCGATTAGATATTCTTGAAGCTACTAAGATGTAGGTCTTTGCAACATTTGTCGAAGTCTTCATGAATCTATATTTGATGAGGAACACCCTGATCACACCCCAGCTGGTGTGCAACTTAATGAGGGGGATAAAGCATGAATTTCTTCTCTAGAAAATGGCTAAAAGGCCTTTCCAAGTCATGCAATGAAGGGATACCCCCAAGTGTACACCATAGTATGAATCCATCATTACTAGCAATAATTTTATTGCGGGCATCTACTAAAGTCTCCAATCCCTGTGATCCTGAGAGGTAGAACCCTTCAAACCATTGGAACCACTTATTCTTTTAGTGAAAGGATGAAAAGTGAATTCCCTTTTGTTTTCAATGATTTCGAACGACTTCGATTCTGGCTTCCTATTAACCTATGCCTAAGCTCAAGGCTTTGGAGGATTTGGTTTCTTTACATGTCTATTAAAATATCTTCTATAGTGCTTATAAAGAAACAATTCCAAGAATACTAAGTCTGCATGAGATACCACTACATAACATCCTTTAGAGAGCACCGAGGCTTTATAATAAAGATCTAAGCATCGATATAAGGAACCCAGATAGAAAGAACCCAAAGCAAATCACTCTTCATGAGTGATACGAATAGCTAGATGGAAGAAACACGGGCTAACTCTATCTTTCGGACCACCGAAAAATATGTACAAAGAAATCCAGCAAGCTAAGAATGCCTCAAGCTCGTACCTTTAAGGAAATAAGAGAATGAATGAGTTAAGTATGAATAATAGTTCGGGCATGAACAATGATGAGGTTACGAAATATATGGGTACTTACCCGCATTGAAAGTGAGGACCTTCTTTCCTGATCCCTTTCTCCTTGAAAAAATGCTTAAGCCATTGAGAGTATGTGGCCTCCTTCCTAGTATCGATGGCCACTTTCAAGTCATCCTTTAAGGCTACTAGTGTTTCTTGATCGCCTTTAGATATAGAAGCTTTTGTAATATCAATCAATCCCAAATCATGTAGTTGCAACAACATGACTACATTTTCTAAGGTTGGGGTGATCTTGCCCCACGAGGTTATGAAAGTATGGGATTGAATACTCTAGTGAGCAATAAAGGCCCTTTATAAGCTCACATCATTTATCTTGCCAATCAACTTTGAGGAAATAAATATCGGGAGAAAGACATTTGCTTCAACAATTTGCCCGCATACCTTAAATCATTTAGGATGTAGTTCGCCCATTGTACCCATCCTTTTATAAGTTGTCGGGGGTGTAGAAACTGATTCTCAGATAATGGAAGTTCTTTCCTTTCAGTCCTCAACCGTAATATAGAGCTTCCCTCTAAGGGCTCTATTTCACTTGGCTTTGGTTCTTGCTTGATGAAGTGTAATGGACCATTTGTACGTGGTTGAGTACATGTATTTCGTTTCCTCGTTTCAACCTAGAAATTGTCTTTTGAAATAGTCAAATTTGTCCACTTATCCCGAGGTAAAGGAATTTTGGGCACTCGATCACCTGAAAATGGTAACTCATCACTTTCTTTCTTCTTCTTGGTCTTGTTGCTACATGACTAGTTTACTATAGAATCTTTATCCATCTTTCGTTTGACCCTTAAAGTGGCAGCAACACCAAATGTGGTTCTTACCACTTGGGGGAGTAGAGAAGAAATGAAACAATGAAATGGTCCCACAAATTGCAACACATGGTAAATGAAGAATGATTAGCATTACAATAAAGTGTGAAGTGTTAAATATATTAATACTTCAAAGAGAACTCTATTTATCAATGAAGGTATGTAGATTTCAGCAATATCACGAAACTTAAAGTATACGCTCAATCATCCATGGGGTAAGCCCATATGCTGAGGATTTTTTGTTATCTTACGATGGTAATACAACTTAAACTCAGTGACAGACCAAATGATGCCCACAACATGGCAACAAAACTAAAATGCATCGTAAAGGCACATATTCTCCACATGCTATAAGCTTACGTAGTGTATAAAGGGGATATTCACAATGGATTGCAGCAACTTATCAACAAGGATACAAGGATACACTAAGGCATGGTTACACATATACTATCATGTTACCAGTTTCAAGAGGGGCAACCAAAGATCACATGGTCTAGATTTCAATACAAAAGGAATGAATAGAAATATAAATATATACATACAATACAAAGAAGACAGCGTCTCGGGAGTTACTCATTATGGATTTTTCATTCCTTCATGTAGATAGACATGATGCATAAGCACATAACGATGACCTTTGAATTGTAATGGAATTTGAAAGACATATCATAGCCAACATCTCAACAACATTTCCAAGTCCATGTTGAATCAGTAGCCTACGTGATTCAATTCCATCCAATACATAACCCAAGGCTATGAAAATTCAATAGCTCTGAACTTCCTCAATTAGCTACTTCTTTTCAGTTGGTTTGGGGACTTCTTCAAATCCGGAACATAGCCTTCATACGCTCAACTATTGGACATTGGATCAGAAAACAATTGCTGGACATGTGATTAACATTGGCTTGCTTTTGGAATTAGACATGTGGCCTGGACAATCACGTGAACCAAAATAAGTCATCTCCTTCCGAATTCACAATTGGAAGCCTACACATATATGTCCAACGTAAAGACAATGGGAGGTCTGGATGAAGTTGAGGTAGGGATTTCCAATTAAGGCCCACGTGATGATGATCAATGAAATCTATTTGTCCACCATCCAATTGTAAATTGAAATCCACCTTATCAAATTGCGTTTAGCAAATTCCACAAAACAAATATACCTAGTAAAACTAAACTCTGATCGCCAAATTCTATTGAAGATGGAAAGATTCCATTTTCACAATGTGGTATCAAATATACCCATACCACTGTGCTTGTCCATGCCTAAAAAAAAAGAAAAGAAACGAAAAGAAAAGAAAAGAAAACCAGCAAAATTACTACAACAAATCCATCGGTTCTAGAGGACATGAAGATTTTAGAACTAACAGATTGCAGGAGAAGAGGAAGAAAATAATCTCAAAGCTTCCACAATCACACTGTCATATGCAGTTGACATCTCTATCGAATGTGGAAATTTAGACGAAAATGTAAAAGATATACTTTTTATAATCAGCCCATGGTAAATTCAACGTTTTGCTAAAGTCACTAGCCGGAAAAAGTATATTATACTTGCACATGATTCCAATACCAAATTAAAGACCAAGACCCTTCATCTTATTCTCAACCATTGGCACCTCATTTCGTGTTTGTCGACCTCCTCGGCTCGATACTTGTCACGGCTTTAAGCCACTTAACATGTGTAGGCCATCTTAATTCATACGTGTCTGAGTTTCACTCCTATACAATTACAAATGGGCGACATCTCAGACCTTCACTGCTTTTTTTCCTCGAAAAATCTGAAGCCCCTCCTTACAGATCTAACTCTATCTCCCCTTGCCCTCGATCAATCTGTCCCATTCACATGACTTTTTCCCTCTCTCTCTTTTTCTCGTTGGATTCCCTACACAAATACACGCACGGACCCCTTCTCTCTCTCTCTCTCTCTCTCTCTCTCTCTCGTTTCGGTTTCGCAACTAAGAAATTGTTGATTCGTTTTCAACTTTTAGGTTATTGGAAATGGGCAGTAGTAAGGTGGTGATTAAGTGGTCAAAGAACATAACTGCATCACAAGTCGAGAAGCTCATTCGGGCAGAAAAAGATGTAAAGGAAGCTACACTTGTTTTCAAATCTGCCACAACTGAGTATGCCAATGGTTTTTGACACAATCACGATACCTTCAGCCTTATAATATCTAAATTGGTCTCGGCGAACCAATTTGTCTCAGCCGAATAACTTCTTTCTAGAATGAAAGAGGAGCAATGTGATGTCACGGAAGATGTATTCATGTTTATTTGTAGAGGTTATGGACGGGTTCATAGGCCGCTTGATGCGATGAGGGTGCTCCAGTAAGATGGAGGATTTTCAATGCAAACCTTCCATAAAAGCATATGTTGCAATATTCAATATACTCGTAGAAGAGAATCATTTGAAAATGGCTCTTCAACTTTGCCGTTACATGAGAAAAATTGGTATATCACCAAATGTTACTTCCCCCAATGTGCTTATTAAAGCGCTATGCAAGGATAGTGGGACCATTGATTCAGCTCTGAAGATATTTCGCATGACGCCGAGTTGAGGCTATAGCCCAGATTCGTATGCTTATGGTCTCTAATCAATAGGCTGCTTTAATCGAATTTGCAGTGTGTACAAATGTAAGACAATAACAAGAACGGGGTGATGTCTCACACAACACGCGACGAGGAGATGCAAGACCAATTTAGAGCATGGCGACAAAACTAAAGAAAAGAAGTCATTCGTGTCAACTTTTCGATCTTGTTGTCCATGATCAATAACAGTAAAAGTTTAAAAAAGAAGAAGAAGAAGAGGAGCAACTAGCCTCGGTCTTCAAGTTCAAGTGCAGTGCTGCTAAACTCCACCCTTAAGTCTCACTTTTATCATTGTCACAAAAAATGGCCTCACCGCCCCTCCGGACTCCGCGCTGCACCACCTTTACAATAGTCGAAACATTGATTTTACCTGCCTTCAAGAATGGCTCCGTCCGCCTTCGAGTTAACAGACGAAACACCACCGGTACCGCGTTTGGGACTTGGGTGATCTCGTCTGCCTTCGAGAATGGCTTTGTCCGCCTTCGCGTTAACAAGCAAAACACCACCGGCGCTGGAGTGGGAACTTTGGGTGACTTCGCTTGCCTTCAATAGCTACCGCTTGCACACTTGTTTCCTCGACGTCCTATTGAATTTGAGCTCTAGGCAAGGGTCTGTGAATGGTAACGAAAGCACTAGCAATATAAGTAGAAGTGAGTGATTGAAAATGAAAGAGAAAATTTCTTTTCCTTTTGGATGTGTACCTTGCTCGCCTCGATTGGGAAGATTATGGCCTGCTATGTCTGCTACAGTTATAGGATTGCCTGCTACAGTTCGATAGAGAAAGTTGGAAAAAGGGGATAACAATGTATCTCACCTTTTGTCTCTTTTTTAATGAATATACTGTTTATGATTTCTTTTCCATGAGATATGTTCTTTTTGCTCGGTGCAATACGTACAATGTACGTTGTTGAAGGATGAATTTCCTCACATGCTAATGCGCATATATATATAAAAAAAAAAGAGGGAGAAAAAGGGTCATTATCAAGGAACTACATGCTTAGACACAAGAAAAGGAATACAATGTTGTTGCGGAGCCAAATTAGAGGAAGCGGGCAAGAGCCGATATTAAAATATTTATCTGCATACACTTAACAGACAAAGAAGGATTCGTTTTTGAAGGAGCAATTTGCTATACTTCATGGAAATATATATATATTTATTTATTTATTAGACGAAACAGGAAATGACGGGAGGTTCATTGGACAATGCGAATATTATTTGATCAATACCGACATATTATTAATTGTTCGAGATTAGATGACTGAAACTCCTATGCAGTCGAGATAATGATTTATGTGGGAAACGCTCCCCTATGTCAAGCGGAAAAACAAGAGAGAGAGAGAAAAGAAAAGGAGCGACTATTACGAAGCTAGATGTTCGGTGTGTCATTTTCATATCAGATTTGAATTAAGTGGCAAGACACATGGAGATATGTCACAACAAATTTGAAGAGAACCTACGAATTGCATGAATATATATACATATATGTATATATTTTGTCTTTCTCCTGCAATGTTGGCCAATGCGACTTTCATTTGAGTTTTCTCGTTACAACGAATGAAGACTTACTCGATCGTGTTTGATCTCTTCCCCAACTCGACGTCTAGTGGTCACCATTGGGAAAAGGGTTATCCTTCTTTATGTTCAGCTACTCCCTAAATGATTATTTATTTATTTTTTAATCATGAGAACATGATTAGCTTCTCTCAAAAGAGATGGCAAAGCTATTGGTAAAACATGGGCAAGTGAAGGGAAGTTCGCTCGAAGAGCAAATATTCTAGATGAGTTCGATGAAGAAGGCGGATAAAAATGTAAATATTATTAAAAGCGGCGTGTTCAACATATTATGTTGGAAGTAGAGGTACTCCAAGTTAATCTAAGGCATAACGCATGAGTGGCTGATGTTGCGAGTTTTTGCACTAAAGAATACACATCATAAACTGTCAAGAAAAATGAAATGATGTGGTAATCAACTTCTTCAATATAGACGATTATACTCCGAATCAATAAGGGAAGGTCAAATATTATATGAAGGCAATACAACAAGTTGCATATAAAGAATAGCTTATTGTTACCGCAATGTATTGACACAACTAACCAGGAGAAAGAATTCATATAAAGCAAATAGAAGGTTAAGCTCATTGACTTATGAATGTAAGACCCACAATTAGTTATCCAAAGTTTGACTCGTAAAATTTAGGATGATCGGTTAAAGGATCCAATTAAACGTAAATTATCAAATAAAGTTAGAAATATTAGTAAAAGTGATTTCGTAAATTTGAATTTAAGAAAATAAATAATAAAATAAAAGAATATAAAATTTTCAAATTTTAAGTATATAACTCGTTATTTATCGAAAATACGTAAAATGTATTCCAATAACTAACGAATTATTAGAGATAAATTAAATGCATACTAAAAATTATAGAATGACCTAAATAATATTTAGGAATATTTATTTGTATTATATATGAATTTACATGTAGGTAGAAATATGTGTAATTATTTAAAATACGTGAAATATGCTAAAATAATACTAAAATAAAGAAAAATCAGAAAAAATAAGGAATGATCCAGATTTGGGTCGTGGTAGTTGGGGAAAATAAGAAAAAAATTAGCCAATTAAATTAGAACAACACAAAAGGAAAACTGGAAGAAGATAAGACAATTATCTAATCAAATTAATGCACAATAATTCTCCAAGACCTCTATAAATACCTTAAATTTTTTAGAAACTCATTTTGAATGTCAAGAAGTTTAGAAAATTAGAGAGATGCAAAATTGAGAGTAAATTAGGGTTTTAGAAAAATCATAAAAAAACCGTACAGTTGGGGCTTTTAAAGATAACTCAGACTCGACGAGCAACTGTGAGTAAACGACCACCACTACCAAATGGTGGTGGCAGCGCCCAGGTGGGCTAACATACCTATGGCCACTAACGATGGCCAGTGCCACCCAAACCAGTGAGTTTAATATCCAACTCGATTTTGTATAATTTTATAAAAATATTTAAAAATAGTAAATATTTTTAGAAAATTATAAATTTTGTTATTATAGAACAAAATTTTTGTGTATACTACTTAAGTGATATATAATAGTGCCATGAAACCTTTTTTTAAAAATGAATTTTGAAAAATTTTAGATAATTTTTAGGCCTTAAAATGAGGTATAAAATGGGCAATTTAGGGTTAATTAAGTAATTAAATGGTTAATTACTGATTTAGTGAATAATTATATGTTTTAGGATGTTGAAATTTGATGAAGTATGATACTTATAGCATTTATGATGTTACATGTAATTATTAAGCCAATTATGTAGTAAATAAGTAATAGGGAAAAATAGTAAATTTTAAGTTAATTTTGTAAATTAGGGTAATTAGGTGTAAAATCTAATTTTGGATCAATTTAGATATTTTGAAATGATAATTGATGTTGGCAGATGGTAATTAGAGTGATAGAAATATTAGATGTGTATTATGTATATAATAAGTGATAGTACATAATATGCAATTATTGGAAATATAATAAATAGAAGATATTAGAATAAAAATTGATATTATATAAATAATAGGGATATATAATAAATTTGATAGAAATCTTAAATTTATGTAATTATATGAAAAATGTAAAAATTTTTCACATTAGGAGTAAATTCAGTACACTAATAAGGATTTAAGTGTACTGGGTGGAATAAAATACTGACTAAGGGTAATTATGGTATTTAGGATATTTGGAAGTAATGTGATTAATTTCATATTATGAGTTGAAACGAGTTTCTAGGGTTTGAGTATAAAATAGTACTTAGAAATCAAACTAGAACCTAATTTAGAAATCGATGTGGAAATTGAACTAGAACCTATTCCAAAACTTAGAATAATTGTAAAAGATTTGAGAACCTAGATAATTGGACATATTAAACCCTAAGTTAAAGATAACAATAAGTATTATAGGATAAAAACTAATATATAACAGTGATATGAAAACTAAGGCAACGTTGGTATTATAGAGATGATTTGCAATAGTCTGAGCGAGTCCGACCTCGAGTAAGCAAGTGAGGAGTTCAAGTAAGTTAGGATTAATATGTTGCTGTATTTTGAAAGCTTGAGATTATACTTGATTGTATTTATTCTGAGCTGATGATATGATCTTTGATTTACTGCTTAGCTTGTATTGTATGATTAGTATGAAATGATTGATCACCCTAAAATGGACCTAATCAAATATATGACTTGTAATCATAAATCAGACCTGCATAGTAACACATTAGGGGAAATTTAGGATTTTTCGACCAAATACCGATCCTTTTGAAAGGGATAGCGCTGGATAGCATAATGGGTCCTTTATTCATCCTTAGTCGAATTAAGTGATAGGTGAGGAGGTTGCGACAAGGGTGAAGTTAATGGTTTGAAGGTAGTCGTGGTAGGAGCGGTGTTTTCATTGCACAAGCCTAGGTTTGTTCATGAGCTATTGTATTAATAGCAACTCCTCAACTCAGATTAGAGTGGGCGCAATTTCTCTAATCTCACGACGGGTCGGATAACATTATACGATGGCATTTGCTTGAACATGCATTACACCTAATAAGTTGGTCGATAACCTTATTTGTGTTTATTGTTACGCCCCGAAGCGGCAGAGTCGTAACAGCCCTCGCCGTGTAAACCATCCTAAGATAGAAGTTGGCCTTATAACCGCTATCTTAGACCTGATCTACACAAGGCGTCCACGACTAACCCGCTTTGAAGGAAACGGTTTGTAATTTAAATAAATCATTTATCTAAGAAAGTGAGGAAATATATATATATATTATAATATAGTTATTGCAATTAAGGTTTACAATATTTCTCCGTAATATATTTCCTGGTTGTTACATTATTCAAAATGAAAAGTTCTAAAGTAAAAACTTAAACCTTAAAAATATAGTATTTTTCCTCACTCCCCAGGATCCAGCAGTTGCTAACTTCAGAATAGTTGTTGCCGCTTCTTAGCCAGCATCTGCACGATGTCTATAGGGATGTGAGCAACCATAGCTCAGTAAGTTAGGATGGAGGACTTAAAACTATACCATACATACAACAAGGTTTTCAATCACTTATTAAGTGCAATGCATGTGCAAGCAAATGCCATCGCACGACGTTGTTCGGCCTGTCGTGAGATTACAGAAATTGCGCCCGCTCTAATCCGGGTTGAGGAGTTGCCGTTAATGTAACAGTTTACGACCAAACCCAGGCTTGTGTAATGGAGACCTTGCTCCTCCCACGACTACCTTCGAACCATTGCCTTCACCCTCGCCGTGACCTCCTCTCCTGTCACTTAGTTCGGCTGAGGATGAAGAAGGGACCATTTTACAATCCTGCGCTATCTCTTCCGAAGGGGTCGGTATTTGGCCGGAGAGTCTTAAGTTCCCCTAACGGGTTGCCATGCATGTCCGATTATGATTACTGGTCGGATATTTGATTAAGTTCAATTTAGGGTGATCAATTCTTTCATACAATTCATACAATATATGCCAGAACAACAAACAGAATCATAGCATCACCCATAATCAAGCACATGCACACATTCAACTATCTAACAAGCACAACCAAGTATAATCTTAAGTCTCCAAAATACAGCATCGTATTAATCCCAACTTACCTCGACTCCTCGCTCACTCACTCGAGGTCCGATTTGCTCAAGTCATCGCCGATCATCCCTATAACACGAACGTGGTTTCAACTTTTCATATAAATATTATAGGTTCGTTTTATCTTACAACGCTTATTGTTCGGTTTTGTTTAAGGTTTAATATGCCTAATTATCTAGTTATTAAGTCTTTTACAATTATTCTAGGTTTGGGGTTAGGTTTAGGTTCGGTTTCTGCATCGATTTCTAAATTAAGTTTTAGTTTGACTTCTAAGTAATATTTTAGATTCCAATCCTAGAAATCCGTTTCAACCCATAATGTGAAATTATTCACATTACTTCCCGATCTCCTAATTACCATCATTACCTCTAATTAGTATTTTAGTCCATCCGGTACATTTAAATCCTTATTTGTGTACCGAATTTACTCATAATATGAGAAATTTTTACATTTTTCATATAATTACATAAATTCAAGTTTCTCATCAGATTTATTGTACGTTTTTATTATTATCACAATATCAATTTTTATTATAATATTTCCTATTTATTATATTTCCAATAATTACCTATTATGTATTATTACCTTTTATGTATATATTACACTTCTAATATTTCTATCACTCTAATTATCATCTCTAAACATCAATTATCATTTCAAAATGTCTAAATTCATCCTAAATCAAATTTTACTCCTAATTACTCTAATTTACAAAATTATCTTAAAATGTACTATTTTTCCATATTACTTATTTATTACATAATTAACCTAATAACTACATCTAACACTCTAATTGCTACAAGTATCATACTCCATCAGATTTTAACATCCTAGAACATGTACTTATTCACTAAGTCAGTAATTAATATCCTAATCACCTAATTAACTCCAAATTACCCATTTTATGCCTCATTTTAGGGCCTAAAAATTATCTAAAAATTTCGAAAATTAATTTTTGAAAACGGGCTTCATAGCACTGTTTTATATCATCTAAGTAATCTATACAAAAATTTTGGGCTTGAAACTATATTCCTGAGGTCATTTATTTCTAAACCGAAATGTGCTCGGTTTTGCAAGATTTCTTAAGGACCCTATATTACGGGACATGTTTTCATCAAAATAATATTTTTCCTACAAACTACATACAAAAATATCCTAGAATAACAAAATTAATAATTTTCTAATAATATTTACTATTTTTACAAAATTACACAAGAATCGGGCTGGAAATTGGACTCACCGGTTTGGGTGGCTGCGGCTACCGCGGGTCGCCGTGGCCTTGTCGGCTGGCCTAGCTACTGCCACCACTGTGTGGTGGTGGTGGCCGTCCACTTCCAGCTGCTTGTCTGGTGAGGGTTCCCTTTAAAAACCCTAACTACACAGTTTTTCTTATTTTTTTTCTAACTCGAATTTTTCTCTCAATTTTTGCGTCTCCCAAATTTTCTCTGATTTGTAACTGTCCAAATGAGCTTCTGAATTTTTCCTGCTATTTATAGGGCTTTAGAGGATTTATTGTGCATTAAATGGGACAAGACAATTGCCTTATCCCTTGATTTTTGGCTTTTATGTTGGCTTATTCTAATTGGCTGAATTTTTTCTCATTTTTCCCAGCTGCCACGACTCAATTCTGGATGATTCATGATTTTTCCTGATTTTTCTTGATTTTTTCTTAATTAATTATGAATTTTCTTTAAGCATTTAGTATTATTTTAGCATATTTTGCGTATTTTAAGTAATTACGCGTAGTTATACTTACATGTAAATTCATATATGGTACAAATAAATATTCTTAAATATTATTTAAGTCATTCTATTATTTTTAGTATACATATAATCTATCTCTAGTAATTTATTAGTTATTAGATTACACTTTTTGCCTTTTCAGTAATTAGCAATTATTATGTTTAAAATTTGAAAAATTTATAGTCTCTTATTTTATTACTTATATTCTTAAATTCACGTTTACGGGATCATTTTTATTAATATTCTTCTCAATAGTTTATAATTTGGGTTTGATCGAATCTTTTAATCGATCGCCCTAAACCTTGGGTTCTAAATTCAATCCTATGGTAACTTGGCTTAACTTTGGGGCTTACATTTATGGTTGTGGTATAGTTTTAAATCCTCCGTCTCGACTTACTGAGTTATGGTTGCTCACATCCCTATAGCCGTTATTGTAGTTGTTAGTGATGAAGCGATTTATAATCACCTTAATACTAGCAATTGCAGGATCTTGGGGAGTGAGGATGTAAATAGAAGACCAAATTCATTCTTTAGTTAGAATTATTTTAAAGCTTTTAACATTAGATTACATCTTCTGAATAGATTGCTAAATCTTGTAAATACTCTCAGATTAATATAATGTGAATATTTATTTTTCTTAAATTTACAAGTAAACAATTTATTTAATTTATGAATTGTTCGAGTTAGTCGTGAATGCTTTGTGTAAGTCAGGTCTAGGATAGCGGTTGTAAAACCAACTTCTATTTTAGAATGGTTTACATGGTGGGGCTGTTACGACTTTGCCACTTCGGAACGTGACAGTGAAGAACTATCAACCCCATGCATATACAATCACTACTCACGAGGGCAATACAACTTTGGATAGCTAAAGCGATGCGTGCAATTGAATAGTGTTGCGAACTTGTGCACTAAGTGTAAAAGTTGATAGTTGTAGCACCGGTGCATAGGTTTTTACATTACAAATTATCAAGAAGAAAGTAAAATTCTTAAATATGTAAACACGCTAGTCGTAATTTAGTTGTCTAAAGTGCACATGCACTAGGCAGCGACTTAGCTACCATAAGGGATTATTTAATGCCCAAACCCCTTAAACTCATTCTGAAGGGCTTTGGTCAGGGGATAAAATGTAGAAGGTTAAATTCAATATCAGGTTTCAAGCCCATTGTTTAAATGGATTTGATTTCTTAGGCTAAGGTGACAAGACTTGAGAAGCTAAGCCCATAAATTATTGAGATAATCAAAGGAGAACTGACATGATGGGCTTGGAGTAGGATCCATTGAATCGGTCCATTCAATTTAACATTTTTCAACTTGGCTTGTACTAATAGAATAAGGTCATTTGGGCTTAAGCCTATAAAGGATGCCCATCTCTTAGTCCATTAAAAAAGAAAGGATTGATCTTAGCCCTTTGCTGTTATCAAGATCCAACGGATGAGATCAAGGGCCATTCCCTATAAATATCCCTCTCCCTCCTTCATTTGAATAGGAGAGAATTGGCATTAACGCTGTTACTTTATCGGATTCTCACCATAGAAGATCAATCACTCAAATGCCTCAAGAAACATTACCTTGTTTTTCATCATTAATAGAGTTTGATGCCTTTAAGCTCCTTCGCCTATCATTGAAGTGTTAAAGCCTTGTTGAGATCGCCTATTTCTCCTCCTTATACTTTTCTCTTGGTAATTCCATACGAGTTACTTAAGTCATTTCTTTAGTCACGTGTAGTACGGCTTCACATATGGCATACACGTGATCCTTGCATCTGTACTTATACCCCACAATAAGGAAGTTCTATAAGCTACCTTGTATTCTTCTTGCACAAATTGGACCTAAACCCATAAGGATATACATGAAAAAAAAAAAAAATCACTTCAATTACTTGCCTAGCCCAAGCAGTATACGTGGAAAACCTACAAAAGTAATCAATCTATAGAGGAGTGAGCATTATACTTACAGTGAGATAATATACTTTCATTATTAAACATAACATCTAATAATATGAAAGTTGTCAACCAATATGATATATATGAGCAACTATATGAATGTAAGTAAGGATTGTGTGTGGCATTAAAGGAAATGTGAAGTTAAAGATATAATCTCTCTTTAACCAGGATTAAAGGTTCTTTACCCACCACACAGTAGATTGGGGTTGTTTGAAATAATATGTGACTCCTTAGCAACTGCCTTCATGGCACCTCAATGCACCCTTTAAATCTATAAAAAAGACCCCCAATGGTAACAGAGAATTCGGCTCCGAGAAACGCGTAACACTATACATATCACTCACTTCGTAGATGATGGAGCAAGGTTTATATCAATCTCTCTACGCTGTCGTATAAAAGTGAAGACAGCCTTCAATTTATGCGAATTCGTACCATATATGTCAAGTTTTATCGTAGAACTCCAGTTGTTAATTGGTTCCGTCTAGGATGACTAATAATCAGTATATCACAAGCATTTCATATGCAGCATATTAAAATTCAAACCAAGCGGTCAACACCTCAATCAATGCCCACTCGTTCCTTAACGACAACAATTATCATTTTCCAACACTCAGATCATAACATGTGCATTAAGAGGATAACGCACACTTGCAATGGGACCGTTTTCCTAATTATTAAAAGAGTACTAAAAAGTCGGGATGTAAAATATTAATATTGCAAATTTTGTTTAGTGATGTCGTGTCGAGTCCTCATTTGCATGGTGAATGCCAACCAAATTCGAACTTCTCGGCAGAAGTCAAGAGATATACGGGAGCGTAGACGACTTATGCGTTCGAACGCCCCTCTCCTTATTACCAAAATGATAGAACAGGTCACGGACAAACTTGTATCCAAGATCACATGCTTCGTTAAAATTACATTCCAACCGGTTTTATTACTTCCTAAATCAGTTAAACAAAAACAATATTATGGCAAACAAACACAATCAATGTAGTAGGTCAATTGTCCCATTTACTCAGGTCGCATTATTCCAATGGATTAATATCATAATTTATACCTCAATTTTATCATCTTTTGCAATTATATACCTAAATTTACGATTTGCTAAGCTATACATCAAATTAAAGATTTAGTTGCTACTGTTTACATTTTAATTAACTCTAATTCATGCTATTAATCTAGTCAGTATAATCAACTAATAGGTAGTTACCAATCATAGCTTTAGGAGGGTTACGTAATCTCTAAGAGGTTATCGGGAGTCACCTTTTACAGAATAGTGGATCACAATCTATTTTAAAAATATGGATTACAAGACCTATTGATTGGTAGTAGTAGGTGGTTAGGTTGTAGGGGGTCACTCTCTGCAAAAAAATGAGTTACGACCTACTTTAAAAATATAGATCACAAGATTCACTGATAGAGGCCATAAGTGGTTGTCTACGGTCTTAAGAGAGTTGCTTGACCCTCTTTAGGTAGTGGGTGGGCAACTTATTGATTGATTATGCTAATTAGATTAATGATATGAATTTGAATTAACTAAAAAGTAAATAATAACAACTGAATCTTGAATTAGTATATAATTAAACAAATTAAAACTTTATGTGTGTAATTATAAAGAGTGGCAAAGTTGAGTAATAAAACCATAACATTATTCCTTTTCTAATTGTAGTAGTTCGAAGGAGCTTTGCCAAAATCGGAAAGTCTTCTAAAATGGTGATACAAGTAAGTTAGTATTAAGGTTATGTTAAAACACATTCTTTTTCTAATCTATGTCTAATCAAACCATAGATTTTAATGGCTAAGCTTATGTTCTTTAGTTTAAGTTTATACTCATATATTTTTCTTGTTTGATTTTCGGATTATAAGGTCCTTTAATATGATTTACTTACTGTAAAGCATGATGGCTGGATAATAGAGGTTAAATATATTAATTTTATTGAATTATACAAGAGATATTTGAAGTTATATCATCTACATTCTTAAGAAACTTATTTTGTATTTCTAAATGCCACATCAATATATTAAGTAACTTTTTTATTAAGAAACTCATTGCTTTATTCCATAGTTCCTTTGTAAAAATTTCTTAACAATTTTTTTAAAATTTTTATAGGTCCTAATAAAACTACACAACCAATCAAAAAGAAAAAAAAAAAAAAACAAACTACTTTTACCATTGCTCTGTAGAGCATCGTAACTTAGATAAGTGACATGCTTCAATGGTGAAGCAAATTGCTTGGTCTTGGAGCATGTGAGAAGCATCCAGGTTGTGGATACTTTTAGGGAATTTTTATGGTCTTATCACTTATTTTGATGGGATTAATACAGCTCATCATCCCATCTTTAATTTTTATGGTCTTATTGCTTATTTTGACGAGACTGTTATAGCTTATTGTTTTATTTTTAATTTATATTTATTAGATCTGAATCATATAAAATATAAGATGAGATGAAGGATTGAGTTCATCTTATCAAAAGTATAGATGAGACTATGGTGAAATCCTTAAAATTACTAACAATTTTAAAATTTGAAAATTTACGAAACAATGAACAGAAGTTTTACGAAATTTGAGAGAGATTTTGTTATTAATATCGAAGGATTTAGGGCTGAGATTTGTTTGCTTTTAAAATAGAAGTAGAAGAGGAGTTTGCTTTTTCTTTTTCTTTGTTTTGCCAGAAATCAGAAGAGGAGTTTGAAGATGATGAACTAGAGCCGTATTTGGGGTAAATTTACAAAATTGATACTTATAATTATCTAAATTTTTGAAATTTCTTGTGATATTATATTGATATTATTTTTTTTTTCTAATCTTAACCATTAATTATATATGTTAGCATCTTAAAAAATTAACTTTTAGAAAAATTTTTTTTAGAAAATTCATATATGTTTATAAGGAAATGACAATTATATGTATGGAGTATGCCGAATGTGTATATCGTTCGAAGGTTAGATGTAAATGTGAATACCTACGGGATGGGTTTTCCACTTAAGTAAGAATTGATTGACCAACGAACTTACTTACCTGGACTCTAAATTTTCAGACTAAAATGTACATATGCTTAGATATTTTGTGCACTTTCTATTAATTTTTTTTTTTTTTAAAACTAAAACTTACGACTAGCCTATTTATATATTTTATAGGACATGAATACATACGGAAAGTTATTTTATGATTTTGATGTATTTTTCAGTATTTAATGTTCATTTGCTCTATATTTACTTATAAGGCTATAATTTTGAAATTCATAAAATTTGGAAGTAATGTCATCTTGAAGAGGAAAGCAATCAAATTCTCCATTGAAGAAGCTCTGTAGTTCGTAATATAACAGTAGTACAAAATGAACTTAATTAATTAACTGAAGCGTAAACAGAGTCTTATATCTGATACAAGCGGCTAACTAAAATGCTAGCTAGGATAAAAATAATAACTTAGATCCAGTTCGCTTCCAAGTGGACCGATAAATAAAACAAATATGGTATCTTGACATCTCGCCCCTTAATTTGGACTTTTGCAACGTCCTAACTTGGACCGATGAATGATAAGCCAGCAGCAAAAGTAAGCTTGGTGATATATTCGCTAGTTGATGATGCAAAGCAATACAATTAACTCGAAGAAATCCTTGTGAAATGTGTTGGCAAACAAAGTTAACATCCATGTCTATATGCTTGGCTTATCCATGTTGATAAGGATTAAAAACTATATGTTTTGCGGACTTATTATCACAAAATAAGTCAATTGGCAAAGAAATGGGATGTAAAAATCATGCAAAATATAAAAGATCCAAAGAAGTTCCTTAATAACTGTAGCAAGACTCTTACACTTAGCTTCAGTAATAGTGGTATTAATTGTAGTTTGCTTCTCATATTTTCAAGATTTATAGCCCATGTGTTGCTTTCACAAATGCAATAGTTTGTTTATTCTAGTCTTGAAAGATGAATGAAGAAGAATTGATTTAGGCTATCAATTTATCATGAATCAATGCACAATGAACCGATAAAAGGTTATGGGTAAAATCGAGTACAAACAAGACATTGGTAAGGGTCAAGAAGGATTAACATGAATGGAACTGGCAAGTTGAACAATTTTGATATTACCCTGGAAGAGGATGCAACAAGGTTTGAAAATCATGAAATAATAAACGAAATAGACTTTTATGATTAGTAGCACCCGAGTCCATAATCCATGAACTAAATTTGTTATTAAAAGCACTAAAACAAGAATGGGAAGAAAAAGTTCCAGCAAAGTGGATTGCATTATTCATCATAGAAGAATCATGGTCTACAACTTATTGTTTCCCTTTCATCATCTTAAGAAACGATTGCAAACAACTTGAACAACCATTGGATCCCTTGCATTACTTGAACTTCCAATAGAATTCTCAAGCACAATGTTAATTCCATGTGTATTAGAAACATCAAAAAGAGAACTTGCCAACATAAACTTATCTGTCACATAGTTGGACAAGGACTTGTTATTTTTAGAAGAAAAGTTCACTCCTTTGTACCAATTAGGGTACTTTATTAGTTGAAAACAAGATTCTATAGTATGTCCTTCACTTTTGCAATGCTTGCAAAAGACTTTAGCTTTTGCTTTTCTCTTATCAGCACTCTCTTTAAAACTCACTCCACAATAAACATTGAATGAAATTCAGTCAACAACACCATGAGAATTCCTTTTTTTTTTTTTTTTTTTTAGACTTATTGAACAATATAATAGGCCTTTCTTGCCAAAGCGAAAGGATCAATTGACAATATGTGACTCCTACATTGAAATCCTCATTCAAGCCCATAAAAAATCATATCAACTCAATTTGTGATTCAAAATCTATAATCCTTTCTCTAAGTTTGCAACTACTATATTCTAGTTGACTACATTCGTAACATGGATTGGATATTAAAGCACCAAGTTCATCTCTACATTTCTTTAACTTGTTGTAATAGATGACAATTGACTGGTTCTGTTTTTTTTGAGTTGCTAATTTCGTGTTGCAACTAAAAAAATAAGAGGATTGTTGCCTTGTCCATATTGCTCATTTAGCTCTCTACACAATTCCGATTGTGCATAAAGGTAATTTTGGAAAAACTCACTAAGCATGGAATTAAGCATCCAATAGCACATGATATAATCACAGTGAATCCACTTAATATGATTAGGCAAATTCTCATTAAGTCTAGGAATTAATCCATTTGCAAACCCTAGCTTGAGTTTCGCATCTAATCACATTTTAATTACTCGGGTCCAAGATAAGAATTTCAATCTATTAAAGACAATATTTTTTATCGACATACTTGAAGTAGATGTGTCGATATGTAAAGTGGATTAGAAATTGCTTGATTGGTCTAATCATTCATATTGAAGGTAAAAAGCTAATTAGTGTATTCAAAGAAGAGCAAGAGCAGGATAAGAAAAAAATAACTCGGAGAGAATCAGTAAGAATCGATGCATACCATGGTGCTCCAATACCACGTAAAATTAGGAAGTAATATCTTGTTGAAGAAAAAAGCAATCAAATTCTCCATTGAAGAAGCTTTGAATTAGTATATCTGATGCAAGAACTAACCAAAACGATAGCTAGGATAGAAATAACAACTTTGATCCAGCTCAGCTTCCACGTGGACTAATAAATAAAACAAATATAGTTTCTCGACAATATTAAAATCTTTTCACAACCATTATATCAATCTAGGAATATTACTTGATAACTTCTATTGCGATGATTTTCAGTTTATATTTACTTTTTGTTATTATTTGGGCTCTTAATTTGCTTAATATTAGCCTATTGTCTAATAATGGCATCGAGAGTTAATATCTAGTAGTTTGATCATTATTAATGTAATGACTGTTATATGTATTCTTTATTGTCTATTCCTTTTCTTTTCTTTCTTTTCTCTCTTTTTTTTTTTTTCAATTTTCACATGAAAAATTTTTTTCTTCAAAATTGTAGAGGATACTTGGTTCTTCCAAGAGGTCGGGGGTATTTTGTACTCATTTGATCGTCCCAACTCCTCAGTAGCTTTGTTATCTAAATGCCCTATTGTATTGGACCTTTACAAAGTCTAAGCTCTTATTCTTTAATTCCTGATTTTTTGAATCTAAATTTTGACCCTTAGAGGTTAAATTGTATAAATTTATAATTTTGATATTTTCTTTTTGTTATCATTTGCGCTCTTAATTGACTTCATACAAGCCTATTGTCTAATTAATCACAACGAGACTTAATAGGTAGGAATTTGATTCTTACTAATGTCATTAATATTATGTTATTATTGTTGTCATTTGTGTTTTGTTTTTTTATTTTTTGATTTTCACAGAATGCATAGAATCTGATTTCTTAGAAATTTAATTACCAATCCATTGTATGTTAATTTATAAAGAAGAAGATTGTGTGTTTTTAGAGAGAGAGAGAAGCATTGATTTTATTAGAAGAGCTAAGAAGTCATATAGGAATTAAAATCATAATGCTACCGTAAGAAAACGAATGTAAATCCATAAATTTTAATGAATAGGATTTTATGTGAGACTGGATTCATAACTTATTTTTGTTATCAAATCATGGACAGATTTTTAAGAATTTTTTTTTTTTAATTACAACAGGGAGGGAGAGAGGAGATTGAAATTATTTTCCTCATTAAGATAACTTTAGTCAGATAAAATGAAGCATTAAATTCAAAGTGCTTTTTTATGAATACATGGAAATGGATGTTGAAGAAAAAGTTGTCCATATTTAACGAGGCCAAATATGTTAGTATTCATGCTGGTCGCATGTGGGACATTTTTGCATTCCTGTAGGGATGGACATAGGATTGTAATATCGGAAGGCTATATTTATAGTTTTTTAGATCCATGAGGAGATACCTCGTAAAAAATATTATATTTTCTTCTTGCAATTATATAGATTGTACGATATCATGCTTTCAATTGTCTTTTTTTTTTTTTTAAATTAATTTAAAATGATTTTATTTATTAGAGATGTAAAACATAAGGCATACAATACCTTGAATTACCTAATAAATAGACAAAAATAAATCATAAATTGCCTTGTGAAATATATTATATATATATATATAGCACCGTTTGGAAACCAATGTCCCTGCACATATAATATAACTAACGAATGCCCAATGCCACCTTTTAAGTTTAGAGGACATTTTATTGTTGGGAAAAAAGGAAAAATATACCATAAAATACTCGTAAGCATAAAAATTAATCCTTAAATACCTCATTAAAGCAAAAAGGAATAATCAGCGGTTTCTTTCTTTCTTTTGTTTTGATTTCTTTTTCTCTATATCATGTAAATTTGATAAATTTCGTAGATTTACTAAATAATAAACTCTAAAAAATATTGTTAAGGTGGGCAATCCTATCCTTTAATTTCGTCCATGCACTTTATTAGGATTTGCTTTCCCCTTTCTCATAATCACGTGACTTTCTTTTTTTTTTCTAATCAACTATTATTATAACAATCAATAAAAGAAAAAAACTAAATCTATTTTATTATCAAATCAGTATTTATACTATTAAACTATAAGATTTGGACTTTCATCACCAAATTTATATTGCTGTCTTGTCCGGCTACCACTGAATTTGGAAACTAAGAATATCCACACATAAAAAAAGTTTGAGAGAAGACTTCACACATTCTATATATTTTCAATTTGGTATGTTAAAACTTGATTATATTTCCAAGTATGACATGGACAGTTTCCATTTGTAAGGAAAGATGCAACCAGCAAACTATCTTGTTATCTCTGGCTCAGAAATTCCAAGCACCTTGTTTTTATTGTTTAAGATAGGTATTTAAATTTCCCTAGATATGGATTTTAATTTCAGATCTCTCCAAAAAAACAATTAGTAAAGCCCCCTATTCCATGTGGCTGGCAATATGGGCATACAAATTGCCTCCATTCATTAGCCCACCAAAGAGTGTAACCTCCCCCCTACAAATGCAATAAAACCTGGCAAACACCATCCTTTTCGAATTCCTCTCACGGAGAAAGTGAGAGAAAGAGCGAGAAACTCTTTTAGCCCTAGCCAACTGAACGATGAAATCGTCTTTGTGGGATTTAAGGTACCTTCCTGAGTTCCGACGTGCCACCAATCTTCAATGTCTTATCAAATCCACCATCCCTTCTGTTCCAAAAACTACCCTTCCAAGGGTACATTTTCTCTCTCTCTCTCTCTCTCTTTTTAATTTCATGTTTTTATTGTTCTTATTGAGTTCATGAAAATAATTCAAACTTACATGAATCAAGGATATCATCTTGTGATTTTGAGTATATAAATTGATAGTGATAATTGGTTTGGTTGATATGATAAGCTTTTCATTCTATGATTACTCAAAATATTTCAATTAATTTATTTTTCTTCAATTTGCTTTTCCTCTATTTTAGATGTTGATATATTTTCATGCCATATTTTACTCCTTTGGCTAAAGGGTGATTTTCAAGTGCTTTCATATGATAAGATTTCTCTAAGATTTATTCTATTTATGTTGACATAAATTTTGCATAAATATGAGTAATCTCGTCGCCTTATACGGAAAAATTTGTCCAAAAAAGGGAAAAACAAAGAAGAGATCTGGCTTTCTGATTTTAATTGTTTCTTTCCTATCTATATAACTGCATTCTTCTCAAAATCTATATTCATTTTCATTTGTGAAAACTATATTCATAAGGGGCTTTTGATATTCAGATGTGATAATTAATTTCTTTTGGTCAATAAGATAATTAATTAATGCACAAATGTGATGGATATATTAAAAGATAAGTACATCGACATTAATTTATCCGTTATATGGTATTGTATTTATTTATATATTAAAAGGTAATACGGCTTTCTCTTGCATAATCTTAATATATAATAGCCGTTATAATAAAAAAAAATATTTTATACAAAAATTGAACTCCAATAATTACACTATAAGTTATTCAAATCGAAACATTTTTCTACTAGCCAATCAAAAGATACCAGGTACCTTTTATTTAATTTCATAGAATAACTTTCTAATATAGGAGTATCTATTTTCGTGATATTAATTGTAATAGATTACATATATCGATTATTATAGAATCTACTATAGCGGTTTTTTTTTTTTTTTGGTCATATTCAAAATCCTAAATTTCTGTTAAGGCACTTGTGCCACGTGAATCAAGTTTTCCTCTTTCTAATCACATCGATCGGTCATTATAGAATCTGATTAAAAATATATATCCTCTCGTCATACTCTCTAATCCCATTCTGCTATTTATGATGAATATTTAATGTGTATCCTTTTATATCTTCAATAAAATGCAGAAAATGCAAATGGATTAGTATGAGTGCTAAGCACACACTTGCAAAATCTAATAAAATACCACATTACATAAGATATAAAATTTTTTAATAGACCTACAATTTTGTCTGTTTTGAATCTCCTTTTTATTTTTAAATTGCATGAAATTGAATAATTGTCCTCATTTTATTTGAGGGGCACCAATAGGGTTTACAATAGGCTCCATTCAGTGGGAAAATAGTAATTATGGGTCTAGGGCTTGTAAAACTAAACATTTCTTGATGATGCTTTACACTCTCTTCTTTAAATAATTTTAAGTTCATGGAAAATAAATAAAATCAATAGTGAAGAATTTTAATATTTTCCCTTTTATTTTAAAGCTTTCTGGTATATGCCTATGGGAAATTCATTTTTGCCTATGAAATTGCTAAATCTAGATTGTCTCAATGAGAAAGGTTAAATGCTGATTTATCATTTATGATTTGATCGTTATTGATGGACTTATATAGATTAAACATTGTCAATAATTGAAAGTTTTAATATGGAATCATATCTAAAAAAAAATCTTTTCATATTCTCATCCAAAACTATGTATATTACATACTTATTTCGCTCACATAAAATTAAAATGTAATAAAATGTAATTAATCACTAATATCCTTACATAAATTAATAAAAGCAAAAACTTTATTTAGAAAATTATATTGCTTAATTTTACCTACGGAGATTATCTTGGTGGAAATTCATTGATCGTATGCCTCAAACTGCAGATGTCCGTGTATTTGGTCGTCCCCATTAGAATGACTCACTTAAAATGTTCAAATTAAATGTAATGCTGAATATGTATTTACTCTTTTAAAAAAAAAAGAAAAGAAAAGTAAGATATGTATTTATTTTATCATAGCAACAGAAAAGATAAATTACGTTAAATATTCAAAGAGACAGAGGTTGTGTTAAGTTTTGCATTATAGTATTCCCAGAAACTAAAAGGAGGTCGGCCAACTAAAATTTCATTTCACAAGTAAGAATAATAATAATAATAAGATTTATTTTCTTTCTTATTTTTTCTTCTTAATCTAAACAGCCTCTTCCGGGTGGTTCGACTGCACCGAATGAAAAGAACGATGAGGAAGATGAAAAGGTGGAGTCATTTTTGCTCAAGGACTTTTGGGATTGTTACAAAGATTGGAGTGCTTATGGAGTCGGGATCCCAATAATGTTAAAGGATGGGGATACTATTGCCCAATATTATTTTCCTTCTCTCTCAGCCATGCAAATATTCACTATCAAACCTCAGGACGACAAAACCCCCACAGAGAGTGATATTTTCAGTTATAATGACGATAAAATGAGCAAGACCACTGAATCCAAGACTGAAAGCAGTAAGATCTCAAGCATTTCTTCAATTTATTGATATTCATTCTGAGAAATAAGTATATTTCATTTTCGCTTTTAGGTCAACTTATAAAGAGTGCATGGCGATCCCTAAGTTTTTCTCACTTGCATGAAAAATTAGTCCACTAATAATCTTATAGTCAAAATTAATGTGATGACTATTGCAATTATTTTTCCTTTCTTGAAAATTTTTTAGATAGAAAATGCAACTTGTGTGATGTGAAATAATATCTTATCTTCGCAGTTATTAGAATATACTTATAAATTCAATTAAAGTCATCTTAGATTATCATATATATTAATAATGAGCTTATTTCATATTTTTAAATATCACGTCAATATTTAAGAAACTTTTTTTTTTTTAAGAAATCCACAATTTTCTCTCTTCCTTCACAAAATTTTTTTCGTAATTTTTTATTTATTTTTATCCCAATTAAAACACTCAAACAATCAAAATTATAAAAAAAAAAAAAAAAAAAGAAGGAAAGTGACGCTGCACAATGATTAAGTCTCGACTTCCGGGTTTCATCTACCTGTGCCAAGAACTATCAACTATCGCTACACATGCTCTTATTAGTAGTTTGACTCCTTTGGGAAGTTTTTAAAAGTGATATCCATACTTTAAGAAACTTTACTCTTAAAAACCTATAAAAGGTAATATCCTTAATATTTTTCTTATACTTTATTTCATACCCATGCAGGTTGTACTTTATTATAAATAAATCCAACGAGCATCACTTTATGTATTGTACTTCCTGGATGGATAGGCCCTTATATAGGGGCTGCTTCTTATTTAAGGGTTTAACTTCAGTAGTCGAAGGCAATGGTGTAAATAAATTAGCCGATTCATAGATTACTCAATTTTTATTATTTGATATTCATTCGAATTCAATTCAATAAGAATTGATTTAGGCACATGTTTGGGTTTTAGCTCTTCTGAGTAGTTTATTGAATTGAGATTGAGTTTGAACTTATTTGGCTTGATCTCATTTATTTAGTTGAGCTTGAAGTAAAAATTAAATATATATATATATATATATGAAGTTTTACAAGTCTGAATAAGTTAAAAGAGCTTCAATAAAAAAATTAACTAAAAAGATTGAGCTAAATTAAGTTAAGAGCCTTGATAAATAATTGAGCTAAACAAGCTTAAATGAGTTTGTGATAAGGAACTCCATTGGAGAGGGTTTGCGGAAGGTCCTTTTTTCGTTTTGCATAACAAGATTGATTAATTGAAATGCACATAAAAATATGGAAACTGAGTTTGGAGCATTGAGGGAGCGATAAATCTCACATAGTGAATGGTTTGGAAGGGGAAAAATGAAAAGAGAGAAAGAGAAAGAGAAAGAAAGAAATCTACGAATTCCTTTTTTCTTTTTTCTTTTTGGATTCCCCTTATTTCTAATTCAATATATTAATACTATATATCAATTTAAAAATATAAAATATATGTAATCAAGCGCATTAACAAGGTAATATAATTACACTTATAAAATTGTCTATTATAAAATAATCTAAAGACAATAATTTTTTCTTTTCAAAATTGTTTAGATTATTCATTTCTGTATTCCTTTAATCAACTGCTTAAAAAGCTGCATTTATACTTTATATGAAAGAAACTTCTTGTAGCCATTATTCATTCTAAAGGTAATGCACATCATTCAAGCTTTCTCATAAGCTCACAGCACATGTTATTGTCTGTTAGTATCATATACGTTTTGTTCAAGAGGAAATTAGTAACAGAGAAACCTCTTCATTATTTAGAAATGATAAGACGGGTTTTCTCTCGAAGAGATAATAAAGGGATTACTATTTCAGAACAAACATTATTGAAAACAATTTTGATGATCAAATGCTGCCTAAGATGTGGGCCTATTTCATTTTGCCATTTTGAATTAGTAAAAAATTACGCAAAATTATTTTAAATAAGGTCTCTCTTTCGGTATTTTACAATAAATGTTCCGAGTAAAGGTAAAAGCATTTTACATTTCTCCAGGTTTTGGCTCTCTATCAGCTGACCAAGAAGCGTCCCTTTATGACTTTGGCGAATTGTATTGTCAATACAATGAGATAGTCAATCCATACGGCAGAGTCCCGCTCACAGAGAAGGTAATACACTATTATGTGTAATGCGTTTTTTGGTCTCCTAGTTAAGAAACTTACCAAAAAAAAAAAAAAAAAACATTTTTTCATCTTTCTGAAACTGATCATACAGTTTACAAAAAATATTATTGTAATTAATTTGACTCTTATTAAGTATCCCGGAAAAACCCGTTAATATTTTTCTCTTGCAAACTGTAGCTCAATATGTTCAATTTCGTGCTTGAATAGATAAAGGAATTGGCAAAGAAATATCCTGGCTTGACAACTTTCAAGAGCACTGAACTCTCTCCTCACAGTTGGGTGGCCATAGCTTGGTACGTATGGAAATTAATAAATTATATAGCAAAATATACTTGCCTACTCTGAGGTACGACACGATGTGGTGATTAGTAATAAATCCCACTTGGGAAACATTTATTTTTATTATGATCGACTCTTTTGAATTTATATATATATAATATAATATAATATGGTATGGATTTAACTTGTAACTTTAGGAATTATAAATGTCGAATATGAAGTTTAATTTGAAAATTTTCTTGCTTGATTGAATAGGTACCCCGTCTATCACATCCCGGTGGCTACAAAACTGAAGGATCTATCTGCAGCCTTTGTAACTTATCATTCATTGTCTCTGGCATCTCAGGGTAGGTTTTTTTTTTTTTCCTTCTGTATCTACACAATTTACTTTTTCATATTTATTGGTAATTGATTAATTTGGAGAGAGACTACTAGATAATTGGTACATTTATGTTTTGCATATGACTCTTATTTTTTGGATTTGGGTGGAAAGGAATTTCTCTCCTGGTATAAGCTTTAATTAGGGTTTACTATAACAAATGGGGAAGATAATCATTAATTAAACTAATTATCTCTTCTCTAACACCGTTAACCAAGGGAAAAAAAAATGCAAATTGCAAATAAACTTTCTAAATTATTGTTTAAATGTGAATAAATCTTCTATATACTTCACAAGAATGCATTCATTTCTCTATTCTTAACTTCTGAAAATATGCATATCTTCAAATAACTATTAAAGACCTAAAACTGTTACTATTTATGATTGTTTTAGCATGGTTTTGAAGTCTTAACAATAGTTTGGGTTAGTAATAACTTATATTTAACGAAATTTGTATCTTAATCTTGTTGGTTTGATTGATGTCCAAATTTTTGAAACTCCTTTCCTTGTCCACATGCCACACCGTATACCCACGTTCTAAGCTCCATTCTATCCACGTGTTTACAAACTGATGTCTGTCTGTCTGTGAAGGGGTAATAGGTGCTATACTGAAAGATTGTAGAGGGAGTGATCTGACCACCAAAATCCAAAACAAATTTCGCCAAAGCAAGATCAATGGAACTAACGCGATCGCGCCGTTTGCTATGACCACTTACAAGATGTTACGCGGACTTTGGGTTGATCCAGGGACGTGTGACCACGAGATGCTCACCATCAATCAGCGGGCAGCATGGCAATGGTTGAAACACCACCACTTCCACCATCATGACTTTGAGTTCTTCATATCCCGTGGTAACTAAGCCAGTAAAAAAAACTTATCGACAGCTAGCATGATTTCTTAAGAGAATCTTATAAAGACTAGATGCATGCTTGTTAAAATGGGTGCTTCTTTTACCTTAATGTTTCTAAGATATAGACATGCTTTTGTACTGTTTGAAGTTGAAATGGCCTTCCCTCTTGTTTTAGTTAACAAAAAGAGGTCAATGTTTCTTAATATGATATGACTTTGACTAATTTTTTATCTTAATCGGTGACGAAATTTCTTAGAGCTAGATGATGGATGCGGTTTTTAAATCTCTATATGATATTGAAATCTTAATTTAAATTTCTGATGTTATTAGATGTCATATTCAATTAAATTATTTTCATTTATCAAATTTACTATGCCGCCTTTCATCATTAAATGTTTTGCTAGGAAATACTTCTATGGATGGGGAGCCAACAAATTATGTAGTCGAATATAACATTTAGTTATTCCAAAGTTCAAAAATTGAAAAATTATTTTAAAGTTTAGACGATAATTTTAACGTTAGGAGATATAATTCTAGTGGTTTCAATCAAAGACAATAATCGAAAAATTATTAATAAATGTCAGATACCATGATTTAAAGGGAAGTTTTTGGAATAATAATAATAATAATTTAAGTAAATTAACACTAGCTTGCTTTTAAGAGGTGATGAATAAACTTATGGATAAACTGCGGAAACCACTCCTAAAAACTTTTATGATTATATAAAGACCCCTAATTTTTAAAATTATGGGTGAAAAGGTGCATCTCATTACAGAGTATTGAATTCCTTTGATTATGGAAATCGAGTATATTTGCAATCTCAATAGATTTATTGATCACACATTATTCTTTCATAAAAAGTGGTCGATCAAACTTCCTTTCTTATGCTTAAATACATAGTTTTTTGTGTGAAGATAGCAAAACTAAAGAAGGGAATTTAATTGGTTATTTCTCTTATTCATCCGTGAGACAAGCATAAAGACATCGGTGATGATTAGGGTTCTAAGTTTTCTGAGGTTGTGATTCATTCTAAGAGGTATAATTAAAATCTTTGTTGAACTCGAGTCTTCTATAATAATTATATTTCGATTTAGAGCAATATTTTTACCTGATTATGGTTGTTGGGGATAATCATGATTATGATCTTGTTTAGGTGCCATAATAATGGACAACAAAATAGAGAAGATAATAAGATACAAGAATTTTTATGGTTCGGTAATTAACCTATGTTCATGAGTGCAGCAAACAAAAAAATCCACTAATAATAAAAAAAGAATGATATAAATATAAAAGGGAATAACACTCCAAACTTTTAACCCAATTACACTCAATATACTTACAAATTAAGGATTTTCTCTCTATTCTTTCCAACTCTCACATACTCTAACACACTCACCACTCACTCTTAGATCCAAAATGAGTTACCTTACTTACTTATTTATAAATTTTATAAATTGGCATATGTGAATTGCTATAAATTACAAAGTCAAATAATTTTGATTTAATAGTATGCGAATTCTTCTTCATTTTCTCAACAAAGTGTGGCTATTCATTTTTAACTCTCATATATTCTAACTCACTCACCACTCGCTCTTAGATCCAAAATGAGTTACCATACTTAACTATTTATAGATTTCATAAATTAGCATAAGTGAATTGCCGTGAATTGCCATGAATTACAAAGTCAAATAATTTTCGCTTAATATTATGCAAATTCTTCTTCATTTTCTCAATAAACTGTAGGCTATTAATTGTGATAAAAAATTTACCCAACTATTTTGTCAAAATAGCCTATCATAAATCATGGTAAATCAAGATTTACATTTACGATATTAAAGAAGCCTACCATAAATTTTGGTATTCACATTTGCCATTAAAAATTCAAGTCACAATAACAATCTTCACCTTAACTTAACTTTCTTTGTTCTATAATTAGAAGATTCTCTCCACCTTCTCCACATAGCCCTTAAAGGGTAATCTTAATTGCCATAAATGCTAATCAAGTCTAAATAATGTTTGAACTTGCTTATTGAAAGAGGCTTAATCAGCATATCAACTACATTATTTGTTGTACCAATTTTCTTGACAATAATATTTCCTTGAGAAATAATATCTCGAATGAAATGGTACTTCATGTCAAAATGTTTTGTGCTTTCATGGAACATTTGATCCTTTGTCAAGTGGATAGTACTATGGCTATTATAATGGACGAGAGTCACTCGCAAATTTGAGCAGAGTTCACTTAATAAATATTTTAACCAAATAGCTTCCTTTACAGCTTCAACAATTGCCATGTACTCAACTTTTGTATTTGATAATGGAATTGTTGATTGTAAAGTAACTTTCTAATTGATAGCACAATTGTTAAGGGTGAAGACATAGCTTGTGATGGACTTTCTTTTATTAAGATTACCTGCATAATCCGAATCAACAAAACTAATTACATTTCCCTTACTTTTCCCAAATTCCAAACACGTACTAATAGTGTCCTTAAAATATCTTAAAATCCATTTCATAACTTTTCAATGCTCCTTATTAGGATTTGACATATATTTGCTAAAAATATTAACAACATATGTAATATCAGGATGAGTGCAAATTATTCCATACATAACACTACCAACATCACTAAGGTAGGAACATGAGACATATGCTCAATATCATCATTAGTTTATGGTGACATAGTTGTTGAAAGCCTAAAATGAACATCAAGTGGAGTACTTACAGGTTTAGCTTTTTTCATTCCAAAATGCTACAAACTTTCTTAACAGAAATCCTCTTAAGTTAAATGAAGTTTACTTGCCTATTCTATTCCTTTTAGTCTCTATAACAAGAATTTTCTTGGCTGTTCCCAAATCTTTCATCTCAAATTGACCACTTAACTTTTCCTTTAATCTGTTGATCTCAAAAATATCCTTGGCAACAATAAACATGTCACTGAAATAAAGCAACAAATAGATAAATGAACCATTGTCAAAATTTCTAAAATATACACAACTACCATACTGGCTCCTAAAGTAGCGGTGTTTAACCACAAAAGAATCAAATTGCTTATACTACTGTTGAGGAGACTACTTTAAACCATATAATGATTTCTTCAATAAGCAAACATGGTCTTCCTTGCCTTCAATTTCAAAACTTTAGGTTATTGCATGTAAACTTACTCCTTAAGTTCACCATGTAAGAAGGTAGTCTTAACATCTAGTTGCTCTAACTCTAAGTCATGCATAGCAACTAGAGTACGTAAAACACGAATAGAGCTATGTTTAACAACAGGAAAGAAAACATCATTAAAGTTAACTCCTTATACCTGACTATAGCCCTTTGTAACCAATTGTGATTTATATCCGACATCTTCAACTCTTGAAATGCCATCTTTCTTCTTAAAGACCCATTTGCAATCAACAATCTTCTTATCTTTAAATGGTTTGACCAACTCTTAGGTTTTATTCTTATGAAGAGATTTTACCTCTTCTTGCATAGCTACTAGCCATTTCGCAGAATCATTATAAGAAATAACATCTGAATATGTTGAAGGTTTATTGACTAAATCTATCTCGTGTGCAACCTTTAAGGCATACAAAACATAATCTACTAATTTGGCAGGTTTTCTTTTCTCTTTTCGTGGTTTTCTTCTAGCAATAGAGAAATCTTCTTCTTCTATTAATTCTTATACTTCTGTAGAAGTAGGCAACTGAGTGGGCTTTACATCGAATCATCATGTGGAGAAGATGTACTCTCCACCTCAAACTCATCTTCCTTCTACTTGTCAGAACTTTAAGCTTCTTTTTTGGAAGCGATAGAAGATTGCTTTTTCAAGTAAAGCATTGTAGATTCGTTAAAGATAACATCCCTACTAATGACAGACTTATATATTTCAAGATACCATACTTTACATCCTTTAACATAAAAAGGATATCCAATAAACATGCCCTTTTTAGATCTCAATTCAAGTTTTCCATCATTAACATGAACATAGGTAGGATATCCAAATATCCTTAGGTTTAAATAATTAGTAGGATTTCCTAACCATGCATTTTTTAGAGTTTTACAATTAGTTGATGCAGATGGAGAATGACTTACCAAAGAGTAAGCTGTAGAAGCTACTTTTGCTTAAAAATCATGTGATAAGCCATAATTAGATAACATATACCAGATTTTCTCTGGCAAAGTTTTATTCATGTGCTTAGTTATGCCATTTCATTGAGGAGTTCCTTAAATTATGAGATGTCTTACGATACCTTTATCTTTGCAAAATTTATGAAACTTCTTATTGCGAAACTCATTACTGTAGAACTTTAGGCCATTATCAACATGGAGGTGCTTAATCTTTTTACCTGTTTGGTTTGCTACTAGAGTCTTCCACTGCTTGAAAGTAACAAAAACTTCATTTTTCAACTTTAAAAAATAATCCCATACCTTCTTGGAATAGTTATCAATGCAGGTAAGCATGTACAAAGCACCACCTTTTGAGGGAACAATTGCTAACCTCCAAAGGTCTGAACAGATATAATCTAAAGTACCTTTAGTAATATAAACTCCTATATTAAAGTTGACTCTTTTGTATTTGCTAAAAATACAATGCTCACAAAACTCTAATTTGGATGTACTTTGGCCACAAAGAAGACCCCTCTTGCTTAACATTGTTAAGCCTTTCTCACTCATGTGCCACAACTTGGTTAGATTTGAGTCTGACATGGAAGAAGCTACAACCAAACAAACAACAATAGATCCTTGTAGCACATATAATCTACGAATTTGCTTAGCCATCATGATAACAAGAGCTCCTTTTAGAAACTTCAAAACTCCATCTTCACTAGTAAATTTGCAACCATTTTCTTTTAGAGCAGATGAAGAGATGAAGTTCTTTTTCATGTCTGGAACATGACGCACCTTGATTAATATTCTTACAATGCCATCATGCATTTTGATTTTGATAGTTCCAATGCTAGCAATTTTACAAGGATGATTGTTGCCCATCAATACAACTCCTCTATCTACAAGTTCGTAATAAGAAAACAAATCTTTATGGAGACATGTGGAATGAACATGCAAAATCTAAAATCTATCATTATTTGGCACCTTTCTCTGTTACATCATAGACATTACATTCGAGCTCATCTTCCATAGTACTGGCTTTAGTAGGCTTGTCATCTTTCTGATTCTTCATTCTACTTTTATTTTGTAACTTGAAGCAATCAACTTTTATATGTCTCTTCTTTTTACAGTAATTACAAGTCCAACTACTATATTTAGATTTTGTTTTCAATTTAAATTGATGGTTGTTGTCACGCCCTGAATAGTTCACACAAAGCGTACACAACTCAACTAGCTTGAAATGCCTATTTTGACACCTATTAATAACCAAACTTGTGATAGAGCTTTACAAAATACCTGTTTTATATAACCTGTTGTCTTGTATCATAATAGTATTTATACAAACGTTTTACGTCCAAAGGTAAAGTTTACAATCAGAGTTTATTAAAAACTACAAGTAGGCTCATAGGGAATTCCTAATTAGTTTCTTAAAAAACAAAGTCAAAAGCCTAAGTTCAGTTGATTCCTCAATTTTCACTTTCCTAAACAGCAGCATATTAATTTAGAAACGGTGGTATCTGAACATCCTGACCTCACTCAATACCTGCAAAAGAGTTTATAGGAATGTGAGCATAACTAGCTCAGTAAGTAGGACGGAGTTAGAAGAGTATTGTACAAACATAAATAAGGTTAATAATTATGATGAAAAGTAATGTAATCAATCAAATGAAACATCGCAGAATGTTGTTTGGTTTACTGTGAGGTTAGAGAAATTACATCCGCTCAAACTCGAATTGAGGAGTTTTATTGCAACTCAAGTCATACCAAAGTCAGGCTTGTACAATGGAGAACACCCTTCTCCTATGATCACCTTCAAACCATGGCCCCTAACCTTACCGTAACCTCTTTGCCTGTCACTTAGTTCGACTAAGGATGGGAAATGGACCATTTCAGTTATCCTCATCGAAGGAAGTCGGTATTTGGCCTGACACTCTTAATCGTTTCCCTTAATGGGTGTTATGCATGTCCAATTTTATTTTAGTCGAATAAACGTTAGTTTTAGTTAGGGGTGGCCAACAAGTTCATATAATACAAAGTCAATGCAAACATGTAGAACAGTATACCAAGGAGTTGAACTCTTATAACAACTAAGTATCATTCACACACATAGCATGTGCACAGTCAACTAACTACAAACACAACCAGAAGTACTCTTGGGTTTTCGGATACTTTAAACAGTATCCCAATAAGCGATGAAGCTACAATCCCAACTTACTTGTTTAGACGTTCACTACTGCTGACTCGAATCGTTAACTGTCTTTGTACTGTAAGATCCTATTTATACAAAAGACCCAAATTTAGTTTTCATAATAATTAAGAAAATATTAGGGTTTAATCTAAAACGGTATATATATATATTATTTCCATAATATATATATATATATATATATTTGTATTATCACTATATATCGAATTAAGTTATTAGTTGTTAATACTGTACATTATATATACTATTACGCATTATATATCGTTTCGATTATATCGAAACATACTTTTAATTTATTAATTCACGTTTTAATTTCGGTAAGGTTATCGAAATATATACATTCTTGAATATGATAAAATTATAGGTTATATTACTTAAGGTTGTTTGATTTTAACAAAATTAGTGTTGTTGGGTTTATATAGACCTAAAGACATTTTACGAGTCCTACTTCTAAAGACAATTTTTAACGGGTAATTCGAGTTTTTAATACAGTAATACGTAATTATATAAATATAATCGTATTATATGTAATTTACGTTATTAAATTGTATTTTACCTAATTTATCCATATATTGTTATAATATAAGTATTATCCAACTTTAATATATCTAAAGTATATCTCGATTAGAAAATATTAGTAAATATAATAAAAATATTCATTTAATCCAATCTGATTAGCAATCACATATATAGTTTTTATTTAACTATTTGATTCATTTTAGCTTAATAATATTAAAAATACACCCAGACTTGTAATTTAAGCTATTTTATTAAGTAAATTCGTAATAAATAGTCCGGGTTTCCAAATAATTTCCCAAAAATTTCTATAGACTCTTAAAAATACAGGAAATTCAGTTATCACTTGGTTTTAAGTTTTTGACCTATTGCCTATATATTTGTATTTACAATTTTACCCCTAAATTATCTTAAATTACTCAATTGTGATTCTTTTCACACTAAATTAACTTCAATCTAACTCAATATTATTATTATTTACTATAGATCAGTACATGTCCATCTCATCAATTAATCTCATAATTTCTTATTTAATTCATAATTTTAGCTTATTTTTGAGTTATTTTTAAGCCAAAAAATGCAAAAAATGTTAAAAATATTTAAATCAAAATTCAGGTTACATAGTAATTATCTATATATCTATATATTATACACATCCTATACAAAAATTTTCAATTAGAAACAACATTATTTAGTATATTTATTTTATAATTCTAAATTCAGATGAACAGTAAATTTCTTAAGAATGTATATTATATATTAGGAATTTTTCAAAAATAAAAATATCAGCTAAAAATATGTTCAAAATAACTTAAGTACAATTTTTTTCATAATTTTCTAGATGGATTTACTATTTTTTATAAATTATTAAAAAACAGGATAAAGAATTAATCTTAGTGTTCTTGGGTGCTCCAGTGGTTGGTGGCGGTTGGGTGATTGTCGGATAACCTGTGCAATGGGTGGATTGTCTGGGGTTGGCTGGGTTTTATAGCAGATTCAGGGTAGGCTTAGGTTCTAACCCAGTACGACTTTCCCCCTGTTTTTCTTAATTTCTTTCTATTTTCCTCGATTTTTTTTCTAATTTTTTCCTTTAAGTGTTTCTGATTTGAAACTGCTAAACTTTACATGTCTGGTATTCTTTCCCTTTTATAAGGCTTAAAAGTCGGTTGAATAATTTTTCCTCTAATTATTTTATATTTTTTCCTCTTCATCTTAATTGAACCAAGCAAGAGGTGTCCTATTCTCATACTTTCACTTTTGAATCAGTAATATGAAATCCTAAATTTCTGCCATGAAATTTTTTTCTAGCAAGCTTTAATGCATTTGGATAAGTTTTATTAAATATTTACTTAAATATGGATATTATATGTTAGGATTTAGTCATTTAATTAGTATATAAGTATATACCCTATGTAAATAACATGTGAAATATATAACTTTACTCATATAATTAGGTTTCTAACATATTTTTTAATTTTAAGATATAATCTTTTAATTAATTTTATGATTTCAACGAAATATATATAATTACGTAATTTAGGGATAATTTACTGGTATAATTATTATTTATACCGGGTGTACTTATAAAATTACGTGTATATTTATATAGTAAATTATACTATATTATCTCATTTATCGTTTAATTAACTTATCTTTAAATTTTCGTTGCAATCTGAGCTCGATTTTAAGAGTTTTGAGTATTTTAGTACTATATTGAATATTCTTATTTTTAAGGACAAAGTTGGGATTTTGGGTTATTATTTTTAAAATCTAATTTTATCATATCACCTCGATTAACTTTTCTATCTTAGTCGTAAAGTTTGGGCTTAATTGAATAAGTTTTCGTAAAGATCCTAAATTTAGGCTCGGTTATCTTAAACTCAATTTTAGGAGTTTACAATTGCTACTAGGAAGTTTTGAAGTAGGTCTTCCTCTAACAATTAGATCCTCTATTGGGCCATCAGAATGGCTCGTAAAGAGCTCCTTATTGAAAAGCTCTTTAGAATACAAAGCTGCTTTCACTTCTGCTAACTTTAGAGTCTTACTGCCATAATTCGAAGTCTCTCTAAAGTTTTTGTATGGTGAAGGTAATGAAGAGCAATGCAAGCGCTTGATCTTCAACTTCATACCTGATCTCCATATTGGCCATATCCATAAGAATGGAGGAGAATTCATTAATGTGCGACTTAATTGATGCCCCTTCTACTGTACTGAAGGTGTATAAATGGTGCTTGACAATTAACTTAGTTGTAAGATTTTTTTTCTGATATACAAGGATTCTAACTTATCCCATAAGTCCTTGACCGTCTTTTGATTAAGGACTTTATGCAAAACTTCATTTGATAAGCACAACTGAATAGTGGATAAGACTTTCTCATCAATTTCTTTCATCTTTTCCTCATCCATTGAATTAGGCATTTCGTCTTTCCTTAATAGTGCCCTATGTAACCTGTTTTGTGTCAAGATTGCACATATCTTGACTTGCCATATAGCAAAACTTATATTGTGCTCATATTTCTCAATATCGAATTTTGTTGTTGCTATTTTCAAAACCTAAATAAGAATATTCATGAGCTCTAATACCAGTTTGTTGAGGATAACTAGGATTAAGATCTTGTTTAGACGCACTGATAATGGACAATAAAATATAGAAAATAATAAGACAAAGGAATTTACGTAGTTTATCAATTAGCCTACGTCCATGGGCATAGGAGAGAAGAAAATCCAATAATAACAAAAAAGAAGAAGATATAAATGTAAGAGAGAATAATATTTAAAACCCTTAATCCAATTACTACTCAATATCCTTATAAGTTAAGGATTTTCTATCTTTTCTTTTCAACTCTCACATGCTTCAATTCACTCATCACTTACTCTTAGATCCAAAATGAGTTGACGTACTTGTCTATTTATAAACTTCACAAATTGGCATGTATGAATTGTCGTGAATTATAAAGTCAATAATTTTGACTTAATAGTATGTGAAGTCTCTTTCATTTTCTTAACAAAGTATAGCTATTAATTATGACAAGAAATTTACTCAATTCTTCTTCATTTTCTCAACAAAGTGTGCTATTAATTGTGACAAGAAATTTACTCAATTATTTTGTTAAAATAGCCCACAATAAATTATGGTAAATCAAGATTTAAGTCTATCATGTAAAAAAAGTCTACTATAAATTTTGGTATTCACATTTACCATTGAAAATTCAAGCCATAAGAATAATGGTTTTTAAGGTAATGAAGAAATATGGAATCTTGAGGATTCATAACATGGTTTGAATTGTTGTTGGAGATAGGTTGATATATACATGATTTATAGTGGAATCTTGTTGCAATTAGTTAAGGGTACGTATATGCGAGTATAGATGCTGAATTTTGATGAAATAGATGGATGATAAAAAGAAAGAGTTGATGGAATTTTGATATGCACATAAATCTTTTGTTTGGACTCTAAGTTTCCATATTTCATTGTTTCCCACGTCCTGCTTCAGCGGTTTTAGGTTGTTAAAATGGGGGCATAAATGATTCATGAATTGAAGTCGTTAGAATGTCGGTGCTCTTAAAGCATTGGATCGATCTTATGAGTTTTCCTAGTCTCATGCACTTACGCAATACTTAAAAAAAAATTATTCAAGGTTTCTGGAACGATATAAAAGATAGAAAGACATCAAAGGCAACTTTTGGATGATGACACTGGTGTATTTGAGCTTTTGCCAACCGTTTAATTTTAAAAATTTGAAGAATATTATTTTCTCTTTTTCATGAATACGTAAAGAAAGATAGTACAAATAGTAGTCCAAATATTAGTAGCCATAAATTAAGAGTTAGACCTATGAAATCCGTTTAATTTTAAAATAACATTTTGAAAGTTAGAAGAATATTATTTTTTCTTTTTCATGAAAATACGAAGAAGAATAATACAAATACAAGTCTAAATATTAGTTGTAGTATATCAAGAGTTAGGATTCTATTAATGATGAATGGGAAGACTACTTATGAGTAACTTCACCTTCTACATATGCATATTATATTTAAATTTATTTCATTTATTATAATACTTATAATCTTTCTTTTATTTAAGGGACTGTGATGTTCACTTCACAATGAATTATACCTGTTAAAATTAAGGAATTGAGATTCTTCGCCTAAACCTAAGAATTAGAATTCTTAGGACAAAAGACCTTTACTACTACTTCTTGTCTTTACAAGAATTGTAATTTTGTTCGTCCTTTATTTTATTTAGCGAAATAAAAGTATTATTAAAAGCATGCAAAAACTAATGTCATGTTTGGTACATAAAAATGGAATCGCGATTCCGAGTTCCCTCTTCCTATATTTGAAAATGCATTTAGAAATCGGAATCATGATTCTATTAAATTGACAATTCTAATTTTAAGGAGAAATTCAATTCTATCTTCTTAAAAACAGAATCAATGATTCCATTTCTCTAACATTTATTATTATTAATTAAATTACTTATTTAACTTTTAATTTAATTATGACATTCAATAATTGGAGGTATCTTTGATAATTTTTACTAAATTTCATTCCATTCCGTTTCATTCCATGAACATTTCCAGACACGAGAAAAGATTTGCTATTTTGCTTTTCATTCCATTTCATTCGATTCTAATCCAATCCATTTTATTCTAGACCACTCTTGTATACTGAATATAACATTATAAGTTAACAATATATTCGAATTAGAGTTATAATTGTGTGAAGAGTGATATATGATAATTGAATTAGGTATTTTGAGAATACTAACCAATTTCAATATCCTGAATTATAAAAATGACACATGATATCTTAAACATATCAATATCTACGATAGGTTCAAAATTCGCATATAGTACGCGGTTGAGTTTTTCTTCAATACATAGCTTGTTAAAGTAAAAAATCATGGAAATTTTTTTACATATAAGGGATTGATTTTATGCAAAATGTAATAAACTAATTATTTTTTATAAATATTTCAATATCATTTATTTTTTATTAATATAATTTTTTTGTGCAAATTCTTTAATTGTATCGTTAGAAAAATCACTACTAATAATAATATACCATTAAGATATGATTTAACTTAATATCAAAATGTTATATGATCAATCCATGTTTATATTTACTATAGTTGATGCAACTGTATTTTATTAAACTTTTGTTAGATAGCAATTTTGTGCATAATTAACAAGATTACATCATTTTTATTTGTAAAATGTTAATTTTATGATTATCATTTTCTTTATAAATTTATATCTTATAATTTTAGCTACAACTTATTAATTGATAAATAGGTCTATCTTGGATATGAAACATATTTATTAAATGTGTCTAATTACAAGTTTAGATTTTCATATATAATTAATAACGAGTTGAGTTATGAGTTAAGATTTTGAAGATAGAAACTCATTTAAACACGAACGAGAGACAACGAATTAACAAAAGTTGCCAACCCTAAAAGCGACACCAACTTCCGCATTTTTACTTCATGCTTAACAATAGTCAACTTTAATAGGACGGACTTTTAGAGGGAAAGAAGCCATAGTTGGAGATAAGTCCTAAAATGATTAAAGAATTCCATTAGATTCTTACAACTCATTTATTTTCTAAAATGGAATAAGGTGGGAACAGAAAGCTTATAACTTGAAAATGACTATTACCCATAATAAACAAGAAATTTCTATTCTAGTGTTTACTAAAATATACTTATTCTAATACTTAATTCATCTTATTAATTATATTATTAAGTTGGAAATATAATTAAAAATACTAATACCTAAAAGTCATTAATTGCACTATTAATGAGGGTATAATTGTCACATTCTTTGAACATTTTATTTCCTTTGCAAAGGAATAAAACTTTCCACATTTTTCTTAGGGAATAATTATTCCCTTAGATTGGAAATTGAAAAGTCTTTAGGAATTAAGATTTCTACTTATTTTTCAAATAAACAAGATAATACAAAAATAAAAAGAAATAATTATTTTATTCCCTCTCTATACCTACATTTAAACAAGCCATTAGGTTATGGTCTTATTCCCCGAACCTTTCCCTTTGGCGGTAAAATTTCACAAATGCAATTTTGCTAATTAGGAGGTAGAACGTAAAGGAGATAATAAATCCACTTGAGAGTAAGATTTGAAAATTCTAAATGAATCCACTATCTTAGATTTTAAAATACTTGTATCCATACTCCGGACTCGTCATCCCCTCTTCCCAGTCGCCCATGCGACGGCCACCAAAAACTACTTGCTGAATTCCTAGATATCTGTTATTCATGGAGAAAGAAACGCAATTAGAGAATGAAAATTAGTCTTAAGACTGTAACACCAGCAGATTGTTAACTCTTATACTTACTCTGAGCTTAAGACTGTCAGGCAGTTGAGAAGCACATCAATGGCAAAATAGTCGGATGTACCAAGGTCGACCCTGTTGAAGCACGACTCCAAAATTTGTCACAAGTTTGCAGGCAAAATCATCTGGCATCAATAACCAAACTGCCAAGTAATATTACAAGATTTATCTACAGAAAACATACCAAAAACGGCCCCACTTGTCCTGGAACTCCACATCACTAATATCATGAAAGGATGATGGCATCACTTTCATACCCTTGTCGGCATCATAAAGCGGATCATACTCCATTGACATATTTGCCAGCTAAAATTATCATCACTTCGGTGATATTAGCAATGAAAGAAAGAAAAATAATAACATTCAGAATATCATAAATGTAAAATGTAATTGCAAGGCATATTGTTTTAAGTGAAAAAATATCAAACATGAACTTAGCTGTTGGAACAGGTCCTTTTTTTATGGCATAGCGTTTAAGATCTGGATTTCTCTATCACGTTCATGTCCAACTACATTACAGACCTCAGCTGGTCATCAAAGTCTAATCCAGCTCAACACATTTTTTTGATTTAGCTTCCTTGCCAAGTGATGCAGAGAAAAAAACACGGAAGCATATCTCTACTAAACAGTTACTCAACTTTAACCGACACCATTTACAACATGACCTTATGGGCAACAATAAAAAATGAAAAAAAACAAAACTTCCATTAAGGCAATAGATATCCTGACAGCATGTCTGCTGGGAAAAAGTTCAAGCATCAGTCAAGTGTGGATCAACTAATAGAACATGATAGCTCAATACGCTAATAGAACATGATAATTCAATACGCATCGCTTTTAGTGTGTCTTTAGGTAGTTATTGTTATATATATATATAGAAAGGGAGGCCGACAAGCCATAAAGATTCTGAGGATTGATGATAAGCCCACCCCAAAGAAAAAGGGCAAAGTCAATAAAAAGCATAAAATCTTGATAAGGCAACCTGTAGATTAGCAGAATTGAAAGCACCCAGGCGCCCCATGACATACCAGGACTGCACAACCTGCTCATACATCACAGAAAAGCCGGGCCAAAAAGCATAAGAATAAACTCAACAAGAACCTGACAACAGCAGTAAAGTCCAGCAACTCACACTTCCAAGAAGGTCAACCTCTCGATCAGATGGTGCCCCATATAACTCTAACCATATGTAAGAATCAGCAGGATTGAAGCTGCACAAGAATGTAAAAGATGAATCAAAAGCTTGAAGATACATAACACTTGGGTAGCCATGAGAATCAAAGAAGATGAGAGCTGCTAGAATCCTTCTAGGGTGCATCTATCCAAAAGGAGGAGAAGCAAGAAGATCTTATTGCATCATGTGGGTCAGTTGCGACAGTTACAATTTACATGTTCTCCATAAAAAGAGAGAGAGAGAGAGGTTATACTCTCTAAAGCTGACTTTGAAGGCGAGGATTGATCCAGTTCTAGATTTGCGGAAATCTTGACCCTTTTTTCTAACTCTTTCTTCAACCTGAAATGTGTATGCACATTCACTAAAAGTTCTCTCAGAAGCATCTAAGCAATCAGGGAACATGGGCCTCAGTAAATGACAGGACTTGAACAAACCCTTAAGAAGGGAATGCCCAAATGAGTAGCATTTTGGACAACATATGCAAAAACCCCCTTTGGCATTCTTTCAGCATCATCCCCCCACCGCCCCAAAAAAAAAGGAAGAAGAAGAAGAAGAATGCTCATTCAACTTTTGAATTTTCCCTAAAACTGAAATTTAAGAATTTCAACATCCTTCCCCAGGTAAGAATGGCATTACGCAAGAATTGAAGTAAAACATTCTGGAAAAGCATTTGTAACAGTTATTTTTAAGCAGAGAATTCAGCAAAGAAGATACCCTTTTCCTCATAAGTTCAGGATTACCAATACTATCGCCTAGAACAGCACGAAGTTCAGTATCATCTCTGCAAGCATCTTCCAGGACTCTGCACGTATCAATGCATGATAAGAGTTAGTAACTCCTTAACCACTTCATAACCATGCTCAAGAATAAGGATTTAAGACAAAGGAAAGGGTCATCACTAGTGTAGATCTAAAGCATGTGAAAATTAAGCACAAGATGCACTGGTCAAAAGTAATTTGCATCTTCGGTATAGCACTGTAGTCATTAAAAAGTACTAACTAACAGACGTATGTATGATAACCATTCATTATACAATAGACACATTCATAACTTCATCTCAACACAAATCATCAATCAAATAATGAAATTAGTTAGCCACTGAACAACCTCATGATGTTATAATTAATCCATGCATCATATATCTCAAATATGATTTTCAGATGCTCTAGATGTATTTTCTCCACCATACTATTCATCTTTCTCTGCAGACATCATTACACATGACATGCAAAATATATATCTCAAATAACAAGATTGTAGTTTCTAAATAATAAAAATCATCACACTCATTCTGGGGTATGGGACTCAACATAATATCACGAGAAGAGAATGTTAGATGGTTATGAACTAGCCGTCTTTGTATGTCACTCGGCTAAATTTTGCAACATATAAGAAAGTTGGATGGGACCGACTTCAACATTAAGTATGTCCCACTTCCCAACGAACGCTGAATGGAAGGACTAAGGTATAAATGAATTACAAGCAGTCCATAGCTTCATGAAGCTCAGCTAGTTATTTAATTGAGTTCAGTTCACCCAATACTTGAGTAGCTCATCGAACCAAGCTCAAGTATCAAGCTATTCGGCTCACTAGCTTAAAAATACTTTATCTATTCTAGCTGAGTTTCGAGCTTTAGTATATATTCCGTCCAGTTCAAATGATTTTGAGCTTTAGTATATATTCTGTCCAGTTCAAATGAACTTAGCTGAGCCATACTTAAGCTCGTTGAGTAAAAATTCAAGCTATGCCCAACCTGAGCTTGAACTCACTTGATTCAGTTTCTTTACATCCAGGAATGTCCATGCAAAGATGGATGGTTGAATACCACCCTACTTCTTTCTGTAACTTAAAAATATTTACATTTCAACAGCACCACGGCATGAGGTTATCCAATCGGAATCATCTACTGTAAATAACACGCGGGCATTTGTTATTGGCTTTTGTCTATTTTCAGTCACTTAACGATACCATGGTCAAAATCGAGACAAGTAAAAGAAAAACAAACAGAGTAATAACATCAAACAGGTAGTGTATGTATTTATATACTTAGCCCATGCAGGATAATTATGAAGACGATCATATTCACGCTTTCGCTTCTCTTCACGAATCTTCAACAACCGCCTTCCTCTTGCAGTCGTCCCTGATCCCTTCCTCACTTTACTCCCGATGACGTCAACTACTCCATCGTCATCATCATCGTTATCTTCCACGGGAGATGAAGTTGAAACAGCATTCACAACCATGGACCGACGACATCGCACTGGATTCATACAACTCGTAGAGACAGAGATAGTCGTGGGATGTGCGCAAATGATAGGTTGGTTGTTGAAAAGATTAGTGGGTGAGAAGATAGTGCAAGTCTCTGTAGGAACAGCGTACATTTTATACGGAGCATATGATGATTATGTCGTCGTCGTTTCGCGTGCGAACCAAGAAGAGTGACGATGTAGTCCTGAAAGGTGCTCGAGGAAATGCAGAGAATGAACACCCGCGAATAAGATTTTGCACTGGTCTGGCGCGCGATTTTTTATTCCCAGCACTTTGTTTGGATGGAATGGGATAGGAAGGAGCGAGACTGACAGGTGGGAAAATGATAAAATAATGGAGAGAAGGATTGATGGGGCAAATATATGGACAATATAATAGAAATAGTAACACTGGGAAAAGAATTATGAAAGTGCAATTAGAATTATATATCTAATAAGAGTTAATTTTTTTTTACATAATCTATCCTATTAAAAAGATTAGTATTTATACCATTAAATTATAAATATTTTGATAAGCTTTTTTTTTGAACTATTATATTTAGAAGATAAAATTAAAAAAATGTTATTGCATATTAAAGATATTATAATAATAAAATTCTTAAAAACCAATACTATAAAATACTACATAGGAGAGTCATTTATTTAAGTATGGTAGGAGTATAACTTCTAATTGAGATGTCTGTTCGTATGAAAATTAGGTATATAAGAAGGCCCAATTTAAATTTTTGATAATATTGGGTCGGGCTTATGGAAAAGGACTACGGTACCTTACCAGACAATCTAAACTCCATGTTAGAAGCACAAGCTGTCGCTAACATAAATGGAAATAATTTAGTTTATGAGGATGTTTGTTTTTCCACATAAAAGTATGAATTTCACTATCTTTTAGTCAAACTAAATTAATTTATTAGTAAGATTCGAAGGCAAGTATGAAATATACTATAATGTTAATGATTGCGTTTCGATTACACTTTAATGTACTGTCTTAATATGCTATTGGTTTCCGCTTCAGTAAACATGTCCTAAACTCGCTTGATTACGTTTCAAATGGAACTTTGTATAATATTTGTGACTCTGATTAGAGTTGTGCGCGAGTGTTTTGTTTATTTATAACATGAAGATGCCTCTTGAATAATAAATGATTTAGTTCTCATCATTGTGTATAAAAGAGGCCTACGTACATAGCTCGGATGGTGAAAAAAAAAATAAAAAAACCCAGCTACATCGCAAGATTTTACGATTTTACGGCCCATTTGAGGTATAAATAATAAAAAAAAAAAATCAAAGGGACCCATTTTCAAAAGTACAGTAATATCTTTTTCTCTGTTTCTATTTTTTTAAGAACTTATAAATGAAAAATTAGCGCTCTTTTGCAGTATAGTAATTTAAATAAAATTTGGTATGACATGATGACTCTGCTGGAGATAGTCGATTACGTGCAAACATGTGCTACTTGAATCTAAAGAGACATTTAGTTAATGAAACATGGACGGATATAGTTAGAAAGAGGTATAAATGATTGGTAAAAGAAATAGACATAACTTGATTTCTTAAGAGTGCACATTAATAATGGATCATCCTCAAGTGTTCCTGATAGTTTTTCAATCATTCTTAATTGGTTTGTTGTCTTGATTTTTATTGGATTGATTTTAATGGATTAATGGTATTTTGGAAATGCTCTCCATACCTTCAAATAAGTGGAGGGGCTCTTGTTACCTAGAAATGCTTACTAAAATAAGAGGTTTATTGAAAGGCTTATTTGGTACACAAAATAATTGAGAAAAACTAAGATTGAACATAATAATTGGGTAATCCTTATTTCAAGCCTAACTATCTAAGTCTCCTTAAAACATTCTTATAAGTAGACTGCACTAAGATCATGTGCTATTTTTAGGTGCAATTCTCTATACCTAGCAATTTTTTTTGGTTAAAATGGAAAGGAACGTGACTGATTGAAAAGGAATACAAAATAAAATTGAAAAGTGTAGATGTAATAAATCAGGAAATAATATAAGAGGAAAGAAAATATAAATAAGGATATCGAAATAATAATAAGTTATAGTAGTAACTGGGATGCAATGTTAGTGGCAAATAAGAGAATTGATGGTGTAGAGAAAATATGAATTTACATAAGAGTAATATAGGAGTAACAAGTAAAGAGCTGACTCAAGAGTTAGAGGAGAAGTTAGTTAAGAAGGTAAGTATGGAAATGAATTTTAACATCAAGAATAAGGATAAGGAGAAGATACCTTTTGCTAATCTAGATACCGTAATAGTAACTTAAGATGTCGCAGTTTCAAGACGAAGCTTTTCTAGGAGGGGGTGAAATTTTGAGACCCGTATTTATACGACTAGGTTTGGTAATCGATTTAGAGTATTTGAAAAGGTAACTCAATTAGGTTAGGAATTTACGAGGGGCTTGGAAATATTAGTCGACGAGTTTTTGTAGGTTCAGAATTTAAAAATATAATAAAGTTTAAAAAAATATAGTTAAAGTAGTAGACATTTACTATATTATTATTATATTGTTGATAATGTACAATGTAGATTTCGAAAATTATCAAACACTTAAAGATAAATTATAGGAGTAATATAAATAATATGGCACATAAAATAATATATAAAAGAAATGTATATATATCGAGTATAATTATTATGTCAATATATGTATCCATAATTATTTAAAATACCTAAAAATATGCAAAAATTACTAATGGAAAATTGTAGAAAAATCTCAAAGCACTTACGAGGCAAACCTTATGGCGTGGCATATCTAGGAGCAACTTGTGGGATTGAAAAAAGAAAAAAAAAAGATAAATCCTTAGGTGAAGACGTCTAAACCAAGTGAGAAAACATAGTTTATTAGGGAAAGAAAATTTCAAAGCTACTTCACCCATGCTATAAAAATCCACTAGTCTTAAAAAAATTCTAGAGAAAAAATTATTGTGCAAATTAAGGGTTCTACAAGTTCCTAAAGGAGATAATCACTTGCAGCATTTTATGAGTTTAGGAATGATGGTTTTTAAGTGAATTTTTCACTTGGTTTAATATAATAGCTTTCCTATAGGTGATACTATAGTTTTGTAAAAATTGTACTGTTGAATTTTAGGGAAATTTTTACTTTTATGTAAACAATGCATTGGATAAGTGTTTTGATAAAGTAGCTTGAGTAATTCCTTACAAAACTATAGTATCACCTATAATTACTTACATGCAGCAACTGAAAATAGATATTTATGAGTTTAGGAATGATGGTTTTTAAGTGAAAAATGGGTTTATGGTGGCTTACGGTCAATTTGTTAAGTTTTAAGGCAATTTTGATTTAGTAAATGATATAGTAAGATAATGTATAAATAATGGAAGTACTTAGTTGATACGTATTGTATATATAGGATTTAGAGATCTCGAAACTCAGAGTAGAGTATATGTGAAGTAGTTAAATGTATTAGTAGTAGTAGGGTTAGAAACTATGTCAGAAAGTATATCAGAATGTAGTTTGGTGTAGAATATTTTGAATATACTAAAATTGGATTTAAGTTTGTAAGTGGTATATACTTGGACTCCACATCCTTATTAGAGCTAGAATATAAGTTAGAAACCTCTTAGACAATAATCTAAACTGAAATGCTGGGTCATAACCTAAGTCGAAAATTGCATCAAAAAGTAGCATGATGGAACAGGCTAAATGTAGAAACAATCGGAAGTTTGGTTAAAAGATGGCTAGATATGGATATTAGGTCACTTGGAGCTAGAGGTTAAGTCAGAAAGTCGCTTGCTTATAATCTTTAAGGATTTACTAAAGTTAGACTCTTGGTTAGAAACTACTAGACAGTAACTTATATAAGGTCAAAATCTTGGTTAGAATTTACATTACCTAACTAATACCTAATAAAACTTTAGAAAACTCACTTAACATATTTGAAAAATATATTTAAATGTTAGAACGAACACATCTATTGTATATTGGATGGAAACCAAAAGAGGTTACATTACATTTAATGGATAATAGAGGAAGATGAGAGTGACACACGAGAAGAATGAGCATTCATATCTAGATAAGTGGAATTAATGCTTCACAACATTTTGGAGTATTTTAAAGTACTTGGAGTCTTTGATGTGTTTTTAGTTTGTGATTGTAATGTAGTTATTTGTGTGTGTGTTATGCATGTGCTTGTATATTGCTTTGTGACTACTATGGGAGCTATGCTCCGTGTTGTGATTGTTCTGCATATTTTGTTTTGTTTGGATTGTCTAAATTAGTTAATCACCCTAGAAACTGAATTAACTCAAACCTATCTTGACTCTTATCTTGACATGTATTGTAATCCACTAGGAGTAATGACTAGGACTCTTGGGTCAAATATGGACCTATTTGATGAAAATAGTTGAAATAATCATTTTCTCACCTTTAGTCGAATTAAGTAACTGGAGAGGAGGTTATGGTAAGGTTACGGGCAGTGGTACAAAGTTTTGGGTTTAGGGTGTTCTTCATTATATAAGCCACAATTTAGTTTCAATTCACAAGTGCACATCGTCAAACTCCTTAACTCAGATTAGAGTAGGCAAAATTTCTCTTATCTCATAATGGACTGGTTAACGTCGTACAATGACATTTACTTGTACATATATTGTATTTAACTAACTTAGCTAAAAACTTAGTATTATGATGTGTTGAATGTGTACTTCTATCTTCCTTCTATTTATTGAGCAAGTTGTTACTCATTTCCTTATAGCGGTCTTGTACGTTCGGAATAGACTTTCGGCAAGCCATTTAAATCTAGAAGATTGAACATAAAATCAAAATGTGAGGAATATGGAGAAATGACTATGTCTTGAACATCAACTTTACTAACTATTAAAGGAAATTACTAGGGTCTTCTCAAGTGACCCTTTAGATTTTTACTACTAACATGGTTATTAAGTTAAGTAAACCGATGAACCTTATAGCCTGCTTCTTAAACTTAGTACTGTTTCTTTGATAAATATAAATTTTGTAGGTATGGGTAACCTTTGAATATTTCACTATATCACTGCTCAAACCTAATTCTTTTGAAAAACTTTGGTGATGAGATGGAGTTTTATAATCATCTTAAAAGATTGCACCATGGGTTTATAACAGATAGATAAAGAATTAAATACTTCAAAGTGGTTGAGTTGGGTTTGCTTGAGTTGAGTTTGCTTGGTATGTACTAGGTCTATGACAGTAGCTATGAAGTCAGCTTCTATCCTAGCATAGTTCACACAATGAGGTTGTTGCAACTCTATCTCTTTGGAATGTTGCATATACAATATGTTGTATAGTTTATTAGTGTACTTAACTAGATCAGTTTGATGTACTTGAATAATTTAATTTAATTAGTCAAATTACCTAGTCTAATCTATCAACTATAGCTACTTAAGGATCTATAATATCAAATCCTATATTTAGTCGCTTATCAAAATAAGACAAATAACAATAAAAGTAATAAAATAATAAACAAAATTTCAAAATATAGAAGCTACTATACAAATATGATATAGAGTTTAAGGAAAAAATTGAATTCGAAAATATTAAGCTTCTAGTAGTAGATGGCTAACTAACATTAGAATAAATGTTAATAATAGTAGTAGTAGTAGTAGTAGTAGTAGTAAAGTAACAATGTGAAATTAATAAATTTTATATGTTTTTGTATTATATAATTTATTTCAAATTCACTCAGAAAATTTCATTTAAGAAGGATATAAAAAATAGTTTTATTGCACATATGAGTTGTACGTATAGATAAAACTAAATAACAAAGTGAAAATAATAAATCCTATATGTGTTTCTATAAAATATTAAGGTTTCAGGTATCAACTCTTAAATACAGAAAATCTGATCTCACACATGCAAGGAAAACCAAAATCACTTTATTGGTTCCTAGCCATCCACTTGTTGCAATGAAGTAAGGTATCAAGTATAATGATATATATGAAAGACATTGAAATAACTTTTGAGCCATGTGGTGTTGCCCTCTTTCATCTCTTTTTTGCTAGAAAAACCAGCTCATACTTAGATTTTTTCTTTGATTTTCTTTAAAATCACGCACTCCCTCTCCAAAGTAAACACACATCGAAATATTAACTCGTACCTACCATCTTAAAACCACCTCTTCATGGTAGAGCCACCACCCAATTGTTGGCAAAACACCACCAAATTATGCTAATCAAGTTGACTTCAAGGCTTAATAAAAACTCCCCAATTTCATTACATCCTAACCTAGCCATTTCAAACTCCAATAACTTTAATCTTCGGCCACCACTTGATAAACCACCACCACCACTTCATTGTAGACATGGAGAACTATCAGATTTGGCCATCAAAACAACCAAACTCGAATAATGCGATGAGAAATCAAACCAAAAACTTGAACATTCTTCTTTTCTTTCTTGCACTTTTATATAAATATACATAAATATGTTTTTAATTAAAGTTTTGATTTTTACAGAAAAATCTCACATTAGATTGCATGTAATGAAAGATAATATATATTAAAGTGTATCCCAAACAACTTTATCAAGAGAACACATTTGAAAATACTTGAAATATCGCATCAAAGTCACAAACATGTATATATATGTTTGCTGTAGTTTCAATTTGGGTATGCCAATTTGATGCACGATTTGACAATGATTTGGGCTTATTTTTTGTAAACGTTTTTGCACGAATAAAGACATCTTAGGGAGTAAAATAGATTTTAGGTACTTATTTTCAATTTGAACATAAATGTGAGCTAGAAAATCAAGTCGAAATTGGGGGATGCATGCGTGTACATTGCTGGTTTGTTGATGTTGATGTCCCTCCATCATGGAAAATAAATACTCTGAGGGTCTTCTTTATATTAAAATTTTTCTTATTTAAGGTTTTGACTGAAAGATAAATGGAATAGGAAGAGAAAGAGGCAGTTATCTATTGGTGGGTTTAGGATTAGTGGTTTTATGCATAATTTTTTTTTTCCAACCATCAACTTTCCACCAAGCATTCCATAAAGAAATACACGTCTGTACGTGTATATTTATATATATTAAATTTCCCTAAGAAAAAATATCTATACATATACATTTGTATATAAATTTACATGTATTAAATTTTGAATTATAAAATTTCCTAAAGAAGGACATGTATTTATGCATATATGTATATATATATGATAATAGCTTTAAAGGGAATAATGTTGTATGTAAATATATAAAACTATATATATATATATATGTACACATAAAATAACGGTAACCTATATTCTTGAAAATATGTCATACAATTACCTTTATATATACATTGAAGCATCGAATAATAATAATAAGGATAATTACATATTTGAAACCTACACTTAATGATACAAACATATTTTTCTAGATTCACGCATGTTTTCATGAGACCTAATAAATAAGTTTAATGAAGAATAATAGTAATAAATAAATATTTATAAAATATAGGAAAATATGTTGCAAGGACATCTAAAGGAAATAGACTAATTTGGCATCGAGGTTATGACTATTCTAAGACACAAATATTCAATTGATGTAGTATCAATTTAAAAGTGATAATAATAGTCATCACAACAGTGTATGATTGAAATATGTATATATATACACTTGTTTATTTTGAATTATATAATATTAACTTCCCTTGATTTAATTATAGAAAAAAATAAAATGAAATAAAGTAAAATAGTGACTTAAAGTACCTTTAGCAATTTAAGTCATGTAGTGGATTAAACAAGAAATTAAAGCTAATCAATAAGAATAATTAGCATTAAAAGAAGAGAGAGAGAGAGCCAACTCCATGTAAAAGTGTACTTCAACACCTTCACATAACTTAAGTTTGTAAAAATCTGGTCTATATTGAACAAGAACAAAATAAAACATTAAGAATTGGTCATAATGGGAAACTAAGTAGCAAAGCTTTCCAAAATACTCATTCAAGTCTTATTATCTCCTTAGGTGACTCTGTTATTGTAATTGAGGAATTCCTAAGGACCACATCAAGTGAGCAATAATTTAGGTGAGGAAATTCTAATGATCTGCTATATTCTTATGCTTGAAATTGCTTGTTGATTTGTTGGTTGTTATTTATTATTTGTTGAATAATTGCTTACTTTGCATGTTATCATTTGCATGGTCGCCTTATTAAATTGGTAAACTAAATATTTGACCAAAATAATTAGTTATACTTATTGTTTGTCTATGATTTAATTGATATACTTATGGAAAGTGTTAGTTTTATCAACTTTCAAAACAGATTGATAAAAGTATCTTTGGAAACATTCTTCTAGGGCTTGAAAAGATTTTGTACAACTTTGATGCGTGCTTATAGGGGCCATTGATGGCATTTTTGATCATTGAAGTAAAGCTAGTAAAATATCTCCAACTGATTGATAGCGAGAGAACTTGCATAATTGAGCCTATGCAGATAAGTATGAGGGACAATCAACTTATAAATGATGTAAATTTACACTTTCCATGGTTTCAGATTCCCATGTATATGTTGTTTACATTTATCATGTACACTTTATTTCGTATGTAGATAAACTTACATGTATGCTAATAATGCTTAATTACTTGCTCGAATCATAGTGGTGAGGAGTGAATTTAGTTTGCTCATTCCCAAATAATTCCTTTTGCAAGTAGCCTTAAGCTAGAATTGGGATAATAACTAAGCGTAGAATGCAGGTACTAAGATATGTATTAGAAAGTTGGAATTACATGGTAGGATGCATAGTTAATTTGGTACCTTAAATGTAATGCGATTATGTGACTTCGATAAGTTGTATAATTTTATAATCTTACTACTTGATCTTATTATTTGGTAGAAAATACTGACTCTTTTGGTTTTGGTGAACTATGATCTATTGGTTATCCATAATTGATAAATTAATAAATGTGAAAATCATGGCCTTTGATTAATTGGATAGAATCTTGCAATCCCTCACTTGTAAAGCGGTTTCTTTATTATAAATATATACGTGATATGAAGATTTAAAGAAATCCTATAAAATTCCCTTCAGGGTCATGATAGTTTTTCCTTCTCTTTGTTTTACTTTTGGGGGATATTAGGTTATACGTACTACTTTAAGATGGTCGCACCAAACTCGTAAGGAGGTAGGTGGCCAACAACTACCATGAGTAGGTTGTAACCTATCATGCTAAATTCCATTTACTGACTACTTTAACTCTAGTAGTGGTTAGCTACTCTTTAATCCCTAAATTTGAGGTGGCTAATTAAATGCCTTGAGGTTTCAATTTGATTTTTACTTTTTTTTTCATAACTGTTTTATTTTATTTTACTTAATTTTGTTAATATATTTTAATTTATTATTTATTTTATAGAATTAATCATTGTAGACCAGTCAAAAACTAACATATGTCTATTATCATTGATAAATAGTGATGAAACACGGGTTATGAATTTACTAAAATATTAACGGCTCATTTACTTCATGCAATAAAATAAGAGGGAATGGAATTGGAATTCTTAAGGAATAAAATAAGGGTATAATATATATTATTTTATTTAGTTGGATTTATAAGTAATTTAAGAATAGATATGTAATATAACTTTAATGACTAAATTATCTTTGATTCATTTTCTTTTTCAACTAATCTTAAAGTAATAAGGGGAGGTGATGGTGGTAGTGGCTGGTGGTGGCAAAAATGGTAGTGGTGACTATGGTGGTTGGTAATGATGGTGGCGGTGGTAATAGTAATGGCTATAGCAATGACGATGGCGGTAGCGATGGCTACGGTGATTAGTAGTGGTGGCTATGGGGGTTGGTGATGATGGCGGCAGTGGCGACAACAGTGGCGATGGCGATGGCGATGGTAAGAAATCGTAATTCTTTAGTTAAATTAAAAAATTCTGATTACTTGATTTCAAATAATAAAAATTCTTATGGAATTATGATTCAAAAATAAAAAATCAAATCAACATCATAATAAGAAATAAAAATAATGAAATTCCAATTCTTTCCAACACTTTATGAAATCTTAATTTTGTAAGAATTTTGATTCCTAAATTTTCAAAACCCCTGCTCCTTGTCATAACCCAATTCTATGGATAAAAGACACCCACTACCTCTATTCTTTTTTTCTTCTTCTCTAACACAGCCGATGTTTCACCATCACCACCACCGAACTTCGGTGAGCCAATTACGTTTCTAGTGATCACTGCACACAACACTGCCAGCTTCCGGACTGCCGTAGGAATAGATGTCGACCTATCCTTGATTCTTCTCTTCTTGAAGACAATCTCCATCAATTACGATGCTTGAACCGCTTACACAGTTAAAGGGAAAAAAATCCCGTTGCGCATCTCTCTTTCCACTCCCTTTTCTTGTCTCTCTCTCTAAAACGTACATACTCTCTCTTCACCGGTTTCTTCTTGATTTGATTTCTTTCTCTCTCAGACATGCATACATACTTCCTCTTTGTTTTCTTTCTCTGTCTAAAACTCTCTCTCCACTAATTTCTTAAACATACGTACATGCTCTCTCCGATTTCTTTCTTTGTTTATAACATACATCCCATTACGGGCCTTGGGAACTGTGTTTGCTCTATATCCTTGTTAGGTTTTGGGAAATGCGATCTGTACAATTTTTTTTTTTTTTTTTAGAGGTGATCTGCATATGGTCTGTGTAACGAAGACAGGAGAGGTGATCTGCATATGGTCTGTGTAACGAAGACAGGGATAAATTAGTCCATTCAATTGTATTCTATGTCGTTATTGTTTTCTAAGATAAGAATGTAATATTAATAGCAAGCTTATTCAATTACGGATGAATTACTATCCCGTGCGATGAAATAAACGGAAAAAGACACGTCATGCATTTGTAATTTTCCTTAAAATTTATACATATATTACCAAAGCCTTCGAGAGATTTCAATATGCCAGATATGTTAAATTGCTGAAAGTACTTGACAGTTGATACAACTGTACATCTTAACTCTATATTGGAAACAGATATACGGATAAATATATATATAATAGGTACATATGATATGTATCCTTAATTAAGTTACTTTATCTTTTTTGGGAAGTGGCCAATTAGACCCGGTTCACTAACTAACAAATTAGCTGGCAAATGGTTGTACGCACCCAACATATATGAATACATTTAGCCACCTCACGGCCATACATACCAAACTTATATGTACGCATTAAAAGTTTATGTGTGAAGTCATTGAAATGAAAATGGAAACCGTAGCTATCAAATGGTTGTACATACCTAACATATATAAACACGTTACAAGTTTATGTGTGAATTTGAGAAGAAAAATGGAAACGGTAATATGTATATATATATGTATATGTATATATATAACAAGTTTAAGTGTGGATAGGGAAGATAGCACTTGTAAAAATTTTTCTGGAGAACAACAATTGTAAATCTATTAGAATTTATAACTTTGCAATTCTTTTTTTATACTCTATCTTTTCGGTTTAAAAAAAAAAAAAGCGAACTTTTCATCTGTTTTATTTGTTTGTGGTGTCATTCTTATATATTTCCATCCGTTACATTATGTTTATTGGTGTCCTTAATGGATTATTAATTGATTTCCTTAAATTCTAACATCATACTCATAAAATGCAATCCTTATACTGGCAAAAAAAATGCAATCCTTATAGTACTTATTATACTTATAATCACATATATTTTCCATTTTCATGGTATGATTTCATCCATTACATTTATTTATGATATCTCTATTTTTTCTTAAATTTTCATTCATTATATTTGTTTATTGTATCATTATTGGATTTTTTATATTTTGGTGTATTACATTTATTTATGTTATCATGATTGAATTTCTCTAATATTACACATATGTCACACTTAGTATATAAGAATGGTGCGAAATTGAGTGAACCGAAATGAAATGAAAATAGCAATAAAATAATAAGTCCATTGCTATGTTTAGAAATGTTCATAAAATTATTGATTTCACTTGTTATTATAGTGGTATTTATAAAAAAAATGCCCTTAATTCATGGATGAAAATAATTTCCATTATATATAAAAGCCTATTTTTGTACATTTTTATTAATTAGAGTGGAATGTAATAAATTTTACTCCTTCAAGGACGGAATTAGATTCCTCTTCAACAATCATTGATTCTAAAGGATTAGGATTCTAACTCTTGAAAACGCTTGAAAACATGATAAAGTTAATGAAACCCAAAATAATAATTCCATTTTGAATTTGATTCTCGCATACAAAATATGAATCATAATATTTACTGCAGTTAGAGCTGGAGAAGAGAACCACGAATTGTTAATTGAATGGTGAACTACACCAAAAATTTGATTTTCTTCCATGTGGTTCGTTTATTGGTGCAGTTTGGTGGTAGTCTTTCAGTTCACAGTTCGGTTCAAACTGAACGTACCAACTTCTTTAAAAAAAAAAAAAAAGAGAACAAGTGACATATATTTTCGTCTCTAACCTTAAATCCCTGATTAGTGTGCCTCACTACCTCTCAATCTCATCTCTCTTCCTTTCCTCCTGAAAACACTATTTTCATCACCCATATGAGATTTATCCTCACGTTATTTACAATAGTTATATGTGTTTTCTATTAAATGTACCATTAATTTTTGTCTGTTGCATTTGCTATTAATTATTTTTATCATATGAATCCATCAATTTTCAATGCATATTCTACTAATGAAGCAACAACTTCATTCTTTTCTCACTTCTTCTCCCAGTGTTTTCTTTTGTATGCAATGAATCAAATTGCATATTATACTGTGGATAAATTAATGATCCGTGAAAATTTGTTCAATATTAGTTTGACTAATTGCCACTTATTGAAAAGAATTGAAATAGCTAGTATTAATGTATTGTCAAGACCAACCTTCAAGTTGACAAAAAGATTATCGATATTTATTTGTTATTATCTTCTTTAAATAAAGCAATAAAATTCAACTTCAAATTTTCTCGTGGATGTCTATATCTATATAATTAATGTACAAGAGGGACATTTCTAGTGTGTTTCCATATTTGCACATATCAAACTTTTATAATATTAATATTTTATTTAATTTCCCAATCTAAGTTTACAATAGTGTTATTTCATGAGTAGCACTATGGACGAGGGAAATTGGTTGTAGTTGTCACATGCATATCGTGTGCTCCTCATACTATACGTAGCTTCAGACTAGTGATGTGGAATGATATGCACACAAGGGATGATTTGGAGAGAAACAAGTATGAAAAAGAGTAGACAATCTTATAGAGCACGAGCATACTAGTTAGTATAGAAGCTATATTGCATCAAACATACAATTCTTAAAGGGAGAGGTAGTAGGTTCTTCATTCTAAATTCTATTTAATCATTTGTAATGATAGCTTAATAGTACCATAGCATTTTTTGAACCTTTAAATCAATGACCCAAAAGAGTTCTCTTGTTCGTGGAGTTTCAATGCTCATATTGAGTAAGGTGCCTATAAAGAGCCTTTCTTAATATCTAAGTTTCCTTAAGAAAGGTCGAAAACAAACAAGCTAGTGCAAAGCTCCCTTTTAAGCCATCATCTAAATTTTCCTAGCTTACCTGGAGATTCCATTCTTTCTAATCTTGCTTGGTGGGAACTCCAATTTAAAAATGTTTCTGATGCTATTATGCTGTAATGACTTTAGCTAAAAATGTTTCTTTTAAAAAGGTGTTTTTTTTTTTTTAAATATAAAAACCCCCCACCAAAATCATTGTATCTTAAAGGCATAAACTTTAGTATCTTAGTGGGGTGAATTAGGTTCAAAATCCTTATCCCCAAGTTATGATATGTAATGTAGTTGGCTTGCAAAAAATATATAAAACTCTCTTACTATTTGGTTGATGGCTTATATTGAGTGAGACAAGTTTAAGATAAGTTAAATTGAGGGAAAAAAAGGGGAGAAATTGGGAGCTTAATAAACCTTACTCTTAATTGTGCTACAGAATGAAAATTGCTTATGATTACATCGGGTTATTATTGTTTGATTAATCCTTAAACGACATGTTTTATACCCTCAAACTTAATTAATGGATTAGAGTTATTATTGCTTTATGCATATAAATTAACCATGTTTCGAATGATAATTGTTTGTGATGTTGACATTGGTTAATATCGTTTGGTACAAGGATATGATAAATTGCTACGTACAACTGCTATAGTGTTTGCTATATATTGATTAATGACACCATACGAGACTAACCAAATACTCGACATTTTAAGTGAAACTTGACATGAATGTATAGACTTCCACATTGCTCGAGTATCATCCTTGCTATACAGTAGATGGAAGGCTTTACTCATGAGGGAAGTCTTGCTCTTTAATTTACAAACTTGTAACATGGGGATTGTCATGCATTAAATGGAGTCGGTGGTCTCACTCTACCTTTTAGGATTTTGCATGAATACTATGGTGTCATGCCAAAAAATTTCCTACTAATGTTTGGACAACTTAGGCAATAATGATAGAGCCTACGGTTTTTTTTTTCTTTTCTTTTTTTTTTTCCCAGTAATATTTTTCTACTCAGTAATAGGTAGAGAATAAGTTGTCAACCCAAGGTTCAGGGAGTTATATCATAAACTTCACATTGATTACTAGAAGAGAGCGTACATATGATGTTTGCATTTCATATGATTGCTCATCAATAATATATAATTGATAACTTGTGTATATATGTCGCAATGAGAATACACACAAGACACAACTCCTGTCTCACTAAGATGTGATACACGCTTATCACTCTATAAAACTTTGTATCTTGCAAGACCTTGCGTGTATGTGGCGGGATATTGGGCCTAGGGTGGAATCAAGAAAAGAAGAGATAGAAGATGCTTACTCCTATCCTACCATGCTTTTATCTTTTGTTTTGAGAGGCTTTTGAATTCAGCTACTTTCTTGAGAGATCAGAAAATTGTATTTCCAAATACTTCGCTTCCAGTACTTCTATCGTAAAAGTTAGTATTCCTCTTCTTAGTAGTATTTTGTTTTTAAGATTATGGTCGGATGCTTCACACGTATTAGATGAGATTTAGAACACTTACTGAGGTGTTTCCTCTCACGAAAGGCATTCATGGCAAATTTTCACGTCTGGAGTTCCTTACGAGGTGTGATTTTTATTTCGTGTAGATTAAAATAACAACATTAGGGTCTTAATGAGTCATTATCTTTCGACATCACCACATACTTTCTGTCTACTCAGTGCTCCACTCTCCGTTTGTTTTTTTTTTTTTTTTTTCTTGTGTCCATCTCATCTCGATCCTAACCCAATTCCAATTAAGTTTTAAGATTTAATTCCTAAATCTTCCCACAATATCATAAAATAACGAGTCATTAGTCTAATTAGTCGAAAGTCATATCTTGCTAAGAAAGGTATGGATCGAAGAGCTACTCCAAGTGAGACTCGTTTCAAGTCCACCAAATGTGAAACTCTCTAGATAAGTCCTTGCAAGTATTCAAACAATTAGTCACACGTGCAATTGAAAATTTATTGGGCTTATTAAATTTATTATATTTAGAACATAATGATCAACGTATTAGAGTCTTCTTTGTAGTTATTTTTCATTTAAATATTAATACAAGTCCGAACTCACAAATCACGTTATCATGACAATAATTAGTTTAGCACGATACTCCTTCAGCGGGGGGAAAAAATGGCACACCAAGGCATAATCGTTAGTCTATTTCATCATCACAATGCTTCATACATTTTGTTGGCTTTATTGCAACGACTAGTAAATTATTAATGTTTGTTTAAATTGTATGCCAATCTAATGCGATAGCATCATATACTTATTTTTTATCATCTTTTTTTTTTCTTCTTTTTATAGTATACTTACACTATGGCAATTTTTTCATGGAAAATAAATAAAGAAAAATCAATAAAAATAGAAAGAAAAAAAAAACTACTAATTTCATCTTATACGAGGATACACAAAGGAAACATAAGGAATTGGAGATGAATTTTCTTATCCAAAACAAGAGTGATAAATAGGTAAACCACCGGCATACCTAACTTTCCGTAAAACATTGGTCTCTTACCATAATTTCTTAAAATTATGCTCATTTATTATGAAGTGTACTTGATAGTTTTGTTGTAGATGGTTGCTTTCATTGTATTATTCATGCCAATCACATTTGTAACACGAATCTTCGACCTATTAGAGTCAGTAATATTAATACAAGTCGCAACCCGGAAATTGTTTTACTAGACTTCTAAGGTACCGCTCGATTCGCCTAAAACGGAAAACGACATATTAAAATATATTCACCGGTTTATTTTACCATCACTAAGTACGAGACATTAGGATGGCTTCATTGTATCAAATTACAAACATAAAAAGCACACATTTTTATTAAAAGAAACCGAAGTCCGGTAAAGCATGGCACATTTTGCGGGACAAGAACTTCCATCACACATCGCTTCCACTTCCTCTTTCCCTATGATTTATCAAAGAAAATAAACCGAGAAAATTTTAGGAGGAAAAGAAAGGGAATAATCATACCTATGATCAAAACCCTTTATATTAAAATTCGAACTAGAAAAAAACAGGGGAAAAAAAATGAAAATTTAAAGAGGATAATGAGATCGCAATCGTGATAGGGAAGGATGGGACCTTGAATCCAATCTTCTTTATCTTATTTCGGATCCACCTCAAAAGCCTTCTTTCAGCATAAGGGCATAAACACTACTGTTCAGACTGATTTTCGAACCGGTACGTTTAATGACGGTATACCCCCTTTATTATTTGGATTATTGGAACTACCATTGAAGGATGCACGGATGTCACACTTGTATCTACAAAATGGTTCACAAAAATATTTCCAAGCTTTACACCACTCGCGGCATTCAGCGAGACATATGAGAGTTGAATCTTCTGCTTGCCCTACAATTAGCAGCCCTAAAACAAAGCATGCAATCGTAGTCAGATTAAACTTATTCATGTCCTTGGTTTCAGGAGAGCTAAAGAACATAACAACTAATAAAATGAAGTTGTAGCTAGAAAGCTAGCTGGGGAGATGAACCCACATGCATATATGTTCTTGATTATATAGATCCCTTCGTGTTTATCTCCTGGATTAATAAGGAAAATTACCAATTGGCATTCCTTTTCTTCTTTCTTAGGATCCATGCAAAATCACTTCCCGCTTAAGCTTAAACAAATGTACATGGTGTGTAAAGGTAACTAAAAATCATATTTGGAAACTTGGTAACATGGGTGATAATTTTTAAAAAACTACCTACTGTCATTACCATGTATATGAATATGATTAATAATTAGACACTATATATATATATATATATATATATATATATACCTTATATATATTACCTAATAAATCATTGTTGAAAGATAAGATTGGTCACAACATTTGTATACACAAGGATTCATTTCCTATTCAAATTGATTCAATCATTTAATGCTTATTCCTCCTCTCCCCCCTCTCATTGTATGTAAAGAAAACTATATAATTTACATTTATCAATCCTTTTGAATCTTCACTTTTATTTCTAATGAAAGTGTTTTTCCTTAATATATTTATAATCTTACTTCACTAGTAAATCTTCTTAAGACATTATTGCGACACAAACTCCTCATGTGAAGGCCCAAAATTCTAAACTTTATTAATAACAACCTTTTCTAATATTTTAGTTTTATGGTTACAGGACGTGTGAAATTTCGAATAAGAACTTGTAGAATTTAGTAGCAGATAATATTTAAAAGAGCAATTATTTTTAATAAATACGATTTTCTAATCAACTAGTCCTTAAATGGAACAATATATTGAGTATTATTATATAATAAAAAATTGTAACTTTTTATAATCTCCTTAATGAGTATCAACAATAAGACTATAATAACATAGTAAATGTAGCCTGTAGGTGACTACTCTGTTTGAATGTTAGTGTAATGATCCTAATCGGCTTGAAATTTTCCTAAACCACTTATAAAGGAAATTGCTCTGAAGTTACATTCCACATTTTCAAAAAGCAGGTTACTATGGTTATGCAAATATAAGTTTCAACCAGACATGTAAGTTGAAAAGGATATACATAATAATAATTATCCATCTTGAAGCAAATACAAATAGTAACTATGAAATAAAGAGGAAACGATGGAAATGAACAGAGAATGATGGAAATATTAAACTATAGTGAAAAATTGTACAAATTAAAATAAATGATTGGAAATTCACCAACTTTTACAAACTAGCAATTAAAACTAGTCTTTTTAATGAAATTTACCAACTTTTATGACAAAATTATGAATATTTTGTAACATCATGAAACCTAATAGTGTCATAACCTGTCATGTGTCTATGATTTCCAAATGACATGTTAAGGCTCTAGAATTATATTACAATATGCAAATCACCTGTAAAATCTATCTAATAGTACAATAAAAACAATTCTCCAAATACAACTATTAAGATAACTCTTAGGTGACTCGTCTCAACCATAATCCTAACTAACAATAATAATTTTCACTCTACAACAGTAGAACATATCTACAATTCTAAATAACACTATAAATTTTTGGCTAAAAAAAAAAAAAATAACACCACAATAAATCGCATCTCCACTATTGAGCTCGACATTTCAATTTTCATTTTCTTTAGTTCAATTCATATTAAATCTTATACTCATTTAACATAGACCTTCAACTAGGAATTAAGGACAATGGGCTTTCTTTTTAATTTGATAAAAAATTTAAAGTCGTTAACCAACCAGTTCGAGAAAAGGGTTAAGTTAGAGCTAACTGGATACATTGATTATAATTTGGCCATTGAGTTGCGAGAAAATCCATTTCAAAAATTGATTTTTGAAAACTACAGATCTTGAGTTTAGTGGCTGATCTATTCAATAGGTACCATTGACCTTAACCTTTTGAATTTAAATTTATTTTTCAAAATATCTTTTTGATTAAAAAAATATTTCTAATTTACAAGTGAATAAAATGAATAAATTGTAATTATTTACAAAAGAGGAAAGATTGAAAAAAAATTTTATTTACAAAGGGGAAAATGAAAAATTTTTGTATTTTAAGTCACCCTATAAGTATTTACAGATGCTTATGTACTCGATGTTTGGTATTAGAATTCCGTAATTCATTTTTAGAAAAATTAAATGGGTTGATAGATTTTAATTTTGAAAATGGTCACATTTATGTTTTTAACCCTATTTATCTCATTTTAAGAAAAACCTAAAGAAAAGATCCTTATATTGAATATGTTTATTTTGATTTTAGGAAAATCCCTAAGGAAACCCAAATACTTTTATTTTATTCTTTTTTAAGGGAAAAAGATTCACTCTTTTTTTTTCTTGAAAATATTTTTCCAAATGACAAAATTTTCCATCACTTCATTAAAAGAGAAGCATTTTTTTTTTAAATTTTAGAATAAGAAAAAGAAGAAGAAAAAAATAAAAATAAAAAATTGAAAATAACTTTCCTTTAAGCATCATTATTGTCATAACCCAAGGGGATGGCTTGGTTGTGGCGAGACGGTCGCTATATACCGTACAAAATACTGTAGATTAGTTTCCTTTTCAATTAACGATCTTTTATACGACATACAAGACTTGATAGAAATCAAGCTACTAGGCCTTTGATCTACAGCCAAGCTCGAGGTATGGGAGGCTTGATAAGGTAGATTCTCCTACTCCAACCCACTCTTACTGAAGCCGAGGCTGAGTACTTCTCTGCTAGGTTGAATGACTATCCATTTCTTTGTAGTACGTCGAGTTATAGATTACTTACCTGTGCTTGAGCCAACCAATGATTCAGCATCTCTCTTGTCGAGAAATCGAGATAGAGAGACTATGGACTGACTATGTTACTCTTATTCGGATAAGTAAGCTGATCATACTTTTTGTTCGCATCTTCCAATGGCATCATCAATATAGCATTACTACGTATACAGAATTATGTGTAGAATCTATTACACCAATAATAGTCTTTTTTGAATATTTATTTTTACCTTTTTCTATCATATATATTAATTTTTTAGAAAATGATCTTTTTATCTTTTTCTTTTTAGATAAATTATCTTGACTTATAGGTATAAATACCTTTTGTACTTATAGTTGTAAATATCAGATTGACCGTTAATACATTGGATATCTGTCTCTCATAAACATACTTTGTTTACATTTATTTCACTTTTATCCTAACCCTTAAGCAAGGTTAGGTGGTGAGTAACCTTATTAGACTGATTCGTACATCATATCGAATTGTACCGTGAGTTATCAAAAGTTCTATTTATACGTCATATCTACTAGAGTTGTTTGTAAGTTTTGCTTACTCTTCATTCATATCTATTCTTTCGTGTATTCCCCATCATTTCTTTTTCGAGCTTTCAACATAATGGGAATCAAGCTACGGGAACTCTGACTCGCAACCGAGCCCGAAGATTAGAGGGGTTGTCTTCGGGCTCGGTAAGACAAATCCTTATATTCCAACCAACCCCTACCGAGACTGAGTACTTCCTTATCGAGTCACCTTTAATGCCATGCCGTATGACCGCCCATTATTCTATGTTATGCTGAGTTAATGATTACTCTAATGCTAAGCTAACTAATCACTTGGCATTATTCTTTTCGAGAAGCTGAGAGATAGAAAATCTAGATTGACTAGGCCATCCCTGCTTGAACAAGCCCACTTGTCCGTACATTTTGTCTGCATCCCCTAATGACCTCTCCAATGCAGTATTGTTACGTATACAGTATCACATGGAGAATTTGTAGCACCAATGATTATTTTTCTTTTATATTCATTTTTACCCCTTTGTATCATGTACATTGCTTCTTTAAAAAATGTCCTCAGTGTCTTTTCCCTTTAGGGTAAATTACCCTAACTTACGAGTATAAATACCCTTATACTTGTAACTTATCAAATTACCTTCAATACACTTAAATACTTTCTTCCTTACATAAACACTACTTATTTACTTTCGACATCGCTCTTATCTTTTTCCTTAAGTAAAGTTAGGTGGCGAGTAACCTTATTGGATCAATTTGTACATCATATCAAATTGTGCCGTAAGTCCTTCTAAGTTCTATTAGTACGTCATATCTTCTGGAACTATTCGTTGGTTTTAGCTTACTATTTCATTCGTCTTTGTCACTCTTTTCATACCTTTTCCCATTAACCTTTTTTCGAGCTTTCTGCAAACTTGAACTCATCTAGCGATTAATCTTGTCTATTCTTGGTCACGGTTCGCAACAAGGCTACTATGTAATAAGACTACTATGCAACTTATTACTTAAGAATTATATAGGTAAAGATAATATCACAACATATATAGGAATATAAGATTTCATATAATAACATCACTATGTAAGTAATATAAGATCCTAAACCTTAAAATACTAGTAGTCAAGCTACAATAATAAAGAAAGTAATCTTACATAGTTACTAGATATCGTAACATAAAATATCATCTAAATATTAATTGAAAATATTTCTACACATATATATTCATTGTAACTCTCTACTTTTATATAATTCCCAAAAGTACAAAATTGATCTCGAGCATGTTCCGACCAGGAATAGTAAACAAGTCCTTTGACATAAAAAACTTATAGGAGTATAAGTTATAAAACTTAGTGAGTTATCCTTCAACTACATAGACAAACAAATTATTCAACAATTAATTATATACATATGAATGCATAATTAAGTAAAATGCTACATAAATATATACAGTTTACTAAGTATTGTATGTAACTCAAATTTAACGCTCTCTAAAATTAGGGTTGGAGAATACATGACATTAGTCAAATCCAGGTATCATACCGAACTCATATAACTATGAAACTCCATGTTTTGTATTTAAGATAAAATAGTCTATTTAATTTCAATTTTAAAAACTAAATTTCAGGTATGATTGTGAGTAGGCCTTCGTAATTCACACTTATCCCTAAACGGAGGCCTTTAGACTCAATTCTTAGTTAGGCGATTAGTACCTTCAACGCCTAATCTCATGGGCTAGAGTTAGATCATGTTATACAAGTACATCATACTAAACACTTCAATTTTAATATATCGATATTATCCCTCGTATGGTCTTTCGCTATTTTGGTGTGATGTGACAGCCAAAATAATTATAATGTAATGCATGTTTATGCATAATTCAGTTCAATTTAATAAAGTCAAATATACTTAAATCCAATTATTAAGCAACTAACCAATATCACAAACAATCAATTTGCCTATAGTTATCTAAAATGCAACAAATAATATGTTATAAGAATTTAAAGTATTTTCATACGGCAGCCAATTAATATCAACCATATGCTAATCCCAAACCCCCCATACATCAATCAGTTTATCATAAACATTTTAATATTATTATCTACAAGCACAAATAAGTATGGAATCATTTGGAATATTCACTCGGCCATAGTAAAGCTTAAGGATCACAATAGTTGGCAAGGGGATTGGTATCCTCGTTGGGATTACCTGATAATTAGAAAATATAAAAGACAATAAGTATCTAATTGGAATAATTTTTCTATATAAGTATTTATCTAAAAATTTACCTAAGTTTTCTATTTATCTTACATAATTTTTTGGTTCAAACTTTTTCTTTAATCGCTTGTAACTTTTTCGTTTTAATTTTGATTTTTACGATCTTGTAGTTAATTTTTATCATTTTCGAACATATTCATATAACGAGGTTCATTTTGGATGTTGAAACTTGCAATCTCTATTATGGGTTGGGAATGTTATGAATTTATTTATTTTTGGCTCCAATGTTTTTATTTATCATTTTTAAGCTTTTCTTTAATTATTTTTTTAATTAGATTTTCTTTATTTCTAATAACGACTTACATGATTTTTAAATTTATATATTTTCTAAATATTTTTATTTTTGTATTCATTTGGTAGTAATTTCTTTATTTTATTGTTCTAAGCCTAGATTATTAATTATCTTAATTTTTTTTGTTACAATTGTAATTTTCTAATTAATTCATCATTATTATTATTTTCTTATTATTTTTATAATGTGAGGTTTTAATCAGAAAATTAGGAAAGCTGATGTGGCAACTTTTTATTGGTTCACATTACAATTTTCCTAATTTTTCCAATTTTTGTATCTTTTTTTTCAATTTTAAATATTAATATATACATATATAAAATATTTTAAATAATTACTTGTAGAAAAATAACTTCTACCCTTCATTTAAAGATCGCGCCTAGCATATGTAAAAATATGTATATATTTATACTTATTTTGGATATATGTACATATGTAAATATTTAAACTATACTATATATATATATATATATATCTATATAAACCATAGAAAAATAGAATACTATATATGTATATTTATGCATACATGTCTTTCCTTATATATATATTTACACTATTTCATAATATATTTTACATATATGTATGATATTGTCAGTATACTTAATATTATATGTATGTACATGTACTATATATATATATATATATATATAAACTGTATATATCTATAATTAAGTGAATATAACATATGTGTACATATAATTGAATATATTTAATTACATGCGTACATAAATATGTAAACATGAAGAAGAAGAATTATTCATACAATTCAAATACATGCACATATAGTTTTATTACAAAAGATACTAAAATACACATAACTCCTATAGATACTCCTAATACTTAAGGTACTAAAATGCATATTAATATAAGAAATTATACAAAATTTAAATTACAAAGAAAAACTAAAATAACATAAGAAGTTTTTAATTACTTTGATCTTGAAGTTCTTAAGAAGAAATCCTTTTTACTACCCTCTTGATGTTGGTAGAATATTGATAATGGAATTGAAGTATATTATGGAAGTTGAGATTTTTGTGAGTTGAAAGAAAAACAAAGGAAGAGGAATTGAAAAGAGAGGGAGAAAATGTCGGTCTAAATGGGGAAAGTGAAAACTTGATTTTTGACTTTATATTTGTAAAAGAAAGAGAAGGTGAAAGTGATTTCTAGAGGGGGTATATGGCATAGGTAAGAAGGAGCAGAAAAAGTAAGTTGAAGTTGACTTATCTTATCTTGTTTCAATTTTTTTTTCCCTGCACATGTGATAAAGTTAAAAGACACTTGTGTAGCCACAACATGGAAGGGAGAAAAAGAAAAAAAGAAGAGAAGAAAAGTTAAGAAAGAAAGAAGAAAAAATTAGAAAATTAATTTTTAACTTTTTTGGATATTTTTCCAACTTTTTGATAATGTTTGGAATGCAATATAATGTGATTATAGAAGAAAATATAGGATGTAAACTTAAGGTATACTATATAATATATAAAAATAAAATATGTAGTAAAATTAAATAAAAATACATAAGTTAATATAAATAAATTACACATATATAAACACATGTGTGAAGTCAAATAATCATAAGATAATATTTATAATTTTGTTAATCTATTTAATTTATTTGTTACTCTTTATGTTTATTAGCATTTATGAACTATCTTTATTCATTTATTAGTAATTTTACATAATTAAGCGCGTTTATCAATAATTTTACCAAATTAAGGTTTTATCATCTTTAGGGTAAATTTATAGGTTTTATAAGATTAGAGCTTTAGTTTTAGGGTTTTATTAGGTTTAGGTTTCATTTCTTATATTTACGTATATATAGGGTTTATGGTGTTTTTTTACGTGATTAGGGTTTCAATCAGTATATTAGAGTTTTTCTCATTAGTAGTAAATTTGAGTTTATAATTTATTTAATTTTTTATAGTTTATTTGGCTTTATTGTCTCGTGAACTTATCTTAGGCACTTGATCTAATTTAAAATTCAAGTTACAAATTTACAAGGTTTATAATTATTGTACCTATTTTAAATCGTTTTTCTTTATATAATAGAAAATAAAGAACTAAATAATAATAATATTAATAAACAATATATTATAAGTTGACATGGACTTGGATGTTGTGTTGGTAAGGGCATAAGTAAATGGATTGGATGCACGAATTGGGTGTTCAGGCTGTGGTCAAATTTGAGTCATGAAGAAGAAGGCAGCAGTAGTAGTATAGGTCACTATAGCTCTATTGAGGGGGATTTAAAGGGGAAGCTTGATTTTCATGTAAAAGTCATTTGAGAAAGTTGATTTTGTAGTGGTGCTGTGCTTAAAGGTTATGGTTTTGAGGGGGGTTGGGGGTTGACGGTGGCGAGAAGTTGCAAGCGCCGTGTCGTGAATGTTACTGGGTCAGCTCTTATGTTTTTTAGCACAAAGAATTCATTTGTGGTAGTTGTTTCGATTGAAAAGGGGTAAAGGTGAGGTTTTCAAAGGAGGTAGCAATAGCTAAGGTTTTCAAAAACCCTAGGTATTGGTGTTTGAGTTAAGGACCATGGGAGAGGATATAATGGGTATGGTTTAAAAGCTTTAGTCTTAGGAGTTGTGTTGGTATCGATAATTTAACTCAAAATTGCCCTAAACTCGCTTAACTCCCAAAGAGAGAATGTATTTCGTAATAGAGAGAGAAAGGACTTGAAAGTGTTTATATGAGTGTGTTTGATTGATTGTTGATGGTCCAAAAGGATTTCTTAGCCCCCTTTTATACTTTTTAAGCTCCAAAAATGCAAGGAAAGCATCAATTCGTAGGAAATTGAAGATTTTGAATTAATGGCCATTTGACAAAATTAATTCTAAATTAAAGACTTTTAATGTGATTTGGACAAAAATAAACATTCCCTAATTCTTTAATCTTGATTAAAATGTTCAAAATAGGTTTGATTATCACTAGAAACAATCCAATTTAAATTAAAGCAAAATCTGCACAATAATTTTTTTCAAATTTTAAGCTCCATTCCAACCCTCCAAATTATTGTATTGGGATGCCAATATTAGGAATCGAATCAAGGTCTCTCTCTCTTGCACGGTTCTTAGTCTAAGCTCCGATTTATTAAGTCATTTGGCCTATACCCTACCTTATGCAAACAAAATGTATTTAAAGAAAGTCATCTAGGCCTAATTAAAATGAACTAACTTATCTTCTACTTTATAAACTCTTAATGGTCCACCAAAACATTATTAGAACTAAAGAAAAGCTTATTCCTAAATTATCTTTTGCTCTTTTCTTTTCTTTTTTTGTTTAGTTTTTTTCCCTTTTTTTGTATTTTTCTAATTTTCTTATTTTTTTGTGCTTCTTTTTATACTCTTTATTATCATTTTTATTTTTTTTTCAATTTTTTTATTTTTTGAATTTTATTTTATTTTATTTTTTATAATTTTGAATTAGGACTCTTTTATTCTAAGAAAAAATAATAATAATTCTAAAATTACAGGGGGCGAAAACAGGTTGTCTACATCTACCGATTATCAATATCCTCATAACAGTGTCACTAACACTTCTCTTCCCAACTCGTTAATAGTAGTCTCTAACTCCATATAAGTATTTAACTCATCTTGTCAACCTACAACCTATAAAAATAAAACAATGAGCCAATGCCTTATAGATGATGAAAAAGCACACATAGATGTTAGACCACATCATACATATGCAAATACATGAAGTTTCACAACAAGCAATCAATTAATTATCTTAAATTTATGCCAACAACCAGCAAAAGAATACCCATAACCCCTACCACACTATGATCATTGTCTACATACATCAGTAGATATGGATTATAAGTTTTTCTTTAAGTCTTTTATGCTCAGAGTTTAGAGTTCTTAAAACTCAGTTTTCTAGCTACGTTGTCCTATATACAAGTCCAGTAAGGATTTTCCACATATGATTAGCAGTTGCCCTCTAAGGATCTACCATTGCAAACTCCTAGGACAAGTAGGTCAAGCATAATCACTAAACAATTAAATTACACCAAATGACGATTAGTCTAATTATCTTGCTATAATCCTAGCAAGCACAAAAAAATAACCAAGCATCACTTACCTAAGTAACGGAACTAGAAAACAACCATAAGTCCCAAATCAAGTGAACTAGAGAACCCGATAACAAAAACTTGATCAATGGAATAACGAGTTCATCTTAGTTTACTTCTCTATTTGATACAAAACAAGCTTTTAGGAAACTCCAACCCTGCTTGCCTCATGCTTCTCAAACTGCACCTTAAAGTCTTATTACATTAAGCACTTAGAGATCTCAGAAAAACCTAAGCAAAGCTTAGATCTTTAGTGTAAGAAAAGTTGGGCAAAACTCTTGGATAAAGGTTGGGAATTGAAATGAACTCTTTGAAATGAAGGTTTTAAGTAAAAAAAAAAAAAAATCCACAACTCGGCTTAACTCAACACAACCTAAAGGCAACTTAGAGTCTTACTTAGTTTAAGCTTTTAAATGCACTAAGAATGGGTAAAGGTCAAATCTTTTAGTAATATTAGATGAATAAATGCTCTAATAGAGGATAAAGGTTGAAAAGATTTGAAAGAGAACAAGTTTGGGGGAGGGTCAGAGTAAGGCGTCCAGAGGGGGAAGGAATTAGCATCCGGACACTAAGGTACTGTCAACAATTGATAGATAACATTTGGATGATGTCCCCCATGGTGTTTGAATGCCATGTAGTAAGGGGCACGACCAATGTTGTAGGTTACTTCAACCTCTAAGACTCCACCTCGAAACTCTATTTTTCAACTTAAACATCAACTACAACTCCCATTTCAACAACAAATAAAAAACCCAACACATACTCTATACAAACTCAATCTAATAAGAAGAAATAAGAAGGAAATAGCTAAAACTTACTTGATTGGCTGAGCACTACCTTAAAATCCAAAGACAATATAAAAAGAAGGCTTAAGCAACAACCTCACACAAGGGTAAATTCAGATTATTAAAGGTCTTCGAAAAAACTTCATTGAAATAAAGCTTTTTCGACAAGGAATGCTTAAAAATGAAGCTTGGAAGATTATCTTACCTTAGGACTTGATTTTTCGTAATTTCCTTGAAGTTTTGAGTATTCAAGAGCTCTCTACAGCTGATTTTAGGAAGGGTTCAAGGGAAAAAAAAAAGAAGACTTAGAACAAATAAATGAGAGTTGACCCAAATGCCCTTAGTTTTGTTGTTTTTTTTTTTAATTTTGTTGGGCATTACATATTTGGTATTAGTAAATAAATAAAAATTAACAAAAAGTTAAAAAGAACAAAACATAAAATTTTAGGAAATTAGAAAATGGAGGAGGGGTGGCTAGAAATATTTTTTCTTTCTTTTCTCCTTCATTTTCTAGTTTTCCTTAAAATTTCTATTTTTCTTTAATTTCTGCTAATTTTTTATTTTGAAAGTTACAAATTTTTTAACATTGAACAAAAAATAGTGTACACTGTTGTTCAACAAATGTTGCACACATGGAAAATTATAATTATCCTTGATTAATTTTATGACACATATCTGATACATCTTAAGTATATCGCCAAAGTGAGTTTTTCTTTTCCTTATATATATATATATATTTTCAATAATCTACCCTTTTATAAATTAGCTGCATATGGTATGGTTTTGAGATATTTCACTGTTTTTTTGTAAAAATTTTCATTTATATCCTTACCACCTTTTTATTTTCTATTTTTAAATAATTTCCTTTTTTTTTTTAACTTTTTCCTCAATTTTCCTTCTTTTTTCAATATTTTAACTTCAAAAAGTTAAGGTGTAAAGAAAAATTTTAAATTCACAATATCAAAATGAAAAAAATGTGTAAACTTAGGCACATTCAACTATTAATTCCCGTCTTATGACCCATTATGACAGTCAACTTTGTCTCTTTTCAACGAGTTGATGTTCCGAATAAAATAAATATAAATTATATGGATCACTCTCGAAAATTTTCATAATTGCACGACCTCTGAGTCTTGTGAATGTGAATACATTCCCTTTCTAAAGCATGCACCCCTCTTTTCTGTTACATTTGACTAGGTAACTGGATGGAAATTTTAAAATGGACCTACATATTTTAAATTTTAAAAGCACAAATCCACATCTTTTATGAAAAAAAAAATAAAATGCTGCTAAAACTTTGGAAAAAAGAAAACTGTTGTTAACACTACTATTGACAACTGCTAAATACAATTATACACTACCACATAAGCATTATAAATGCAATGGGCTTAAACTTTCAAAATATTAAGCAAAGTAGAAAAAGCGGGACCATGTCTTCTACAGAGAGAAAAGTGCTCAAACAATACAAAAGTTTTTACCAGTGGTTTATGAAATTTTTAAAAGAAATTAAATGCTTATGCATCAAAGGGAAAATAAAAGTTAGGAAAAAAAAAAAAACAAGGAAAAATTAAAGACACTTTCTTTACCACTGTCTCTCGGAAGAACGGAAGTAAATTTCGAATAAGAGTTATCTCACATACCCTTAAAAGAAAACTTTGAATAAGAAAAAATTATCTTGCATACTCTTGAAAATAAAGATTTTTCTATGGTTCAGTTCGTATTTTTTGTAGGACTAATCTAATTTTCTATTTCATTTTTAATTTTATATCTATTTCAATTATTCGGATTTAATGGATATAAATTAAAGATACAATGGAAGGTGCAAACACCTAATTTTTGCCCTTTAGTAATCCTAATTATTTATTATTTATTTATTTATTTCTACAAAAGGGTCCTAATTCAAAAATAAAAATAATAATAATAGATAAAAATAATAAAAATTAAAAAATAATGAAAATACAAAAAAAAATAAGAAAAGAAAAAATTATAAAAATTTCATAGATTTTTAGGAAGTAATTTATATTAGAAATAAATAGTTTTAGTTTTAACTTAATATAAATAATTATTTTAGGAAATTGGATAGTTTAAGTACAATTTAGTTATAATAAAAATCAAAGTATAGGCTAACAGCCTAATGGATAAGTATTGGAGTATTGGGTGGGATTTAATTTGACTTTTTGGGTTTGAATCTCACTAGATACTTAGGTGTTTTTTATTTCAATCTTTTTATTTTTACAAAAAAAAAGCGAGTTGAACGTACGTAATTCATATCAAATTAAAATCATTTAAATCTAGTTTAATTTTTATTAGATTTGGATTTATATAAATGATTCAAATCTAATTTTTATCAAATTAGATACAATAAATATGAATAGATACGATTTGATGTGATTTGTTTTGGGTTTATAAATACACATCATGCCAAAAAGGAAAGGAGTTTTTTTTTTACTCCAACAAAACCCGATGCAGCATCTAATCTTCAATCACCAAAGATCCTCGTTTGACCACTGACGCAACATCGAACAACAGTAGTACTGCGATATCCATCCACTGACAATAACTGCAACAATTGGACTCTACGACCCAGCAGTACTTCATCGCAACAGCTCCCATTACGGCAGTAGTTATGACAACAACTTCGTTCTCTCTCGCTCACCGTATCACGTTCATCGCAGCAATACAGAACAGCCACGCTGTCTATTGACCTACACTCTAAATCAACACCAAACAGCAACAGCCACACCCCTAACCGGTTGCCTTAATACAACAGTCCACGCCGAGCATACCTGAGCATAGTATACATCCAAACAACAAGCCCACAACGCCATAACACAGCAAAGGGCTTAATACCATCGACTCACTCCTCTCTCGACGCCCAACACAACTCCGATTGCAACAGTGACTGCTTTGACCATTGCTGCTCTGTCTACGCTAAGCTCCATCCACGCCAACAGCGATTAGTGTCCACGCTCGTCCGAACACCCCAAGCAACAGTAAGCGTTTCCTTCACCGAACAACAATCGGGTTCAATCTTTGTCAATTTTTTATTATTTGATTAATTAATTATTTGTTATTATTATTATTATTTAGATCTTTAGCTATTTAACATGGTATATGTATATATGAATGTATTATTATAGGAGACTTTTAGTATTGGTTTTTATATTAAGTATATTTCTTGATATTATTAATTTACTTGGGTAGATAATTGTTTAGTAGTAGTAGTATAAATATATATATATTAGTTTAGGAATTTTTAGGATTAAGTTTTTTAAAGGATTCATTATATGGAAAGTTTTTTTTAAAATAAAAATTAATGAAAGATTCTTTTAAAAAATAGGATTTTTTAGAGTCTCTCTTTATAAAATAAAAACATTTAAGAATTAGGACCCTTTACATTCTTTTTTGAAAAACTAAATTGATAATAACGTAAACTCGGTCGGTTTTCAAAAATTAAAATAAGCTAACACACTAAAGTCTTTTAGAAAGAACTATGATCGTCTGATCTCGGCTAACGGGTACGAAATCACCTTTGAGGCGACGATAAAATCTGTAGAAACTTAGGTTCTTTTTTTTTCTTTTGATTTTTATTTATTTATTTTAAATATTATAATTAGAAGAATAATCTTAATTTCAGTAAGTAGATAGTAGTACCAATTAAGATTTAATAGGTTAGCTCCCGAACTCGAAACCCTCTAGTTTTTTATTCAAATTGAAATAAAAAAACCGGTAGCCAAATCGTAATCTATCTACCCAATTGGTTACAATTTTTTTTCTTTTCTTGACTTCGGTCGAGTGGCAACTCCAAAAATTATTTTCAATAAAAAATCAGAATTTCCCAATTTCTTTAGTCGATGATTAATATTGAACGAGTTAGGGTTTAATATTAATAAAAAATAGGGAATTCAATTTTAAATAGAAAACCAAAAAAATAGGCTCAACAAATTGGCGACTCCATTGGGGACACTAGAGGGCTAGCAACTAGAATTTACCGAAGATAGGATTATTTTTCAAGAAAAAAAAAACAACAAAGGATGGAAAAATATAAAGACAAAAAAAAAAGGGAACTTAGGTATGTTATTTTATTTATTTTATATATTTGTTTATTTTATTTCTTTTTTACTAACATTTTTTTTATTGCAATTTACTTTGTTTTTATTTCTCCGCATTATAAACGTATGGTAAATACAGTCAAAACCAAGTCATCTTAGGACCTTAGGAATGGGGTCATTATATAAGTTTTGGATGTTGTGGGGCAACCACCTTTCGAGGCCGATTAGGCTACCCCACTCAAGTTTAGATGCTACTACAGAACTGTTATTTTAAAAAAACATAGTGGTTATAGAACTTGAGAACCTTTTGAACCCACCCTTTGTATTACACAAAAACCTTTTTTCAAAAAAAAATTTACAAAAACCTATGATGTAGTAGACCTAAATGGATAAAGGCAATTGTAAAGTTGTAGTTGTAATATTTCTTTGTAAATAATTTGTAGTAATTCTGTGTAAAGTTTAGAATAGGTGATGATTGTAATTTTGATTTTTTCTTTTTTTACATAACGATGGCTAGATCGAGTCAATGGGCTTCCAAATAGATCCACGTCTACCTACCTCATTGGCCTTAAGATATACTCTAGATATGGTTTCAACTTTTTAGCCTAAATAATATGAATTTATTAAAAACAAGATTGAGCTCATCTTGCCCTTATAGAAGAGCATTATAAATATTACCTAGTTGCAGACCTTAGTACATCTATTAAGGCTCAAATCTATCACTTTTCGTTTGGGCCCACATTAGTTGAGCCCAACCTTCGCAGGGTAAATAAATAAAAATAATAAAAACAAAAAAAAAAGAAACAAAACAAAAAGAATCAAACTTATAAAATAATTTCAAGTACTCACTATTTTGCCTAGTATTCTACTAGCCAGAAATATTCATTCTTTTAGATAAATTGACTTTTTAGCCTTTATCATTCGGAATAAATATGATTTAGATTTTTATTTAGTCTTTTTCCTTTAGAATTCTTCATTTGTAAATAGACCCTTAATAATGTTGTTCTAGGTTTGTATATAGAATTCTAGTAAAGCAACCCTCCATTTATAATTCCATCACTCGGTTTTTATAACACAAAAGCCCTAACTTTTCCTCTCTCTCTTTCAGAAAAAAAAAAAAGAAAGAAAGAAAAAAGAAGGACAGGAAAGAAAAGAAAAAGAAAGAAATTTGCTAACGATTACAAATCTTTATAGGGTTCAAGACAAATACAATTACTTGGCCCATTAAGGCAGTTAACCTAAACAAACCCACTTGGCCTGAGAAAATAACCAACCAAACCCGAGCCCTAGCCCATCAAGATAGTTAAACTAACTTAAGGCTTGAGCCATCAAGTCCAACCATGAACCGAGTCAAAACATAAAGCCATGAAACACTATCCTAAGCTTGATCCCTGGTACAAACAAAAAGAGCAATTCATTAGTCCCTTCCACTTCAAAAGTTGTCAGTTCCAACTCATTCGAACTCTAAAGAACCTAACCCAAAATCACATATGGAAGCTTAAGGACGTTAAGACCTATAAGTCTAGGGCATGGGGCATTTAGTCTTTAAAATTTCACAACTGGGGCATGTTCCAAGGAATTGGGGTGTAAGGTCAGTTATCACCCTAAGGTCAATCAATCCCTATGTAAGGAATTGGTAACTCACTTTTAAAAAGTTTTGAATGAAAAGAAGCAAGCTATATCCTATACATTAACCTTTAAACACTTTGAGAGTTAAGAGACATCATGGTGAGGATATTTTAGACTCATTCCTTAAAAGAGGTCCATTTTGAATATGATACGTAGACCAGAATGAAGTTAGGCATTCATTTTCAAATCCCAAACACAATTATCCTTTGATAACCCCGTTGGACTGATCTAAAGTCCTTTCAAATGTAAACTCTGTCAAGAACCACCCCCACAGTGGGACAATTCGAAGGTGATATCAGGCAAATGCACCTATCAGTTTTAATATAGTGGATGTGAGTCCGAGTCGATCTCTCAAAGACTTCGAGTACTAATATTAACCTTAGCTCTATTATCTAACCGGAAAATTATGATGAGTTGAATGAATTAAAAATACTAAAATCAACAAACAAACCTAATTATAAGACTTGATTAAGCAATTTAGAAAGCAATAAAATTAAGAACAGCTTCAAGAAAACAAACAACGTATTTAGGAATTATTTCCCCTAGTGTTTAACATGTGACCGCTTAAAATGTATTGAATTCAATCTCTATTATTCTTGATCGGAGGGATTCACAATAAAAGTTAACACCTTTCTTAAGCATATTAACCCTAATCCTAAATTATTTACCGGAATCTCTTCACTTAGTAATATAATTTAGAATCGCATTAATGTATAATGAATTCCCACACAAAAGAACAACTTTCTGAAAGAAATATGTATCTTATCTCTAAGTACACATATAATTCTCTCCAATTATGTCAAGATCTCATTACACATACGATTTCTTAATCATCATGCATAATATCATAGATTAATATCCTAGAAATATCAATTAACAATTAAATAACATAATTAAATCAAGAAAAGATTGAAACTTTATTAAAAATTATAAATCAATCTAATAGTCACATGAAATCCTAGGTTCCATAATCCTAAATACAAGAATCTTAAGCTATCATAATGAAACTAAAAACGAATTGCAACGAAATCAATAAATAAAACATGAAAAACCCCTTTTGTTGATGAAAAATCTCTTCAATCTTGAAATGGGTGTTGCTTTTGCCTTTTGCTCCTCCTTCTTTTCAAGTCTTTTCTCTTTTGAATGTCCCCTATGGTGTGTAAAACCCTAGTAAGTCCTTTTATAATGTATTGTAAAGTCTCTTTTTTCGTCAACAAACACAGCCTGAGACACAGTCGTGTCCCCAGGTCATGTAACTTTCTGACCTTGGTAAATCTTCTTAGATGGACACAGCCTGGGGATACAGTTGTGTTCCAGACTGTGTAACTTCAAAACTTCATAACTCATTCATTTGAACTCCAAATTAAGTGAAACTTGATTCCTTTTCTTTGTTTTCAATCCAAGAACACATTCATACCTTGAAATCAAAATTTCACTCAATTAAGTATCAATTTTTTTAAAGAAAACCAAAGATGTAAGGGAAATACTATAAAATCACCAAGTGAAATATATTTAAAATAAGAGTTATCAGAAGGTTAGGATAATTGATTAGAAGAGATGGATAAAATTGATTTGTGTTTACCCTAGTAATAACAATTCAAGGATAATTTTTGTTTTTGATAAATTATTTCCTTTGAAGAAGAGCTAACATTTTTCCAAATATCCCAAAGGCCACACATACCTTACCTAAGCCAATGCATTCTGAACCTATAGATTTAGGGCCTTGATTTATCTAGAGACAAAAACTTGACAAAAGAGATAGTTATTTTTAGGGAGAGAAAAGAAAGAAATGACATGAAAAAAGAAAAAAAAAAGAAAAAAAGAAAAAGAAAAAAACTAGGAAAAAGGAAAATAAAGAAATACCCAAATATTGAGCTAAAGAAAATCCCCAATCAAAGAATGCTTAAGTTACTCAAAAAATATAAGGCCTTAAATCGCATTCCCAACCAAAAACACAAAACCTCATATTCATTTAGAATCACGTTCTCAACCACAAACCAAAAACTCCATATTTAGTTCAAAATCACACTTCAAATTATGAACATAAACCCTTTCTATCCACTCAATTCTTAAACACAAGACCTTCCCACCCACAATACCTCCCTACTTAAAGCTCTTTCAATTTTGAAGAATAATTTATCTAACTAGGGCAAGCAAGCGCACACCTAGTTTATTCTTAAAGGTTCTTAATTTGTACCCCTAGGTTGGATGAAAGTACTTCTTTCAAAATAGGCCCTCTTATTAATCTCTTTTGAAACCATTTGACCAAAAGCCAAATTTACAATACTGTACCCAAAAAGACCTAACAGATCGATTAGAGCGTATCATTTGCAAATTGGATCGTAATTTTCGGAATAGTAATCAAGAGCGATGTTTAAACCAAGAGTGCGTAAGGAAGTCCTCTTCGACTAAACTAATCGTGAGTTACCTTTTCCTTACAAAATGAATGTTTAAGGCCTATCTAAGAAGTTCATTGTCCAGGTTACAAACTAGGGTATATATGAGATACTCTACAAGATTATAGCGTTTGCCTTTTAAATAGGAATTTGTATCCGTTAGTAAACTTTCAAGGAAAAAGAAGAAAAAAAGAAAATGAAAAGTAGAGAGAGAAAGTGGAGGCATGTTACAAGTTTTTCCATTCATTTTCCAGTCCATTTCATCCATAGTAGCCAAATTTTTAATTCATGTTATAAACAGTTTTCACCAAATTCCTCGTTTGTAAAATTCTCAAATTAAGAGTTTTTTTTTCGAGTCAGCTATGTTCCTTAATTTTACTTTCAACTGTCAATAGAGTTTAAGTGAGTTCGAAGGGTGCTTACCCTTTATCCGTTTTCTCAAGGATATAGCTAGCTCATAGAGCACCATTCCTATCCATATCTTCTTTAGTGCTTCAGTTAGCTTATGGAGTGCTATCCATATTCATATTTTCATTTAGAGATCTAGCTAGTCCATAGAACGCAGTCCCAGTCTAAAGTTTCTTAAGCTTCCGGCTGGCTCTTAAAACACAGTCTCAATTTATAGTCTCTTAGGGAGCTAGCCAGCTCGTAAGTATAGTCCCAATCCAAAGTTTCATAGGCTCTCAATCGCCCAACTCACAAAATGTTGCCTAACTTATAATCTTTTAGGGATTTAGTAAGCTCATGGAGCATTATTCCAATTCAAAGTTTTCTCATCTTTAGGTCTTAGCTAACTCAAAGGGCGCTTTGACTGCCTTGGTTAGTCAACTCATTAGGACACGACCAAGTTTTCTCATCTTTAGATCTTAGCCAGCTTAAAGGGCGCTTTGACCGCCTTGGTTAGTCAACTCATCAGGGTACGACCAAGTTTTCTTATTTTTAGGTTTTAGCCAGCTCTAGGAGCGCTTACCTAATTCATCTAGTTTTTTTTGTCTTAGCCAGCTCAAAGGGCGCTTTGACCACCTTGGTTAGTCAGCTCATCAGGGCACAACCAAGTTTCCTCCTTTTTAGGTCTAAGTCAGCTCAAAGGGCGCTTTGACCGCCTTCGTTAGTCAACTCATCAGAGCATGACTAAGTTTCCCTATCTTTAGGTCTTAGCCAGCTTAAAGGGCACTTTAACCGCCTTAGTTAGTCAGCTCATCGGGGCACGACTAAGTTTCCTCATGTTTTAGGTCTTAGCTAGCTCAAAGCTCAAAGAGCACTTTGACCACCTTGGTTAGTCAGCTTATCAAGGCACGACCAAGTTTTCTTATATTTAGGTTTTAGCCAGCTCTAGGAGCGCTTACCTAATTCATCTATTTTTTAGTCTTAACCAGCTCAAAGGGCACTTTGACCATCTTGATTAGTCAGCTCATCAGGGCACAAACAAGTTTCCTCCTTTATAGGTCTTAGTTAGCTCAAAGGGCACTTTGACCGCCTTCGTTAGTCAGCTCATTAGGGTACGACCAAGTTTTCTTATCTTTAAGTTTTAGCCAGCTCTAGGAGCGCTTACCTAATTCATCTAGTTTTTGGTCTTAGCTAGCTTAAAGAGCACTTTGACCACCTTGGTTAGTCAGCTCATCAAGGTACAACCAAGTTTCCTCCTCTTTAGGTCTTAGCTAACTCAAAGAGCACTTTAACCGCCTTAATTAGTCAGCTCATTAGGGCACGACTAAATTCCTTCATTCTTCAGGTCTTAGCTAGCTCAAAGGGTGCTTTGACCTCCTTGGTTAGTCAGCTTATCAGGGCACGACCAAGTTTTCTTATCTTTAGGTCTTAGTCAGCTCAAAGGGCGCTTTGACCGCCTTGGTTAGTCAGCTCATCAGGGCACGACCAAGTTTCCTCATGTTTTAGGTCTTAGCCAACTTAAAGGGCGCTTTGACCGCTTTGGTTAGCCAGCTCATCAGGCTACGACCAAGTTTTCTTATCTTTAGGTTTTAGGCAACTCTAGTAGCGCTTACCTAATTCATCTAGTTTTTGGTCTTAGCTAGCTCAAAGGGCGCTTTGACTGCCTTGGTTAGTCAGCTCATTAGGGTACGACCAAGTTCCTTCATTCTTTAGGTTTTGGCTAGCTCAAAGAGCGCTTTGACCGCTTTGGTTAGTCAGCTCATCAGGGCACGACCAAGTTTCCTCGTTCTTTAGGTCTTAGCTAGCTCAAAGGGCGCTTTGACTGCCTTGATTAGTTAGTTCATCAAGGTACAACCAAGTTTCCTTATCTTTAGGTCTTAGCTAGTTCAAAAGACGCTTTAACTGCCTTGGTTAGTCAGCTCATCAAGGCACAATCAAGTTTCCTCATCTTTTAGGTTTTAGCTAGCTCAAAGACGCTTTGACCGCCTTGGTTAGTCAGCTCATTAGGGTATGACCAAGTTTCTTTATCTTTAGGTCTTAGCCAACTCAAAGGGTGCTTTGATCGCTTTGGTTAGTCAGCTTATTAGGACACAACCAAATTTCCTCATCTTTTAGGTTTTAGCTAGCTCAAAGGACGCTTTGACTGCTTTGGTTAGTCAACTTATTAGGGTACGACCAAGTTTCTTTATCTTTAGGTCTTTAGCCAGCCCAAAGGGCGCTTTGACTGCCTTGGTTAGTCAGCTCATTAGGGCACGACTAAGTTTCTTCATTCTTTAGATCTTAATCAGCTTAAAGGGTGCTTTGACTGCCTTGGTTAGTCAGCTCATTAGGGCATAACCGAGTTTCTTCATTCTTTAGGTCTTAGCCAGCTCAAAAAGCGCTTTGACCGCCTTATTTAGTCAGCTCATTAAGGTACAACCAAGTTCCTTCATTCTTTAGGTCTTAGCCAGCTCAAAGGGTACTTTGACCACCTTAGTTAGTCAACTCATCAGGGTACAACTAAGTTTCCTTATCTTTAGGTCTTAGCTAACTCAAAGGGCGCTTCGACTGTCTTGGTTAATCAGCTCATTAGAGGGCACGACCAAGTTCTCATTATTTTTTTTAAGGATTTTTTCCAACACACAAGGGCCTTACCCTCGCTATTCTTTATTCCAAACATGTCGTTGTTAAATGTCTTGGTGTTTTTTAGGATAGAGTCGTCCTGAGGCAAAAACGGTGTCTCTTTTGTCTTTATGGTAAAGTTTTATTTAAACTTTACCACAAAGAGGGGCAGCTATAGATACTTGATTTTTGCCCCTTAGTAATCCTAATTTTTTATTTTTTATATTATTTATTATTTTTTTTTTACAAAAAAGGTCCTAATTTAAAAGTAAAAATAATAATAATAAACAAAAAAATTAATAAAAGATAAAAATAATAAAAATTAACAAATGATGAAAATACAAAAAAAAAAATAATAAGAAAAGGAAAAATTATAAAAATTTCATAGATTTTTAGGAAGTAACTTATATTAGGAATAAATAGTTTTAGTTTTAGTTTTAGCTTTAGCTTAAGCTTAGAATAAATAATTATTTTAGAGAATCGGGTAGTTTAAGTATAATTTAATTACAATAAAAATCAAAACACAGGCCAACGGCCTAACAAATAAGCATTGGAGTATTGGGTTAGATTTAATTTGAAGTCTTAGATTCGAATCTCACTAAATACTTAGGTGTTTTTTATTTCAATCTTTTTATTTTTACAAAAAAGTGAGTTGAATGTACGTAATTCATATCTAATTAAAATCATTTGAATCTAATTTGATTTTTATTAGATTTGGATTTATATAAAGGATTCAAATCTAGTTTTTATCAAATTAGATACAATAGATATGAATGTATATGATTTGATGTGATTTGTTTTGGGTTTATAAATACACATTACACCAAAAAGTAAAGGAGTGTTTTTTAGCTCTAACATAACTTGATGTTGCATCTAATCTCTAATCACCAAAGATCCTCATTTGACCACTGACACAACATCGAACAACAACAATACTACGACATCCATCTACCGACAGCAACTGTAGTAATTGGACTCTACAACCCAGCAACACTTCATCGTAACAGCTCCCATTACGGCAGCAGTTATGATAGCAGCTTTGTTCTCTCTCACTCATCGCATCACATTCATCACAGTAGTACAGAACAGCCACGCTGTCTACTGACCTACACTCCAAATCAACACCAAACAGCAACAGCCACGCCCCTAACCGGTTGCTTTAATACAACAGTCTACGTCGAGCATACCTGAGCATAGTATATGTCCAAACAGTAAGCCCATAACGCCACAACACAGCAAAGGGCTTGATACCATTGACTCACTCCTCTCTTGACACCCAACGCAACTCCGATTATAGCAGTGACTGCTTCGACCATTGCTGCTCTATCTACGTTAAGCTCCATTTGTGCTAACAGTGATTAGTGTCCACGCTCGTCCAAACACCCCAAGCAGCAGCAAGCGTTTCCTTCACCGAACAACAATCAGGTTCAGTCTTTGTCAAATTTTTTTATTATTTGATTAATTAATTATTTGTTATTATTATTGTTATTTAGAACTTTAGCTATTTAACATGGTATATATATATATATATATGAATATATTAGTATAGGAGACTTTTAGTATTGGTTTTTATATTAAGTATATTTCTTGATATTGTTAATTTACTTGGGTAGATAATGGTTTAGTAGTAGTAGTATAAATATATATATGTATATTAGTTTAGGAATTTTTAGGATTAAGTTTTTTAAAAGATTCATCACATAGAATTTTTTTTTTAAAATAAAAATTAATAAAAGATCCTTTTAAAAAATAGGATTTTTTAGAGTCTCTCTTTATAAAATAAAAACACTTAAGGATTAGGGCCCTTTACATTCTTTTCCTGCAACGTATGATGAGATAGGAACAGAAGCCACATGTCTTTTCCATAATGAAATTATAAAGCTTGAATTCTTAGTATAGACAAGTGGTTAACTAGAAAAGGAAAGTGGGATGTTACTTGATGGTCTCCCATATTCACAAAGCTGACTAAAAGAGATATTATTGGGAAATGTGGTGAGAAGGATAGAGTGGGAACTTGATCGATTTTATCTAGCCAAGTGGGCATGACTAAGCTACTATATAAATTAGTAATAATGATAACCTTTTCTTTTTAGAACGACATAATACTTCACATGTTCTTTTAGCACCATAATACCAATAATACATGTTGATTATTGTTGTAGTCACTATAATTCCATACACGGTTACTTTTTTCGTATTCACGACTATCTCATTGCATAGTCCTATTTTTAATTGAATTGATTTTCATTATGTCTTGTATGGTCTCCTTATTTAGTTCATGCCATCACTAAAAATCCAATGTCGTACCATGATCCCTTAATCTTTATGAGTGGCAATGCTTCAAAGAAGCACATTGATTTAACTTTGCAACAACATGTCGTTTGCATTGAGCAATTATATATACTTATAGTTGACCACTTGAAGTAGTGGATGTAAGCTTCGAAAATTGAGTTTAGGATAACCAAGCTCAGATTTAGGGCTTTTAGGGTAATTTATCTAATTGAGCCCAAACTTTGCAACTAGAATGAAAAAGTTAGTCGAGATATTACAGTGAAGTTAGATTTTAGTAATAATGATCCGAAATCCCAATTTTGCCCTTAGAAATTGGAGTATTTACTAAAGCCCTAAAATGTTCAGAACTCCCAAAATTGAACTTAGATTGCAACGAGAACTTAGAGATAAGTTAATTGAGCTATAAAATGAGATAATGTAATATAATTTACTATAAAAAAATACACGTAATTTTTTAGTATACCTGGTACAAATAATAATTATACTCGTAAATTAACTTTAAATTGAGTAATTATATATATATTGTGTTGAATTCATGAAATTAACCTTAGAATGTATCCTAAAAATACAAGATATGCTAGAAACTTAATTATATGAGTAAAGTTATATATTTCACGTGTTATTTACATAGGGTATAAACTTATATATTAATTAAATAATTAATTCTAACATATAATATCTATATTTAAGTAATTATTTAATAAAAGAAAAAGAAAAATTAATTAAATAACAATGTGATTGCTGGAAGGAGGTGTGGTAGGACAAAAAGAAAATTGAGGTACTGATTCAAAAGAAAAATCTTAACAATTGGACACCTCATGCTTAAATAAAAGTGAAAGCAAAAGGAAAAAAAAAATAAAGAAAAAATCCTTAGGCGGTGAAAGAAGTGTATAAAAATTACCCCAGCAGCAGGATGATAACATTTGACAATTTGGAATAAAAAATAACAGAAAGAAAAATCAGAAAAAAATCGTAGAAAATAAAAAAAAAGAAGAAAAAAACAAGACAATCACCGAGCAAGGCTAGTTCTTAGGGTTCCCTTTAATCTGCTGTTACGCCACTCCACCACCAAGGAGTACCCCCAGCGTCTAGGCGTTCCGACAACCGCCCAGCCGCCGCCGGCCACCGGAGCACCCAAGAACACCAAGGTCAAATTTCTGCCCTGTTTTTCAATAATTTCTAAAAAATAGTAAATCCACCCAGAAAATTATAAAAAAAATTATACTTAGGTTATTTTAGACATGCTTTCATGTGATATTTTTATTTTTGAAAAATTCGTAATATTTAATATACTTTATTAAGAAATCTGTAATTCATCCGAATATATATTAGTGAAATCAATATACTATATGATGTTGTTTCTAGCTGAAAATTTTTGTGTAGGATGTGTATGATATATGGGTAATTGCTACGTAGCCCAAATTTTTATTTGAATAATTTTAATATTTATTGAATTTTTAGGCCTGAAATTGGTTCGAAAATAGGCTGAAATTATGAACTTAATAGGAAATTATGAACTTAATTGATGAAATGGACATGTACTGATCTATAATAAATAATAATGGTATTGAGTCAGATTGAAATTAATTGGATGTTAAAAGAATTATAATTGGATAATTTATCAAATTTAGGGGTAAAATCGTCAATACGAAAATATAGGCAATAGGTCGAAAACTTGAAACCAAGTGATAATTGAATTCCCTATATTTTTAGAAGTCCATAGAAATTTTCGGGGAATTATTAGGTAATCCGAACTATTTACTACGAATTTATTAAGTAAAATAGCTTAAATTACAAGTCGAGGTGTATTTGTAATATTAATAGACTAAAATGAGTTAAATAGTTAAATAAAACCTATATATAAGATTGCTGATCGAATTGGGTTAAATAGAGATTTTTATTATAATTATTAATATTTTCTAATCGGGATGTACTTTAGGTGTATTAAAATTGAATAATACTTATATTATTACAATATAAGGACAAATTGGATAAAATATAATTTAAAACTGTAAATTTCGCATAGTACGGTCGTTTTTATATAATTATGTATAATTGTATTAAAAATTCAAACTACCCGTTAAAATCCATCTCTAGGAACATGACTCATAAGATGTGTCGTTAAGTCTATACGAACTCAATGACACTAGTTTTGTTGAAATTGGATAACCTTAAGCAAACTAGCTTATATCTATAACATATTCAAGAATATACACATTTCGGTAACTCTACCGGAATCAAAACGTGAATTAATAAATAAAAAGTACGTTTCGATACGATCAAAACGATATATAATACGTAATAGTAAATATGATGTACAATGTTAATAATTAATAATTTAATAACATGACTGTATATTATGGAAATAATATATATATATATACGTATATATATATCCATTTTAGATTAAACCCTAATGTTTTCGTAATTATTACGAAAACTAAATTTAGACTTTTTGTGTAATTAGGACCTTCCAAAGACGGCTGACAATTCAAGTCAGAAATAACGAACGTCTGAACAAGTAAGTTGGGATGGTAACTTCGCCGCTGTTTGGGTACTATTTAAAAGTATCCGGAGACCCAAGAGTACTTCTGGTTGTGTTTGTAGTTAGATGATTATGCGCATGCTATGTGTGTAAATGATACTCTGTTGTGACAGGAGTTCAACTCCTTGGTGTGCTGTTTTGCATACTTGCATGGATTCTGTATTGTGTGAACTTATTAGTCACCCCTGATTATCACTAATGATTATTCGACTAAAGTGTAATTGGTCATGCATAATCACCCGTTAGGGGAAACGATTAAGAGTGTTAAGCCAAACACCGACTTCCTTTGATGAGGATAGCTGAAATGGTCCTTTCCCCATCCTTAGTCGAACTAAGTGATAGGCGAGGAGGTCGCGGCAAGGTTGGGGGCCGTGGTTCGAAGGCGGTCTTGGGAGGGGGGTGTTCTCCATTGCACAAGCCCAGGTTTGGTTTAACTTGAGTCGCGATGAAACTCCTCAATCCGGGTTGGAGCAGATGAAATTCCTCTAACCTCACAGTGGACCGGTTAACACTGTGTGATGTTTTCATTTGAGTGATTGCATTACATTTCATCATAATTATTAACCTCATTTGTGATTGTATAGTACTCTTCTGACTCCGCCCTACTTACTGAGCTAGTTGTGCTCACACCCCTACAGACTCTTTTGCAGGTGCTGAGTGAAGGTAAAGATGTTCCGGTACCACCGTTCTCAGGTTAGTGTGCTGCTGTGTGGGAAAGTGAGGAACGAGGAATTTAACTGAACCTGAGCTTTTGCTTTGTCTTTAAGTTTTGAAGAAAACTAAAGGGGAATTCCCTGGGAGCCCACTAGTTTTCTAACTTATTGTATATAAATCGTATAACCTGTGGTTTTTAAAAGACTCTGATTGTAATCTTTACCCTTGGACGTGAAATGTTATATAATTACTGTTGTAGTACTAAACTACAGATTGTATAGAACAAGTATTTTGTAAAAGCTTTACCACAGGTTTGGATATTAACAGATGTCAGAACAGACGTTTCAAGCTGGTTAAGTTGTACGCCTTGTGTAAACTGCATCTACGATAGCAGCTGTGAGGTCAGCTTCTATCTTAGATTGGTTTACATGGCGGGACTGTTATGACTCTTCTTGTTCGGGGCGTGACAGTGGATACTATCTTAAGCTTTTTTTGTGTTCTTTTATTTTCTTGGCACTCCTATTTACTTTTATACAAATGTCTTGACATCGTATGCTCATGAATAATGGCTCTTCACCATGTAACAACGAGCTGAAAGATAGCTTAGTAAGATTGCTTTGATCCCCTTAGCAACTTTTGTAAAGTCTTAACAAATTGAGTCTGAATGTACTTCTTGCTTGAAGACCTCACGAGCTTAGGAGCAATGTAACAACTAAGCAACTAAGTAATGATGTTGTTTAGTGAGAGGTAGTAAAATTACCTTGTTATCTTTTTTTTTTTTTTCCTTTTTAAAATGACATCGTATAATAGGGTGCAAAGGCTCAACCTAATCACATTAACATTAAATAACTAAGCAATGATGCTGTTTAGTGAGAAATAGTAAAATTACCTTGTTATCTTCTTTTCTTTCCTTCCTTTTTAAAACAACATTGTATAGTAGAGTGAAAAGGCTCAACCTAATCACATTAACATTAAATAGCATGAGCTTGAAATTTATGAATTAACATAACTTTGAGAGCACTTAGACTCTTTGATCTAAGGGATCTCTTATAGAATGGAAGTATTTTAAGACTACTTAAACTCAATGATTTAACATTAAATAACGAACTTAAAATTTATGAATTAGCATAATTTTAAGATTACTTAGATTCTTTGATCTAAGGGATCTCTTATAGAATGGAAGTATTGTGAGACTGCTTAGACTTAATGGTTTAAGGGGGTCTCTTTTTTAGGAAAGTCATGATTGTAAGACTACTTAGACTCAGTGATTTAAGGGATCTCACACCAACTCGTATTGAGGCAAAACTTTTTGCTTACTAATGATGATATATATGTGAAGATCCCTTTTGATGTACCTAGGCGCTCAATTATCATTAGGACTTATGGTAACGAATTTGAACTAATGGATCCTTCGAAATATCAAAGAAACTTAAAGTAATTAGGTCAACGAATTGACTAGAGTAGTTGACATAAAGCTGCTAGTAAAATATGACCTATCCGCAAATACAACACGATTTAACACTTTACTTAATATAACGTATAAGTTAATGTTAAAGTCCTCCCACCATTAATCTTAAGCTACTTGGCAAGATTAGATAAGTGTATGAAAATGGACTTGAGGTGGGTTAGCTTACAAGAATAGTATATTCAATGTCTATATGTAAAAATAAAACGATTTCAACTTACAAAGAGAAGAGATTATTTATAGTAAGTTCATAGGGCAATATTATAAATAAAGAAATTACAAAAAGGCATACATAAAAGGAGATTCCTAATACATATGAAAAAGGGCAAAAAAGGAAAACGACAAAAAGGGAAAAAATAGTACAGTATCAGATGAAGTGGACAGGTTGCAGCGCAACATTGATTTCATACAAAGATTCTCTTATCATAGCAGGTGAGAGGAATCAAGATGTTGCAACAACAAAAAAGCCGCGATGAGAAGTGATATCGTGAGAATTGGAAGGAGGCTAAGAGAGAAGTACTTGGCTAGCATGAGGCTAGTTCTCGTTACTAGGTAGGAACTCTCAGCAGCAGAAGGTCAGATCACATGGCATAGATTCCTTGACCAAAGAATAGTTAGTATTGGCATAAAAGAGAGAACAGAGTAGGGTGTAACCTTCTGGAGCTGATAAGGATTTTAGTCATCTTTCTTCTACATAGAGCTTCTCATTATCGGTAAGTTGACGAAAGAGTATTCCTCAGGTGAGGGATTAGAGACATTGAAGTTGTGCGCGAATAAGAGCACCAGTGGTCGGTAGCTTATCAATTCCTCGAGGTTATTGAAGATTTACCCTCAAATCTTGGCTCTCTTCTTCATTAAGTACATAGGGTGTTAGACATTATAAGTAGCAAATACACCATATCCATGGGGTAACTTAAGCTCATAGGCATTGTCGTTGATGCACTTAAGGATCTTAAAAAGTCCATCTGATTTGAGGGAAAGCTTGCTCATTCTCTTCCCAAGGAAATGTTCCTTACTGAGGTAAACCCAAACAAAGTCTTCGAAGCTGTAAACTACTCGTCTCCTTTCTCGATTTCCTTGCTCCTTTTGTTGAGCTACAGTTTGTACCAATTGTTCAGCAACCTTTTGATGCAACTTTTAGAATTCTTTGGCGCGCTGCAAGTTGGATTGACTTTCCCATTGTATGACCAGGTTGATAGTCATATCTAGGGGTAAGTTTAGGTTAATTTCATAGACAATCTCAAAAGGTAACCTTCCTATCGAGCTGTAAACTGATCGATTGTAACCAAACTCAATGACAAGTAGACATAGATCCTAATTGTATAAGTTCTTCCCCACAACTACTCACACAAGGTTGCCAACTATATTATTGATTACCTTGATCTAGCCGTCTATCTGGGGATGGCCAGAAGTACCGTACATAAGCTTAATATCGAGTTTCCTCCATAGGGTTTTCTAAAAGAAACTCGTGAACTTCGAGTCTCAATCAAATACAATACTTCTCGACAACCCGTCTAGACGTACAATTTTTTACAAAAAGAGGTTAGCGACAAATAAAATATCATTAATTTTGTGGCAGAGAATGAAGTGGCTGATCTTGTCGAACCAATCAACTATCACCATAATTGAGTCATATCTTCTCAACATTCAAAGAAATCCAAGCGTAAAATCTATGCTTAGGTCGACCGTGGGCGCTTAAGTATGAGTAGAGGTATGTACTCTCCGTACGACTTTCTCCTTTTACATGTTTACACACCTCACACCTCTTAAGAACTTAGCGCACATCCTTCATTATCTCAAGCCAATAGAAATGCTCCTTTAGAATTTCAACTGTCCGCTTTTCTCCAAATGGCCGACTAAGCGCCCAGCATAAGCCTCATGGATGAGTAGCTCTCTGGCTGAGCCATTTAGCACACTAACTTACTTACCTTTCATTAGAAACTCCTGACTCAAGTAGAACCCATCTACAATGCCTCCAACATTACACTTAGCCACTAAAGGCCCAAAATACTGATTGTGCTCATACTAATCAGGCGGGGTACAGAATCAAAGTTCCTTGGCTTGCATAGTGGTAATAAGGGTATGACAACGAGAAATAGTATATGCTACAATGTTAGTGTTCCCTTTCTTATACTAGATGACATAGTAGAAAGACTCTAGAAATTTAACCCATTTGGCATGATGCTAAGAAAGTTTCTGTTGCCTACGGAGATGCTTAAGAGACTCGTGATCTAAGTAGATGATCAATTCTCTCGATAGCAAATAATGCTGCCAGTTTTGTAATTTTCGAACAAGGGCATAGAACTTCTTATCGTACGCTAAGTAATTCAGGGCAACACCTCAAAGTTTCTTGCTGAAATAGGCAATTAGTCGACACTCCTGCATAAGGACAATACTAACACTGATGCCAGACGCATCACACTCTACCTAAAAAACTTTCTCAAAATCTAACAGAGTAAGTACTGGAGCAGACGTCAACTTAGACTTCATGTCTTCAAAACTCTTTTAAGCTTTCTCCGACCACCTAAACTTAGTATTCTTCTGGGTCAATTTAATTAAAGGTGCAGTTATGGAACTGAAGTCCCAAATGAATCTCTGATAAAACGAAACTAGGCCATGGAAGCTCCTAACTTTAACAACACTGGTCGATGTAAGCCACTCAAGAACAACTCTGACTTTCTCATCATCAACTTGAACTCCTTTCCTTGAAACAACATATTCAAGGAATACAATCTCGCTTTGACAAAACACATATTTCTTCAAGTTACCAAATAATCTCTTAGTATGGAGGATATCAAACACCAATCTTAAATGTTCAACATGAGTGATGAGATTAGCATTGTAGACTAGAATGTCATCAAAATAAATCAGAACACATTTGCTAATCAATTTTCTAAGTACATGATTCATTAGTCGCATAAATGTACTCGGCCCACTAATTAAGCCAAACGGCATTACCATCCATTCGAGCAGACCATCCCTTGTCTTAAAGGCCATTTTCCATTAATCTCCAATTTTTATTCGTATTTGGTGTTAGCCACTCTTTAAGTCAATATTTAAGAAGATATGGGTACCATGCAACTCATTGAGAATATCATCTAATCGTGGGATTAAATATCGATACTTAATGGTAATTTTATTGATCGCACGACTGTCAATACACATTCTCCACGACCCATCTTTCTTAGGTACTAGTACAGCTAGTACGTCACATAGGCTCATACTCTATCAAACGTATCCACGGTCTACTAACTCATCCACTTGTTACTTTAGCTTGGCTGCTTGCTTAGGATTAAGTCTATAAGCGGTTCAGCTTACTGAAGTAGCTCCAAGTTAGAGGTTGATGCATTATTCAAATGGGTTGTAAGGGGGGTAAACCTTTCGGCATCTCGGTAGGAAATAGGTTGACATAATCTTGAAGTAGCTGCTGCATCTCGACAGGTAAGCTCTCGGTTTCTCTCACCTCTAAGATTCTCCTGGTTAAAATGAGCACATAGTCCTCAACCTTGGCTTCTCAGGCAAACTGAGCTCGGGAAATCACTATGAACTTCTGTTGCAGTAATCTAGCAACCTTCTCTTAGGCTTTTTGCACTTCCTTAGGACTCATGGGTATCAGTATGATTTTCTTCCCATCCTTTTGGAACATGTAGGTGTTCCTACACCCATCATGCAATACTCTTAAGTCAAATAACCACGGTCAGCCAAGTAATATGTAAGAGACACATATGGTAAGGACATCACACAACACCTCGTCCTTATACCTATTACCAATGGAAATCGCTATTCTAACCTGCTTGACAATGTGTAAGCCTCCTTTTTCATTCAGCTAGTGAATCTTATATGGCTTAAGGTGTGGAAAGGTTAGCAATTTCATGGCCTTAACTACCCCTTATACTACGACATTGATACAGCTCCCTCTATCAATGATCAAGGCGCATAGCTTGCCACTCACTCGGTAATTCGCATGGAAGAGGTTCTCCCTCTGCTCATTCTCATCAACCACAAGAGCCTAAGAGATTGTTAGATGACAAAACAATATTCGACACTACCTTTAAGTGGTATCTTGGCATCAATGTCTTCTTGAAACTCTTCTAGCATTTATTCAACTCCCATCTCTTCATCTCCTTCACTCGTACTCTCTACTTTAAACTAAGGCTTATCTCCCTTTATAGTCATGACCTAGTGGTTTGAACATTAACTAGCTACGTGCCCATAACCAAGACATTTAAAGCATTTGATTTCTCGGGTCTTTCTTCCTAAGCTCTAACCTTGGTCTCTTCGAACCTCAGGTTCTTCGAGATTGCCCATACCTCAGCCTTCTTCTATTTGGATTTGCACTTGCCCTCGACATTCCACCTTGGAACTATTTGAAGCTCGATCATTCACTGGTCGGTTTAGCATGTCGCTTATGTTTGGTAACATAGGTCGGCTACTCGACATTTAACTAATTTGGTTCCTCCTCTGCCTTTCGACTCTCTATTCTACCCCGATGGCTTCTTTTAGAGTCGCAAGACTCTACAACTCTACTATATTACCAATCTCAATCCTTAACCTAGAAATGAACCGCATTATAGTTTGTGTCTCAAGTTCGTCAACATCACATCAAATCATGAGCAATCGAAACTCTCGGACATAGTCATCCACTGACCAATTGCCTTGTCTCAAGTCTTGAAGACATCAAAAAGTGCTTTGTTCGTAGTGTTCAGGAACGAACTTACTTCTCAGGACTCTCTTCATTTCATTCTATGTTTAGACTTCTCGTCGGGCTCTCAGGCGGACATTCTACAGCTCCTTCCACCACATGGCTACATATCCAAAAAATTCCAATACGGCCACTTAAATATGAACAACATTTTCATAATCATAAAAGTCGAGTATCTTTTCGATCTTCTCCTCCCAGTTCAAGTAGTCATTAGCACTACCAAACCCATTGAAGCTTGAAATCCATACTTTGAGGTGTTCGATGCCCATAGGAGCTCTAAATTCATGCTCGTCAATTCCAACATACTGCTCCTCTTCCTCTTCATACTCTTCCACTTCGTCTAACTTTAACCTTTTTCTCGTAACTCTATTAGCACAATGGGGTGGTGCTTGGTTTATAGGAAAGGCTTCTGGTGCTTGTTCATTCAATTGCCTTCTCGGCCTATCCTTCATTTCTAGGCCCTGTTCAATAGCAATCCCATCTTGCGGTCCAATCTCTAAGACTCTTTGTACTAAAACAGCTAGATTAGCCACAATAGCGGCAAAGTCTTGTATCTGTTCGTTAGTAGTATTGGGTGACTGTTGGGTCACACGGCCGCATCCTTGAGCACCACTTTTAGCATCGTTAATTTCTTCTTGAATGCTAGGATTTGACATTCTCACAAAGAATAAGCTTCAGAACACACTCTTCACGCAGGAAATTACCACATAGAGAAAATACCATTCGAACAATGAACTATTAGCTTACTCTGTTCTTCCAGATAAAAACAGAGTATAACAGACAACAGATTAGAAGGAACTATTGTACACGGCTGTCGGTTACAACCTTAAGCTTTGATACTAGGATTATATGATGTACTTAGGAACTTAATTATCATTAAGACTTATCATAGCAAATTTGAATCAATGGGTCTTTCGAAATATCAAAGAAACTTAGAGTGAGTAGGTAAACGAAATAACTAGAGTAATTGACGTGAAGCTACTCGAAGGATATGACCCACCTATGAACATAACACGACTTGACACTTCACTTGATATGACGTCCAAGTTAATATTAAGGTCCACCTACCACTAATCTTAAGCTACTTGATAAGATTAGATAAGAATATATGAAAATGAACTTGGAGCGAGTTAGCTCACAAGAACAGTATATTTAATGTCTGTATGTAAAAATAAGATGATTTCAGTTTACAAGGAAAATGGACTATTTATAATAAGTTCCTAAAGGAACATAACAAATAAAGAAATTACAAAAAGGCATACATAAAAGAGGATTCTTGGTACATACGAAAAAGGGCAAAAAAGACAAACGACAAAAAGGGAAAAAATAGTATAATGTCAGATGAAATGAACAAGTAGCAGCGCAACATTGGTTTTGTATAAAGATTCTCTTATCACAGCAGGCGAAAGGAATCAAGATGTTATGGCAACAAAGAGACCAAGACGAGAAGTGATGTCGTGAGAATTGGAAAGAGGCCGAAAGAGAAGTACTCGACCAGTATGAGGCTAGCTCTCATTACTCAACAAGAACTCTCGGCAATATAATGATCAGCATTGGCATAAGAGAATAATCAGCATTGGTACAAGAGAGACAACAAAGCAGGTTGTAACCTTCCAAAGTTAACAAGGAATTCGACCATCTTTTTTTTACATAGAATTTCTCGTCATTGGCAAGTTGGCGAGAGAGTATTCTTCGAGTGGGGGATTGGATGCCTTGGAGTCATGGACGAATAAGAGGACCAATGATCGACAGCTCATCACCTTTCAAGAAGTGTTCAATCATGTATATGCAATGATAGTGACACTAATTGCCTAAGATCAATAATTCTTTCTTTTTAGTCAATGGGGTATTCCCTACTACTTGGTTGTGTAATATGGCTTACCAAAGTATTACTTACATTGAAGTGTTAATATGTCAATATGCTCATCAACAAAATTGTCTCCATTACTTGATAGTAAGAGACATTTGGATCAACTAAATAGCATAATAAATATGCAATATTGCCATAGGTTGTTTACACCCAGGAAGCAATGCACTTACCAAGCCGTACATTTGAGCCAAGTTCATCATCTTGCGCTTGGGAGTTAAAGCTCTTTACCAAGCAACAACAATGTATATGCTAGATGTCATGTTCATTGTAGACATCCCATTTTTACTCCCCTGTAATATATTTTAAGAATAAAGGAAAAGGGTCTTAATTAAAAAAATATAAAAATACAAAATACAAAAAAAAAAAAAACACAAAAAGATACTTGAAAATAACAAAAATACAAAAAATTTAGGTCTTTAGTTATTTTTAGAGTTATTAGGTCACATAGACCGGGTAATTCATTTTTAAGGTTAAATAGGATCTAATGCACATAACTGTCAAAATGGGTATAATTTTAAAATTATTTTATTTATTTATTTTAACACATAATCTAATTTTAGAGTAAGACATTTAGAATTTAAGTTTAGCTTAAAACTAGGTTTAGTGTTTTACTTATTTATTAATTAATTCGTTTATTTATTTTCTTTTTCTATAAAAAAAAAAAGGGGTTCAAATATAACTTGGATTTGATTTTTAATTTTAAAGTGAATAAGCTGACTTATAGGAAATATGTATTTAATTTGCATGGTGTAGTGAGAATTGAAGCTAGCAAAGTTGGCTAAGGCATGGATGCTTAAGTCTAAGATCTATGTTTTCTCCAAGATTCTTGCGAGTTCCTCATCGATATAGCGCACTTTTGAGCTCTTTTTTATCCCTTTTCTTTACAATTTCACTAAGGTAAAATTGCAAAATAAACTTGGAATACTTTGTATAGAACCATGTCTTGATTCAAGCAATTAAAGGGTCAAAATGATAATTGAAAATCGGGATAAACATGAAAACGCGAATTTTCCTTCGAGTTGAATTTCCATGATTTAAGCACTAACATTAAGAACTGAAGTTTCTAATAGCCAAAGTAAGCAATCAAATGATATCATGATCTCATTTTGACCAATTTTTTACACCAAATCGTATTAAATTCAAACTTTTTTAGTCAATAACCATTTATTAAAAATATTTGAATTTAATACCATTCAAAGGTTCCCATGTTTGTTTCAAGTTGTGAAATTATAAATAAGGACATTGGGAAGCTAATAGAGCGTCAAGAAATAGTTGAATCACTCCTATTTGAGCTTCAACATCATTTTCTCTCTAGAGTTTCAACTCGATTTCTTTCTCTAAAATCCACCACTTTTAGTGGTTGTTGAAGTAAACAAACTATACCCTACACCACGAGTATCAGTACCCCCCAAAACCCCTAACCACATTGATTCTTCCCCAGTAACCTTGCGTTCGGCAACCAATTTCACTACCACTGCCATCGCATAAGTGTTAACCACCACCAAATGGCCACCTCTGGCCAAGATACTCTTTCTAGCCCCCCTATCTCCAATAAAACCCTTATAAAAGTGGTGTTTCCCACTTGTTTTTGTAGCCTAAACATGCTAGGTCGCCTCCTAAGCTCATTGGAACGACCTCCTCCTTCCTCTTACAGCTTACATGCGCTGTACGTGACGAGCCGAATTTGACCTAAGAAGCCAATCGAAATCCGTATTGAGATTAACCCGTGTACCTTACCCTCTGACTCAGTCTGCATCTATCACCTCCTTTCCTTCTTATTTTGTCTATTTATTTATTTACTTTTTTCTTATAGTTCTCATACATATTTATTTTAAAGAATGTAAAAAAAAAAAAAAAAGCATTTTGTCACTTAGGAAAATATATGAAATAATATACCCTTATTTGAAATTTAAGGCTTTTCAAAATTTTTATTTATTTATTTTTTCTTTCTTTCTTTTTTCTTTTCAACTAAATAAAGTGTTTTAAGTACCTAGATAAATAAGTAAATAAAATGAGCTTTATCACTTAGAAAAAAATTACTTTGGAAAAATAAAAATAAATAAACCCTTTTTGCAAAGTTAGAACTTCTTAGAATTTTTCAAAAATAAATACTTGAAAATTTTAGGACCCTTTTAGAATTTATTTCTTGAATAAATTTAAATCGACAAAAAACTTAAACACGGCTGTTTTCTAAATTTAAAAGAAATCAACACATTTAAATTTTCTTTAATGAACTATGAAAAGTTTAATCCTTACTAGAGGATACGTAAACATTTACAAGGTTACTTAAAATAGGGAAACTTTTTTTTTTTCCCTTTTTGTAAACAAATTCTATTTATTATTTTTCTTCTTTTTGTGTGTAAATAGAATTAATCTTATCTATTTATAAATTTAGAATTATTCTTTCATACTAGAAGTGGTATATTAAAAAAATGAATTTAAATTCGAAAGGTTAAAGTGGTACCCGTTTAAGGTTTAATAGGTTAGCTCTCAAACTCAAAATATTTGGTTTCTTCAAAATCTTTTTTTTTAAATGATTTTCTCATATATCGATAGTTAAATTAGAATCAATCCACCTAATTGATTTCTTAACTTTTTTCCTTATCCCGATCAGGTGGCGACTTCAAGTATTTTTCAAAACATGTTTTAGAAATTAGATTTTTCTTAATCCTTAGTCGAGAGTTTATATTAAATGAGTATAAGGTTTAATATAAGTCGAGTTAAGAAAAATAAATTAAAAAGGGAAAAATTCAAGCTCAACATTCACTATCGATTTTCTTTTAAACAATTAAGAGGGTCAAAAGGCCCCCATTAGAATGTAAATTGTTCTATGGGATAAGCCTTGCGTGCTTAGGAGAGTGGGTTCTTACTTAGTAGCAACGGTGGCAATAGAGAAGTACAAATAGGTAAAATCATGTTCCATAATATAATATTAATGACAGAGAAAGGGATTTCTTTTATTGATAAAAAGCGACTATCGCTTCATTTAGAGGGCGATAACCATTGAGTATGCTTTTCACGTATAGAGGGCGATTGCGATTGTAATTGTGATTGTGATTGTGATTATGATTAGGATTAGGATTCCTTGTACATATGTCAGCATTAATAAATGTAATTACATTTTCATTCGTTGAAACCATTCTCTACAAGATGCCATGTAGTATGTTGCTTATATTGACCTTGCACAATCCTCATCAGCATGGTCACTGCCTCAAACCAAGCATCCTCATAAAAGCCAAATTCTTAACATTAGTAGTTTTTAACAAAGTAAGGACTCATAAGTAAGGACTCATCTCTACTTGTCTTGACCGCAAATCCTCTATGCTTAACTTCATACGCCTCCTTTGGCTCTACATCCATACTTTCCATCTTTATAGGGTCTGAGTGATCACATTCATAACACTACGTCGAATGTTGTGAGCTAAAAGTGGATTATTCTTGACATAATTGCTTTCAATAATCAAATCTCCATTTTGGAAACATTCATTGAATATTTTCTTTAGTATTCAACAATCTTTAATAGGGTAGCTTACACTCCTATGAAACCTATAAAACTTGAGGTCATTTTTTTCCTCATTTGTTGGTAATTGTTCAACTCCAAGAAGTCTGTTATTTCCATCATGTAGCTATTAGTCAATTAATGCATACACTTTTCCCATTGAGCATAGGTATACTAACGATGGTTTAATGTTTACAAGCTTCTCACTTTTGGATTTCTTTACTCCTTTAGGATTCTCTTCTTGGGTCGAATTCATCGAAGGTGTGAGCTTGTTAAATTTTCCAATTTCATTTCTTTGTCGTGCCATTCAATTGTTAGTCTTTTACACGTTTTTTACTAATGCCATAGAGGAAATCAACAAAAGATTTTCAAGATAGATCATGTACTTAAGAAACATTCTTTGAATAAAAATCTCAACTAACTTCCTCTCATCACAGACATCTTGTTTATTTAAAGAACATTCTCTAAAGCACTCAATATGGTCCATGGGATCCTCTTTAGGCTTCTAAAGAATCCTTCCCGTATTAGTTAAAATAACCCTTTCTTTAGTAAAGAAAAACTTTTCCAAAAACATCTTACACATTTCACCTTATGAATCGACAAATCTTAGGAAGAGATTAACATATCAAGTGTAAGCTTTCTCTATAAGAGATTTCGAAAATTTCTTCAACTTCAAATTGTCATATAATTCATACACTTCTAAAGTTTCAATGAGTTTCAATGAATGCTCCTTGACACTCCCTTTCTTTTCATTAAACAACATGAATTTCAGAATCATAATCCTTTGGATATGGTTTCATAGTGACGCACAAATGATACTGGAGCTTCAGTTCTAGCATACTTGTCGTAGATTTCTCTTGTATTTCTCTCATATATACGTCTAGATTTCCTTGGTCCCAAATGAAGCCCTTTGAATAGATGTTTCTACCCTTATCGATATTATAGGAGTAAGGTTGGTGAAATTCACAAGTACAAAATTTGTTGGAGCCGAATTCATAGGCATGAGGTGTACTGATTTGATAATTGCAACACATGGGGGTGTACGTGAAGATGATGAACCGCCAATCTAAATTCCTTGATTTCTCATTTCAAGTGGAGAATGCTATGTGGGTACAGGCTCCACCATAGGAAGTTGCTCCTCAGCTCTAACAACGTCTTGTTCACCAGTTACTAAGAGATTAAGTAACTAAGGAGCTTATATAGCATGTTACATCACATTAGAGGGACTTGAAGTAGTTGCTCTTTGTTGCATAGTAGCAAAAGCAACCAAGGCAGGCGCACATTGAGCAAACATTGTCCTAAATTCATTCAAGCTTTAATCAGTCTCTCGCAGCTCGCGCGCTAGTTGCGCATTGTTAGGGATAATCTCTTGCATACCATCTCCTTAAATCATACCTTCAATTGGAGGTGGATTTTGGTTATTGGTGATAATAGTATTATCTTGTTCCTAGTTCCCATTATCCATAGTATCAGCAAGTCTTCTTCTTAAGGGTACCATTGTGTAAATGTCAAGTCTTTCTTTCTTAGTGGAGTCATTAGAAAATGTGGGTTTAGTTATAGGTTCAATTGTTAAGGTTACATATGTGCTGCGTGATAAATCATCCTATACGTGATTGAGGAAATAACTTGACTTATACATGTAAGATGATTAGGAGAGATAAGATGGGGGGAAGAGGGGGGGTAAGGTGGGGGGATGGGGTGATCTTGGTAAAGCTCTAACAAATAAGATGACGAGTGAAAGAGCGCAATGGCATTAAACTCCATAATTAATAAAGAACGAGATAGTATTCTTAAGATATTTAAGTAATTGATCTTTAAGACAAAATTCCAACAGAATAACGACGTTAGTCGGAATTTGTCTCTTGTCCAAATGATGAAAAGAATGGGTTTTTTTTTATAAAATATGGTAGTTAATTCGATTCACTGAATCATGATGGTAATCAACGATCATGAATGAATCCTTCTTTTAATGGACTTGAGATGGACACCTTTCGTGAGCTTAAGCCCCAGTGACCTTATTTTATTAGTATAAGCCAAATCAAGAAATGTTAGATTAAACAAACCGATTTAACGAACTTTACTCTAAGCTCATCATGTTAAATCTTTCCTAATCATTTTGAATTCTTATAGACTTCATTATCTAAACTCTATCACCTTAACCCAAAAAGTCAATATCTATTTAGATTATTGGGTTTAAGGCCCAAATTCAGATTTAACCCTCTACATTTTATGTAAATTAATCAAGTATGTCGATAAGAGTTTGCACTCAATCTTAAACCGATTGGAGAATTTGCAATTATAACCAAATTTGTGTAACGCATAAAATGCTTGAATTGTACAATGGAATTTGTGAATTTTCTTATTGAACATGCTAACCGATTTCCTAAGGTATTCAATATTGCAATCATTTGAGAATTCAAAACTCAAACTTGCTAATATTTAACTCAATTTGAAATATAATTTGATGAGCTTGATCTTATTGTAACTAAGTTTATTTTGAATCACTTTTGATCTTTGAAGAAAACAATTATTTTTTAATTAAGTTGTATAAAGACTAGAACTAGACTCTAAGCCGATTCAACTTATTGAGCTGAACTGTTTGAAGCTCAAGCTTGAGTTTTGTAAACAATTTATATAGCTTAAGAACTTAATTCTATTATACTAGCAATAAGTTTGCGAGATGATTTGGATTATTTACGTCCTACCAACTCAGATAAATAGAGATACTAAACATAGGTTTAGGCGAGTCTAGTAGGAATGCTTTGGTCTAGTGAAGAAGAATGGAACAACATATGAACATTACATAAAAGAGTTATTCTCATAAAAAGTTGGAAGGACATATTCTGCCGTTTAATTCTTTTTGAGGGGATTGAAAGAAAGAGATGCTATCTATTTGAGACTATCAATATCCACTTTTCTACGGAAAACTTTCGGTATTACACATAACGTATATATATATTTAATTGATAAAAATTAATAAAATTTAAATACACAATAATAATTATGAAATTTCTAAAAATACTACTATCGTTATCCACCACGCATTCGTACACACAGACCAGTAATATCTATTTAACCATGTGCTCCTTGATGGCCAAGCAAATGCCACGTATGCCCTCTTATCCGTACCACAACTTTCGTTTGGTTTTCCGGGTCACTTGTTTGATACTGTCGTCGAATCGCTCAACAGTTTTAGATTCTACCTTAATCATCTCAATGAATTTGAGGTAATGAAAAGGATTAAATGACCTTTTAATTAGAATTGTTGAAGATTGGAAATTTAGCACGAATAAGTCCGATTAATGATGCTCAAAATGTTATTTACTTCCATAAAGTTTTGACTGACCAACTGTGTTTCAAATAAGAACAACGTACAGGACAAAATATCTGGCAGCCCTTCTGCTTCTCAATGCTGCAGAGCCACCGCGAAGCACCCAGAAGAAAAGAAACGAAAGAAAGATACTATGTATCAAAATATAACCATAAAAGGACAGTAAATGAACAGGAACTAGATGCAATTCGAAATGAAACCAAATTGAATCAAAACTATTTTTAAGCTGAAAACGATTCTATTTGGAAGAGAGTAGCATGCCAAGTTGCACTTGGTTTACCCGTGTTATCCAATTGCACATCCCTATCCCATATAAAATAGATACATAATTGACCAACATTAAACCCCCTCCTCCCAGTAGAAGGAATAATAAGCGGACATACTACAGAGCTAAATGGAAATTCTCCTATACAAATCCAACCAAGCCTCGCGAATATTTATCTAGATTTTTCACCTACGTTCCTCCAAATGAAAGTCTGATTGTCTCCGCAACCAACAGGACATATTTGATGCACATAAATGGGAACTTCCTCTAACTACATAGCACAGAGATGCTTTGTCATATATGTCGAAAAGGTATGTAGAAAAGGAAACACATTATATTCTAGTATTTGCTTTTTATTACTCTTTGGATAAAACAAGACTCAGAAATGCTCATGCCTTTTCGTTTTTGTAGTGTCATGGGTATCCCAAAAGAGAGGACATGATTCCGAAGAGCTTTGTGCACTCTACAAATACCTCAAATTTCCATCACTAAGTTCCCATGGTATTAATCACATAGCCTTCTCAAACATAGCATCCAGCAGTTCCATCCAATTTTCTTTCTCCACTTATCTGCTGAGCCAGTGGTTCAAGTCTTTGCTCACCATTTGCTCTGCTGTTTCCATTTCAGGACTTGTGCTCAGGTAAGGATAAATACAGCAGGCCTTTATATCATTATGACAGCTTCACCTGACTATTATTTTTATTGTATAGTAACTCACTACCCTGCTATTGTAACAATGCTCTATGCCATGTTTGTTAGTGTTGAAACTTGTAAGGCTTGGAAGTTTCATCAGAAAGCATCTTTATGGATGAACCTGGTCCTATATAACCAAGCACTTGTGATGTATAGTGGGGGAAAAGAGAGAAAGACAGGCGTACTTTGCAGGAGATAGTTGTTTCATTGAGACATCAAAATTTTCATGATTGAGATAACTTGAGACAATATAAATATATTTGCCTAACAGTACATCGCTTGTGCAGAAAACATTTCCTTCTGATACCAATATGGACTCTCTAAGAAACAATCTTCCTTCATTCACCTCTTTCACTTCAGTGGAAGAGGTCAAAATCAGCCAGAAGCCAGAGCATGGCATTACCTCAATTTTGGAGTCTGATCACCGAAGAACCAAAAGTACATTGCGCAAAACATTATCTGCTGATATGTCATCCAAGAGATGGCGAGCACAAAATGGTTTTTCTTCCATGTCAGGAGATGAAGACAGCAATAAGGAAAGCAAGGACAAAGACAACCTGTCAGATGTTTGGAGCTCAATCCTTACTCAGAAGACAACGGAGGAGTCCAGACTAGCTTCTCTGCCTCCATATATTCACCCTCTTGTGAAAAGGGCAGCTCACTCCTTAAGCTACCAGAGCCTTCAAACTTGCACTGAAAGCCTCGGGTCAGAAACTGGATTGAATGAGCATAAATCCTTCTCAGAGCCATCATTCAATGCTGAAGATAGTCTGGAAGAAGAATTAGGCCTTCATAAGCAAGTGAACATTATCCAAAGCTTTGAAAAAGAAACTTCTCATGAGAAATATTGTAGCAGGAGATTGAGTAGGAGAACAGAATCCCAGTCCTTTCCACCTCCTCTTCCTTCACTTTCAAGTCAAGATAGTGGTTCTGTTCACATGAGCAAATGCAGCAAAAGTGGAAGGATAGTTCTAGAAGCAATCTCAATACCTTCACAGAACAACTTCCAAGCACAAAGGGAAGATGGCTGTCTTATCCTCACATTTGTCAACAAGACTTTATCTAATGATGAAGCTTCGGACGATCAGGGAGAAGTACTTAAGCAGAACAAGGATTCGGTTGAACTATTTGATGTGAAAGAGCTCATCAATCCAGAAAGCAACCATGAGGACATTGACATCACATGTGAGGAAGATGAAGAGCAGGACGAAGAAGAGGGGGGGAACAATCACAGTATATCTAGGGAGTCCATAAGTTTTTGAAACAATTCTTGTCAAGTAAGTGAAGCAGATGAGGGGAAGCAGATTCAGATCCCACAATCACTTCCTCCTCAGCCATTTCTTCCTAGGACGATTCAAAACAACCAACATGTCTAACAGCCTCTTCCTACAAAGATGAGCACATTTTACTGGTGGAGTCCTGAGGGGGTCGACAACATTCAAAAAACAATGGTTCAAGAGTCTCCAGGACATGAACATTGCAGTAACAAGTGCATTCTTAGTACTAGTCCCATGTCAACCCAGCAAAAGGAATCATTTTCCAGCCAAACAGAGCAAACCATGTTGCTCATCCACTGCATTAAATAGCTACAAGGAACCCAAAGGACCTCTCTTATACTCTGATGTCAAATGGATCACCATCTCCTGATCAACTTTATTCGCATCATTTGGCTGTCCTACTTCATTACTATTAATAGTCACAAGTCAAATGGTTTTCTTGTTACAAATGTACTATTATGTGCAACTAAATAATGGAAAAATAAATTGGGAATAAGTTAGTACTGTTGTACAATGTTTCATCTTCCTTTATAACTGGATAAATAAAAATGATAATCATTTTGTACAAAAAATGAAACTGGCCTTCTATCCCTGCAAGATGAAAAATTTCTTCGCTTTGTCCAATGGGTATCAGAATATTTAACTTTTCTATTACCTACTATTACTGTCCTGAGAACATGATGATGTGTAAACAGCCAATTCAAATTTGAATAAGAATTGCATTTTCAATCCAAAAGCATATGCCACTTGTAGCCTTTTCATTAGGATACTGAAGCACCGATTCATCACTCATGGAAGAGGCTAATCCTTATCGCCATTACAAGCACTTTTTTTCTGTTTTAGAAAAATGGAAAACAAATTTTCAGGTGTAAAGAAGAGTTTTGCACAAATTATCTTAAGATAACCAGGAATTTCTTTTCTTTTCTTTTCTTTTTTTTTTTTTTGGGTCCAACTAAGGTGGGAAAGAAGTCAGAGCTGTAACTGCTTAGTGAGAATAGGAACAACATGAAGATATTCCAAAGATATGCTCCCATTCCCATTCATTTTGTGCAAAGCAGATTATGCTCATAAAAGTGATGCCAAATTCTGTTGGCAATCCTTTTCCGAATGATGGAGCCCTTTATTGTAGCATGTCATATCTCTTTTTTCTTCATGATCCATTAAGGATTGCTTTACAGCTATCCATAAAATTATTATTTATCTTTATGTAAATATGCATCAAACTGAAAGATGCTCATATTTCTAAAACCACTTTGATTCATGGTTTTACTCTTAGAGTTGAGTACCCTTCTAGAATGAATCTAAACTGAATCATCACGCAGCTTCTGAGTGATCAATCATAAGAAGGAGCAAGGGATATACAGAGCACATCAAGTTTTTTTTTTTCCTTTCTATAGGGCTGGTCAAATTTCTCCATGCACAAAGCATGCACACAAGCATGGATCATGCTTCAATATTGCCTTTGAATTTCACAAAATACTCTGTGAGGGTATACATCATACATCTTGAGATGCCAATACATGAAATCTCAATAAGTGGACATTATTTCATTTAAAAAGACAAAGTCAAATCTTACACAAAGAACACAAAATATTGCTTGTTATCATCATTTTATTCATAGCCATCCATAACACATGCAAATCGTATTCTACTCTACTGAGGTGTCAGGACATACATCTTGCATGCATGCGAATCTAATGTTGCCTTTGTTTCATTTTGCACTGATGGGGTAGTCGAATGCTGTAAAATTCAACCATGTGTAAGATATGAAAATAAACCGCATATGTCAATGAGAAAGGTGAAAATGCATTTGTAAGATTACATAGATTTGGCATCTCAAACCTGCCATAAATCACGGACCGCAACTGTTGCTGAAGGTGCAAGACCAATTTCACTCCATTTTGCAATAACCGTGTCCTTAGATGTGCCCCTATTTATAAGGACCACTGCAGTTCTATTGCCACTAAGAGGACCAGACCAGACCTAAAATATCATGAAAAGACCAAACCCATGAGAACTATTGAAATACAACCATGCAGTATTGTGCATGTTAATTTGATTTTTATACGGATAGTGCTCTTGTATTTTCAAAAGGAGAATGGCAGCAGTGTGTAAACATGATCGCTACTGTATGTGCATCAACTCCAAGGTCACCTCTAAATCACCATTTTTCTTGACCTTCTCCCCCTGTACACCCAGCTTATCTGCCAGAGCAAAAGCAGAATTTGTCATTTCCATAGGGTTTCTGTTAAATAATACATATAAAGGCCTAAACTATGTATTAGTTTAAGCTTATAGAATAGTTGGTTGTGGTGCTAAACTTCACGGTCCCAATTGCAAATGAATGATCATTCTATACCTTGATTAACTGCGATAACCTCCTCATTGCTAAGCAATGCATAGGTATCATTGTCCATGGACCTGATGTCGCAACCGATAAGAAGTGGTGCCTATGTCATCCAAAACACAACAAGCCTTGAGGCACTAATGTTAAGTACTCTCTCACTATATATATACATATATATATTTCATACTCATGGTTCAACACAAGAATTACCTTTGCTAAAGCCCAAATGCTTAAGTGACATCGGTATTCTTCAGTTGACATACCAGCATTGCCTACTTCTAGCATGTCAGGATCTAAAATACAACTGGAATACTATAAATCATTAATTGATTAAATTGGCTGTTAAAACCTAGTGTACAAACTTCAATTTGATAAACTAAGCATCACAACCATTCCATCCTCCTGGTCCAGCATAAGATGCCCAAGCATCATTTAGATCAGCCTTCTTTATCATACTACAACAACAGACTCAAGTTAGCACACAAAGTTGGAGCTAAGATGTTTCCAACTATCTTGTCTAGGAAAATCATCGACGGTAAGGCCACTTGATTTCTACCTATTCCAATTATCCTTTATGTCTCCAGTAGTCCTCCAACTATTTCCAATGCTAGGTGCCCACGTTGCAGGATTTTCCTGGCCCCTAGAGAAAACAAGTAAAACCTTTACATGACTGGCACTGGACCACTTTCTCAAAACTTAAAATTCTCACATTATACAAATTAAAGAAAGAGTTGATTATGAGAAAAATACCATTCACACAAAGAGAAGAAGATGGGTCTTCCTGTTTTCAGGAGTGCTTTGCTCATCTTTGTGTACCTGCCACACAAATCAATCCCTTTTAATAAACAAACCATATTAGCACTAACATTCATTCTGAAATGATAGCTTACCTCTCTTGAGGGCTCACTCCATTATTGTGACAATTATCATACTTCAAATAATCAATGCCCTGTAATCCAGCAAAGTAATTAAAGATCATTAACAACTAAGTAAACTGCTGAGAAGAATAATTTCTGAAGGAACAACGAATAAGGCCATGCCCTATGGTCTTTCGTGATTTTGTCATACATGTATCACAGAGAGATTGAACCATCATACCTACCATGTCACACAGGGGCCAACACCACTGGACTAATAGAAGCTTGCCTTATTCATATATACATGAGCATAGAGCTTTCTATTAGACTTTTATGGATATGGATATGGATTTAGTGATAAAAGAGCTGCCAAAGGGTGGAATGCCTATAACTTAACTGGCAGACCTCGCTCCTCGGACATATTAAGATACAAAAATTTGACTTTAGGTCTTTTTACTTCATCAATGGGTTATCACTAAGAGTCAGGAAGGTCCTACAAGCCAAGGGTCCAAGGAATGATGTGAGTCTAGAGAGATTGCATGAGAAGGTTTCTTGTACTCTCAGATGATTCCTCATTGATAATTTTGACATATGGAGGTTACATCAACTTAAATGTACTTCTGTTTTGCTTCCATATCTTTCTGATATTTACCATTTTCAGATACCAATCAGATTGAATAACAAGTTTAGAAAAATGACAGAAAGCAAACTGCATCTTATACTAACTGATGGCTGATAGTATACCATTAAGCAGCACAAAATTGTGATGGTGAGATGACAAGATATAAAGTAATTAGGAAGGATTGAGTTGAAGAGGAATTCCTCAACTGAAAAGCACCGCATCAAAGGAAAAACCCACATTGTTTAGGAAAAACTGGACTAGTGCACAGAAAATAACTATCAAAAGTTGCATCTGGACGACAGGTATAATTACGGTTGTGCCTATAAGCTAATTACTCAACTGATATTTCAAATAACTAAGAGGATTGAGGGCCAGATGAGAACCAGAATGGACCAATGTCATCTGAAGGCAGGGGGAAATAAATATTCACAAGAGACAAGATTAGAATGGAAAGTCCTGAATCACAGGGATGCTTTTATAAATTTAACTTCCATCACTAAATAAAATCAATGAACCTCCAAGCTCTAATTCCTACTTGTCTCTTTTCACTAATATCATGACAATCCACTTAATGCATTTACGTATAAGTTACTGTCTGCATATATAATAAGATGGAACATAGTTGACCTTTTCATGTTTAGCTTCTTTTCTGGCCATGACATAAAATACAAGGAGAAAAACATACCCAAGAAGCAAAGGTGTTGGCGTCCTGTTCCTCATAGCCAAGTGAACCTGGCATTGTCTTAGCACAGGTCATTGTCCTAAGAAAGCAAAAGTCAATTACTGGCTATCAGATTTGATTTATTTCAACACCTGCAACAAGCTGTTTATGCAAACATGGGACTATGAAAATCCGAACTCCATCCTATTGTAACCCAGTAAATTATCATGTCTCAAAGCTGAACAATGCTTTTCAACCAATTATAGCACACATAAGCAAAGGTGAACAAATAAAATAGGCAAGCAAATGCAACAGTTCTAAGCCATACTTATAACCTAAAATTTCAATTGCCAGTACCAACCAAATGTTGTCTTCCTAAGTTCTGGCACTCATCTGACGGTACTAATAGCTATCAAAAGCCTGTATTCACATGGAACCACCTAAATACAAGCCAGCTGGATTTTTCCTAAGAAAAAGATCAAGTATAGGTTGACTTCATTTAGTTAAATCGTGCAGTTAGATATGACAACATGGTTTCATCCTTGAGTAGAATGTTATCCAATGATGATAGAAGAAAAAATATGTTTCTCATATGTCCGGCCGGAACAGCAAGTTTGGCTTTGCTTTAGCAAGATGGTACCAACATCGTGAAACTATTCAACGTGGAAATTAAATAGAGGCTGGCAAGTAGCTATCATATCCATTAAGTAGCACAATGACATGGGATGATATTATTGAACCCCCAATGTTCTTTATCCAACACACAACAAGAAGTTTATTCTTAGAAAGAAGGTTAAAGAAATTGCTTATATTTCTCAAAAAGAAAAAGTACCCAGCATCAGCATAAATTCCAATCTTTAGTCCCTTGCTGTGAACATAGTCAGCTAAGGCCTTCATACCTGAGGGAAAGATAGAAGCTTTTGGCACTAAGTTTCCCTGCGTTGAAGTAGACATGCATGTAATGAGGATAACCAAAAGGTGTCACTGTGTCCATTAAGGCATTAGGAAAAAACTACATGCAGAGTACTGGTCTAAGATTATTTTACGTGTTAATAGCAATTGCAGTCTCTATTATGAAACAACGTGGACTTACAGAGAAGTCAGCTGTAAAATCCCAAGGCTCAACCCTACATAGGTGGTGGAAACTAGTACACTGGAGTAAAAAATCTTACATATATTCAAATTTCAAACCGCATCTAAATTTTGATAGAAATCTCTATCTCCACTGATTGCATCAATTATGTAAAATTATTGTTTCCATAAGCAGCCTAATCAACATCACTAAATATAAAGAATGCATACCTCAGAATCTCTGTTTAGCTCAGCCCAGCAGTCATCTAGAGAAGAAAAAGCAGGCAATAACTTCAGAACTTACCCAAGCATATCATTAATTGATCCGGATAATTGAAGATTACCAAGATTAATATATTCATATCCCAGGGCTGCGAGTCCACTGGAAACCATTGCATCAGCTGTGTAAGGTAGCATAATTACATACAATCAAAAAATAATAGATTGAAAAAATTAAAATTTCCCTGGACCATTGCATAAAAAATTCAAAGAAAGAAATAGTTACCTGTCTGACGAATCAGTTCCTCACTTAGCTTACAGGGGAAATGGTTATAGCTATTCCATCTGCAAAAACAATTGGAGAAATTAAATTTAAAGACTTGTCTCATATACATATATCATGAGTCTTCCTGACTCATTTGTTATACTTGTTGGCCTATAATAACCTTGAATGACAAGCTCTCTGGGCTTTTTAAATTCCAATCTTGACAGTCTATGACATGCTACCTTTTTTTCTCCAAAAGAGTTTCCTTCTAATAATTATCAATTAAATTTGTTGAACAAAGAGTGCATGTCTGCACTTGTTAGCGATGCCTTGAACTAAAGGAACAGTTGGATGTTGACATAAATGTACAAGAGAAATGGTTCAGAGCTCATCAGAGACAACCTCCAATAACTAATCTTGACGGGTCATCGCCAAGAACCATTGGATCGTATGAACAAAAATAAACTAAGATGTAATATTTTCTGTCTTTTCTATTTCTCTTATGAAATCACTTATTTATTCAAGTCTAGAAACTAAAAACTTGAAAATAAAAAGACATTCAGCAGAATATCTATGAATAAAAGGTAACAATTTCATTATAGTATCTGCTAATAGATCCATAATACTGACTGCCTAAAATAAAAATAACAATGCAATTCACTTTTTGATTTTACTTTCTAAACAATCCATATTAATATCCATTAGCATTCTTAGTTTTGTCCTGAAATAAAAAAAAGGAGAGTCCAAAATTTCAATTTGTATTTTGTTGTTTCAAAGTTCTAGGAAGCTATAATGTTTGAATATCCCTCTACTTCATGATTATCAAATGCTAACAATATTAGATGTTGTTTGAAGCTCAAGATCAACATGCTAACCCCATTTGAGGAGTAAGACCTAAACCATTATCCAAAAGATGCCTTCTTAGTTCTGTTTCACCAAGCTTCCTGTTATGAATAGCATGATGGACGGGTATCAAGCAAATAGTACTTATGAGAAACAGGAATGATGGAACAGAAATTGAAAACTGAGCCATGAAAAACCAGCACCCTTTCTTCTTGGTTAACAAATATACTTATAAATATGATATTAACTAAACAAGATACTTTACAGTTCATTTCATCCCATAAAGCAAGAGTACTTATAATGAAAAAATTGCAGAAATGTCCAAATAAAAGAGAAAAAGTAACATCAGCCAGCTTTGCAGGAGTAACTTTCGATTACATCAATGAACTTGCAACCATGCTGTGGAACAACTCACATCATTAATTTAAGGGGAAAAAAAAAAAGAGTAAAAGAAAATTACCACTGTGATATCTAGTACATTGTCTGTGTCTTGCTGTAGCCGGCCATAAAATTTGATAGACTTGCTACAAGCCATCCAGTTCCCAAGGAATCTCTATCCAGTAGATTCTCATTATCTCATGTCTTTTTTCCCTCACCCATCATTATCATGTAAGATGCATCACCGTACCGTGTCATGAAAAAGGCTAGCAACCTCAAAATGGTTATGGAAGAAGATAAATTCCATCCAAGATATAATCACCATCGATATTTTAAAGAAGAAAAAAGTTGTCCATCAATTCTCAGCATCACATACAGACCAACAGCAACAGACTTATCTACAGATCTGGAAAATAGTAGATCCCTTACGTGCATTATTCACATTAAAAGATATAGAATAATGGGGATACATGCACTAAAATTTTATCACTACATTTCCTAGATGAAGATAATAAAACAGGAACCAACTAAAGAAAAAGCAGCTGAGCTTGCCAATGTTTGGACCTCAAGTTTGAGCAACGACATTTAAGCCCCTACAAGCTTCCTCGAATCCTTGTTGCTCACCATAACAGCTTGAAACTGGCAATTACAGATCAGGAAATGTTCTTCAAAGAAAACATTTCTTTTAACCGAATCAGGAAAATACTCCACCATGTTTGTCGGATTTAATAGTAAATATGATAGTAAATTCTAAAGACGTTTCAAATTAATAACGGAATCACATTATTCTTGTTAGCAAACAGAAATTAGTGCAGAACATACAAATTTATAAGGACTAGAGTACTATGCATAGTACTACTCGTGAAAACAATATCTTCAACAAATTATTCCAATGAAAATGTATCTACGTTTCTCCAGTGAAATACAAGTTTTAGCAGACATAGTGTGCATGTATTCAAGAATGTCAACACTCAATTTCAATACGAGATTGAATTGATTTCTAAGTTCAAGCTCTAACTCAAAGTAGATCAATTCGATAAGACCCACCAAGTCGCTTGTTTTGCTTATTGATTACTTGGATGTTACATGAATTAGAGCTCAGTTTCAACCTAGTTGCTCAAGCCAAATTTAAACCTAGAAGATGATCAAACTCACCGCTTAGGATGGGTCGATCTCAACTCAACTGCAGCTACATCAAACTCGAGTTGAGATCAAACACTTACAAGCCGGTCCCTTCATGTTTAGTTCTCTTCCAACAAAATAGAGAAGATCGATTAGTTTTCATTTGAGAAACTATACCAAGAACTACATGCATTGAACTTGAAAGGATTCTTCCACTGTTCCATTCCATTTGGAACAGAAATCTTTTTGATTCCTGTGACGTACAATTTGTTAGATGTAATTGATTTCGTAACACGTCAAAGAATAGTTAGTCTTGATTTCGATGTACATAAGAGCCAATTTAATTTAAGACTCATATTCCTACAAACAAAACATTCTTTTCACGGAACCCTAGATTTTGCCGGACGGGATATTGTTACTGTGAGTCATCCATTTCACAATACGTGTGGCATGAAAGAGATTGAGGAAAGAAGGGATAAAAAAGCAAAGAAAGATGGAGCCAAAACACACCCAGACGAAGAGAGATACAAGGACTAAGATTAATGGCCGGCTAGGCTGTTGGAACCACTGAAAACTAGATGTGACCGTTTCATGGAAATTGTTTCCGCACTGGTATATTCGCAGCTGCTTGTCGTCGTTGATGGTAGGTAATTTGGGAAAATAGATGTGTTTGTCCTTTTATGATAAATAATTTTTTTTAAAAAATGGTCATATTTAAAATAATTTATAAAATATTATTTTAAAATCATATTTTTAAAATAAATCGGTCACATGATACCGTGAAGAGATAGAATAAAGAAGAAATCGCATGTTAATTATGCAATGTAAAAATCACAAGACAAAATGCGATTTTAAGATTAAACACTGAAAAGGATGAATATCAGGGGAAGAGAGAGAGAGAGAATGCATACGCTCCGGAAGGTGTGAGTTGGAGTCGAGGCGGGATCGAGAGCGAGCAAGGAGTAATCAGTGACGTAGGGTGTCCTCGGCATTCGTATGTAAGAACTTTGATCTTGTAGCATCCGCGGCGGCAAAAGTAAAAGTTAAATCGCAATATTAATACGCCATCTTGAAATCAAAAACCTTTCTCATGGCATGATCGTGAAACGATATTAAAGTCACATCTTTATAATATGATTATTAAGTTGGATTTTCATTATACGATTTTTAACTTTTCACAATATTTTCTATAACACATGGTCAAACTCTTTTTTAAAAAATAATTTTTTTCGAAAAGACAAACACACCTATTACTTAAGTAAGCTAGACAAAATAGAGCCGACTTTGAATCATAAATAAGTTTGGTACTAGACCATAGTTTATTGAACTAGACTAGGTCTAGTTAAGTCGAATTTAAATTGCTCAATGACCCACTAACTCAAACAAATCAACGCAGGTCTACCTTGTGTATCTGCTAAATCAAGAGGAAGGTTTTCTCTCTAATATTTCTTTTCTTTTTTTTTTATAAAAAAAGAACCAACAGAAAAAATGTGTATATATATGCAAAATATATATGTATGTATATCAATATACGTATTTACCTAAGAGGTTAATACATATTAATATAAATATATATATTAATACATATAAATATACATATGAATGTATGTAAATATGTTTATAAATATGTATCTAAAATATATATATGTAAATGTATGTTAATATGTTTATATATATGTGTGTGTATATATATTTAATCTCAAAAAAAAATTAACATATTAGTTCATGAGTTATTAAACCAACTTATAAATCAGTGATTCAAATGAACCAACTCAGAATTAACCTCTCTTAAACCAATCACTATTCACCACTTTGATGACTAGTGAACCAGTAGGACTAAGTAGTTAGCCATACATCCTAATCTGAGTTCGTGAGTAACAAGTAAATAATATATAAAAATGAAAATATTTTTTATTTTATTTTTGAAAAAAAAAATAAAAATTTAGTTTTTAATATTTCACTTACATTGAGTTCTCAACATTTATGAACAAGTTCTTTCAATAATGATGGTAATATTTCCACTAAGGATTGTTACAAGACACAATTCTATTAGTCCATCTAAGTATATAAAATGAATAAAAATAATATAATAAAAATAAAGAAATTAAATAAAAAAAATTCAAAAAACGGTGATAAAAGAAAAAATGCAAAAAATTTTGAAAAAAATATGTATATGTAATGTTTAAGAAAAAATTATGTATCTATATTTATGAATTAAAAGAAAAAAGAAATTTGGGAATATTGAAAAAAAAAATGTTCTAACCATCTCCTTACCTTAGCAAGAATAAAATGGTCGGGAAATATATAATATGTGAAAAGTTACTTAAGAAAGTAAATCTTTTAATTGACCAGCAGTTGGAGATTGATGCACATTCTCACGGGGAGGCTACGTAAATCAAGATCAAGTCATGTGAACTAAACAAGTTTTGTATAGGGAAATAGATGCCTCTAAACAGCTACTAGATTTAGGGATGTAATCAAACAAATTGTTATAAAGTACTTAATCTGCCTAACTCTATAAATACCCTATAAGATGTTGAGCCGACTGGCAATTGCAAATCAACACCTATCCCCATAAGGAGGTCACGTAACCTGCTTAAGGGTGAGTGGCCACTTACGGCCATAAAAATGAGGGGGGAAAAAGAGAAAAATAAGTAAAACCCAACCGGATCACGAGTAAGTCATTTGAACTAAATAGGTTTTGCTTAAGGAGATAAGCGACTCCTTACGGCTACCAAATTTATGGATACAACCGAGTTAGGTATTATAAGATACCTAACTTACCTAACCTATAAAAGCCCAATAAAATGATACCCTATAAGGTTTAAGTTAAATTTTGAGACATGATTAAAAACCCTATAAAGTTTAAGGTTAGAGTTTTGGATTAAAAGGAAACAAAAAAAAAAAAACCATGGGAGTCTAACCTAGTAATAAGTAATAAGTTATTCATTAACTTTATCTTACATATTTTATTAAGAAGATTAACAAATATATTGAATGTTTGTTTATAAAAATCCTTTACAAATATATTAACAACAACTTCAAAAATCAAAACAAAAATAAGATATTTTATGAAACCAGCATGGAGTAATTTGAGTATATGGTTCACAATGACTTTAAGGATAGATGTTAATAATAAGAAGGAAAAATCTTATAAGATTATGGAAAATCCAAAACCTTATAAGGGTAGTTTGATAATAAGAGTAAAAACCTAACCTTATAAGATTTTTATATGATTTTGGAAAATACTAAACTTTATAAGGGCAAATTTAAGTTTTATGAAATCTGTCTCGAATTCACTCTAATCGTATTCCTATTGTCAATAAGTCGAACAATCCACTTTTTGAAATCAATCACAACCCATTTTCATTGAAGTATTCATCTTAGTTGTCTCGGTTTTGTGGTGGCTACAGCTAATTTTATCTTTCCATATTTTTCTTTTTTTTCGAATTTTTTATTTTTTATTAATTTACTCAAATCATAATGTATATATATATGTATATATATGCATACATTGTTATATATATGTCATATATTTTTATTTCTAAACTTTTTTCATTTTTTATTTTTATGAATTTTTAAAAATTTTTTTTATTAATTTATTTTATATAATTAATAAATCAATGGAATTACACAACATGTCAATGTTCTAAAGGAAATGTTAATACCATCATTAAAAGGACTCATTTATAAATATTGAGGATTTGCATGTAAATAATAATAAAAAAAAAATCACTATCATAACAAGCTAACCTTAGACCTAAGGATGGGTCTAAATTGGTTTGGAATCGACAAGCCATAGTTCAAGAAGATCTTGAATTGTGATTGGGTCACTTAAGGCCATTTTCGGACTAGTTCTTAGGTCCATGAATTAGTTCAATATTTTTTTTTTTTTACATATACTCTATAATATGTAATATGTATATAATATAGATAATATAAATTATATACTATGTATATATAATACACTACGTAAGATACATCATGTGATATGTACATATTATATTTTATATATATATATATATCCTATTATGTATGTATATATAATATATGTATGTAATGTATTATACACATTTTACATATATATGTTAATATGTATATATAAATTGGAAATTAAAAAAAAAAAAAAGAAGGAAAGAAAGAAAAAAAATCCGATTTGAGTTTATCGAGTTCGCGTAGGTTTATGGCTTAAATTGTTTAGACCCACATGAATCGATAGATTTTAAGTTAATTCAGGACCATCCTATACAAACCGATCCATTAAACCAAGATCAATGAGCCAGTTTAGAGCTCCAAACTGGTTCTTTCCTTAATCCAACTAAGTCGCTATTGTCTTATCATGGATTAGTGCGCGTCACCTCATTATTACTTTGAATATTTGTGATCTCTACTCTCTAGACTGAAAAAAAGGGGAAAAAAAAAAGGAAAAGAAACAAAGAACCCTTATTATAGAATCTTAGACCTTTTTAATCGTTGGGTTCTTTTCATCATAAAGGAACGCATGCTCCGTTCGTAATCCAATATCATGCATTGCTTGATTTTGGGACGTGCCTCTCACAATGCACGTTCCTCTCCTTTTTTTTTTTTTTTTAACTTTTTGTTTGATTAAAGCATAATATCAGGACTCGTAAAAACGTTAAGAAAATATTTAAAAACTTTTACGAAGAAACTCAACTCAGAGATAAAGTGATGAATATTTTTAAAAAAGATATTCTCATGATGCTGATGCGATATCTTGAAATTTGAAACAAATTCCTTAAAGACAAAGATGATTTTAGAAAAATAGTCATAACCGGCCAAACTGTGTAAAACCTAACTTTTTAACTAGATGATGCCGATACTTCCCTTTTCCAGTTTGGCAGTACGATGCCTCCTTCTTCCATTGAACCAGCCATTATGCCCCAAGGTCGGTCTCTGGTTATAGGGACTCTTCATCCCCTGCGCAAACTAGGGCTTGTGCATGTCAATTGTTTATGTCAAGATTTGAACCAATGAGGCAACGAGCCTATTAGCAAATTCTTAGTGTATAGCTCGTCGATATAAAGTTTACCTGGCAACATGTAATTAGCAGGCACATCGAAGAGGAATACTACCTGCGACGTAAAATTTTATCTGGAATAAACCATATTTGACTAAGCCATATAGAAATCAAAATTTAATAGTGTATAACATGAGATGAATACAAAGTGAAGCAGTTAGTTATGCCTGTTACTTCAGGAGAGCGTGTGTTACGGACCTCTCGAAGTGGGCCATACTTAGGAGGTTCCTAAGGCCCAAAGACAAAAGCCCAAGCCCACTAAAAGCTTCTAGATGATGAAATGTTCTAGAAGGTTCTAGAGAAGACTAGAATATTGTAGTTGGTAAAGGTAGGTGAATGTAGTAGTTGGGAATCAATTGTAACCATTAGATCGAATTGATCCTGACCATTAGATTGTAAAGGCTTTCTGTATATATAGGGGTATTCCCCTCAGATGTAACACACAAGTTATTTGAGTGAATACAGTATACTATCAGAGTTTCTCTCTCTACTTTCTCTCTCTCTAACATTGTGAGCGTATTACAGGCTGACTTAGCCTTCCTTAGTGAGGTCATGAGCGCTAAGTGCCGCACGGGGTCGAGCGACGGAATCCGCCCGTGACACGTGCATCACTAGGAAGAATGGTGATTATGAAGAGCACATTCGTGGCTTTACACCGTATCAATCCAAAACCTTATTTTATTAGGTTATATTCTTCTTCACTTATATATGTTTATTTAACTCTAATCTTTCCAACGTAGATTTCCCTACTCACAGTATTCCAGCAATCTCCCTCTCGGAAATGTGAGTCTCTTCCATATTAGCATACACTTTGCTTCTCCTGTGCTAAAACCTTTTATAGCCTCATCAAGAGCTTCATCAATTAACTCCACTAAGCCTACCTTATGAGTGATTTGCAACCCACTTTACTTAATGGATTTCACTTGAGTTATCACCATGCAGTTCTTCTTTCCACATGGGGTAGCCATCTACGATAATCAAACTGCTGCATTCATTCCATCTTGTCCAAGTTAAACCATTAGATCTGGTACCACTTGTTAAGTCAGGAGAGCTTGTATCACTAAGGAGAATCCATCTTGTCCAAGCTAAACCATTAGATCTGATACCACTTGTTAAGTTAGGAGAGCTTGTATCACTAAGGAGAATGGTGATTGTGAAAAAATACATTCATGAATTTGATACTATATCCAATCTAAAATGATATTAAATTATACTTCTCCATTTATATATCATTCACTTAACTTTTATCTTTCTAACGGTAGGTCATACCTAAACTTGTATCCTAGCAGTATCCTACAAAATCATGGAAAAAGAGTGATACTAATCCTATATCTCTCTAAAATAGTTTGATCATTTCGTTATGGGGCTTTAGGTTCATAAATAAGAGAAGTAATATTTTTAAAATTTTTTATAGATTTTATGAAAGATGAAAGATAAGAACAAAATCAAATATTCAATATTACGTACAAATAATTAAAATCAAATTAGCTTGAGAACAAATCATTAGATCAATCTTATGCACAACCTATGAAACTCTGGCAAGTATTAACAAAAACCAATGTATTCATGAATTCAATAAATGAAGTTCACCAAAATTGATAATCAATTAATTAGAACACAACTTAAACAAAAATAAATACTCAATATTGAATAAGGAGTAAGACCCACAAATCCCTCAATATTAATGAATAAGATATCTGCATTCTTAATATCATAGGCTCCCAACAAAACTAGGAACTACTAAAATAATATTAAGATAAAATGACTAAAAGGTCGCTATAATAGATCAAAATAAAATAGCAACTAATCATATAAATAAGAAAAAAAAGGGAAATAATCAAGTCCATGCATCCTCAAGAGTATTCATCAACCAATATAACTACCTTCATAATATCCCACCATCCGAGAAAAGATGGAAAGGGGGATTAGTATAATAAGATTAAGATTCATCCCGAAACAGTCCCACCAACACACTGGAGGTAGATTAGTCTTTCAGTCAGTCCTTTCCTAGCATTCATATACTTGATTCTGCTTCTAAATTTGGACTAAATTAACTTGCCTTGTTTTGGTTACATGCTTAATTTCAGAGTATGCATCAATGAGTTGATTATCCAAAGTATTCGATGTTTTACGGTAGAATGGAAGCCACATTTTTCATTACCAACAACCACCACAGCGGTAATTCACGTATCATGTCTTGTCTTATAAAATTACATATGGCCTTGATAATTTTGAACTAAGCCTCGGGCATATGTACCCCTGTGGCTAGAGTCCTAACAGAGGAAAGATGATGGCTGCCAGCATATCATGATGCTAAAGTCATATGTCGAGGCTACAAATAAATAACTGAAGCAGCAAGAGATACGATGCTGCTGTCACAATATTTTGGAACAATCTAGACCCTTCTTGTTTGGCAGTTTCACTCTTAATGAGGAGTAAGGACATACATCTTACAAGCATGAGAATCCACCTGAGCAGAAAGCTGGCCTTGGACTGAAGATTTTGTTGAATGCTACAATTTACAAACGTCCAAATACAATATAAGAATGCATGTTTAGTATTAGGATGAGGGAAGTTAAAACAACAATTAGGAAATAGCATATGTTTGCTAAATCCTTACCGCCCACAAGTCACGTGCATTGGCCGCAGTTGTTAAATTAAGACCTATGTCAGACCAATTTGCAGTGATATTTGCTTGTGAAGATCCTCTATTCCATAAAACTACTGCAACCCTGTTGTCACTTAGAGGACCAGACCACACCTACAGTATTATTATTTGATGAGAAACATCCACTCAAATTGAAGCAACTTGATCAAAAACAGTACTTACGAATAAACCGTCATATAGTTCCAATCTACTCCAACCACATCGCCTATGCCTCTCATTTTTCTTTAAATTATGAGAAGAATATAGCAATTCATGTATTCTTAGGATGTTGCAAAAATTGAAATCTCTCATGAGCTCAATAAGAGGGGATAAAAGCCTCTGTAGGAGCTCTTTTGCTAATCAACTTTCACAAACCATGTCTGGAGGATACAAATATTTGTATCTTACCTCTAGATCCCCATCCTTCTTTGCCTTCTTCCCCTGTACTCCAAGTGGATCTGTTCAGTGGATATACTTACTAAATAACATGCAAGTACATATACTAATAGAGATCAAAAGGGCATTTCCTTGATAAATTATTATAATTTTACAACCTATATGAATGTTTCAAAGTTCATGTTGTACGAATTAGGCAAGATAATCCATCAAAACTTACCTTGATTAATTGCAGTAACCTCCTTGTTGCTGAGCAACTCAAGTGTTGCAGGGTCTATTGATCGGACATCACAACCAATTATTAGTGGAGCCTATATGGAATGATGACACTAATATTGATAAGAATTACATGACAAATAAGAATCACAACATTAGAGCTTTGTTATGAAAATTGTGGAGATATACGAAGTTTATTTTCAGAAGTGCTATTATGAATTTTCAGCCAGGTATGACAAACCTCATGAGGAATTATAAAACTTGTCTCTAAAAGGCTTACAAAAAGCATAAAGTAAAAGTACCTAGACATAAGAAAATTCATGAATCTTTCAAGAAAAATAAGGATAGTTTACTAAATATCAGTACAATCGCATACATATTCCACTGTCGAGTAGTGTTTTGTGATAAATAAAGGAAAATTACAGAATCAGGCTGCATCTTAAGAAAAGTATTTAGTGTAAATAAATTACAAGTTTTTTTAGCACTTACAGTTCTTGAAGAAAGCTTAATTTTTGCTTTTTTTTTTTTAATTTGTATTGTTACTGATAAATTTATCTCCCCCTTTTGTTAAAAAGCCACTTGATCCATTACACAGGGATCCTGCACATGAAGCTTGGAATGGGCAAAGCGAAGTGATTTTGATGATACCTTTGCTAATGCCCATATGCTAAAGTGACAACGATACTCTTCTGTTGTCATTCCACCATTTCCTACTTCAAGCATATCTGGATCTGATCAATCAACCATTTGCACAAAGTTAGACAAAACAAATGTCTGGTTTTCACAGGAAAGGAATGTATTGACATAAAACCGATGATGCTCATACTTATATCTTATGGAATGAAAAAAGAACAACCCAGTCCAGATCTGATATGTGGCACATTACCAAGACCATTGACCACGCAATTTCTTGTATATACATATGGTTCTTAAATCTACCGGATCCATTACTTTTTCTCATAAATTCAAGGTCCCAACGTCTATGATTTATGTAAATTGGGTCTATACAAGAAAAGCCCCTGAATCAGGTATATCATGAGAAAGTATGTACGACCTAATAATAGCTTTCATCTTTATCAAGAACTGATGAACATGGCTAGAAACTCGATTTGCCAAATAGTGAGTTGTAAATTTTCATATATTTGGCAGTATGAATTACCATTCCAACCACCAGGTCCAGCATACGATGCCCATTTATCGTTTTGATCTGCAATGGACGTTATACTGAACAAGGTAATGAAAGCAACAGTCAGCACCAGTCTTTCTGTGAGTAAATTCAAAAATAATACACATTAAATCTGTAAAGAAACAGTCAAACAACATATGAAGGATATATTAGGCTTCTTTAGTTTCTTAATGTCTATACCTATCCCACTTATCTTCAATATCTCCAGTTGTTCTCCAGCTGTTTCCTACGCTTGGAGCCCATGTCGCTGGATCTTCTTGTCCCCTATAAGACATAAATAATTAACCTTCTTTAATCGCCACTTTCATATATTACATGACGACAATCATTGTACTCTTATTTTATGGAAAGATATTACCATCACATTTGTCTAATTTTATGGAAGAAAGCTTACCATTCACATAAAGAGAAGAATATAGGTCTACCAGAATTCAACAGGGCTTCACTCATTTCGGGGTACCTGCAAGTAAATTGCATCAAAGGAATTACCACCAAAGATCTCAGTAAATTGAACACGATCAATAAATAATCGGTTTGTCATACCACCTTAGCCAAACCGCCCAGCCATCACTGTACCATCACCTTACAACCACAGCCATTACCACTATTGCCACATTGCCACCCCAACCATGTACCACCACTAGTACCCCCCATCTCTGAAGTTGCCACCATTGTAAAGCACCACCACAGCCTACATATGCAGAGTACTCCTAGTGGTGGTGGTAATGGTGCATTAGTGGGGGCAATAATGCGGTGCTGGCGATTGTATCGCAGTAGTTGTGATGGTGCTGGTGCAATGGTGATGATGGAATGATAACAGTCGGCCTACTTTCCTCAGTTATTCTATTTTAGTATTATTTTACTATCTTTTAGGGATGTGATATCTACATCTCCAAAATTCATATTTGCTTAATCATATTTATCTATTTTTCTTCATTATTGAGAGTGTAGATGATAAGAATAGATATATAAATATTATATCCAACGAAAAATTGTAATGTGGGATCTAAATGCATGTTTTCAATTGCAATATACCATCCAACAAAAGATTCAATATATTGTGTACCTCTCCGTGGGGCTAGTACCAGTATTTTCACAGTTATCATATTTTAAGTAATCGACCCCCTGCACAACAAAAGTTGCTCAACTGAGACAAACTTGTACGAAGGAAGCAAAACATGCTACATAATTAGATGAACTCTGTTTGGCTTTGTTATAGAGGATTATGTGGAATCGGACATGTGATTTCTTTTCATATCTTTTATGAAAATGATTAATCTTGAAAAGTATGAAAAAATTCTTTTTCAAGTCCTAAGACCTTCCCATCCTAAGGACCCATTTAAGATCCCTACATACTATATCAATATTTCAAAAAAACCAAACGACACTCAAAGTCAAAATAACATAAGGCTAGAGGCAAATTTATTGAAAAAAAAAAAAGGAGTTAAAATTGTTGGCTTGTTTAGCCGAAGACTTGAAAAGGAGGTCCTTAAGAATTCTCCCCATTGCATGAGAATAGGTTCTTCCATGGGAGTTGGTGCCAAGAACCTTGCATTGGGATTGTCTAACAGGCGTCCCAAAACCCTATCTTTTACCCCCATTTTGACGCTCTCATCCTACTCTCACGAAGATGGTAGTAAATTGGATTTATCCCACGGAATTAACCAAAGGATGTGTTCCAAACAACCAAGCCCACTGCAACTATAGACTAGCTTTCACTAAATGTTGTCCTTGTTTCTCGAGTGTACTTGGCACAAGCAGATTTGTCTGCGTCAGAGAACAGATCATACCCATGAAGCAAAGGTTTTCGCATCTTGATCTTCATGTCCGAGGGATCCCGGCATTGTCTTGCTACAAGTCTGAATGCTGATGAAAGAACATTAGGTGATGAAGCATTTCCGGCATTGACATGTCAACGATTTAGTAACAGAAAGTGAAGTACATAATCTGCAAGGGATTTAGAGTCGGCATCATACCCTGCATCAGAGTAAATTCCAAGCTTAAGCCCTTTGCTATGAACATAATCTGCGAGGGCCTTGATGCCTGACGGAAATGTCGAAGCTTTTGCCACCAAATTCCCCTGCCAAGAGCCACGTTAAAACTGCGATACGTAAATCGACAACTATAGTAAATATCAGTGACATTGACATGTAACGGTCTACATCATGAATGCAAATTTTTCTTTTTGGGAGATTTTTTCCTCAGTTTTAACGTATTGCAATCTTCTAATATCTATTATTATCTATTAGATTTAAATAATTAAAAAATAATTAATTTAATAATCTAAATTTTATAAATATTAAATCAATTATAAGATGAGTATCTGATTGAGTATCTATAAAATATTATGGAATTGTAAAAAAATTCTTTCTTTGAGTTAAAAAAATACGTTTTAGACATCATCAAAGACATAAACTAAATTATTAAAACGAAACCTTTTTTTTAACTACCGTAATTACCAAAATTTGGTATTTTATAGTTTAATTTATGAATGTCTAATAGACTAATTCATATTGTTTTACATTGATGCCATTTTCTCTCAAACATGATTACTTGCCAAAAATAAACAATAATTATTATTTTTCATTTTTAAATTTAAAATTATAATTTACCTGTAGCTATATTTGTTCTTTCATTTCTTTTCTCACTTCATTTGACAAATATTTATTTTAAATTTTCATCTTTTCTAAGGAAAAAAAAATCATCTAATATTCTTTTTTTTTCTTTTTCTTATTCATGATTCTTTTTTAAGATCATTAAGTACCATTTAATAATTATATTATATTTTAAAATAATTAAGTTTAATTTTGATATACTGGAACGGACGCACATTTGCTTGTGTTATTGAATGAGAATTTACAAAGACACCCTTTTGATTGATATACAAATTACACTCAACCTTCCTTATTAAGAAGGTGTTAAGTTTCAATTGTTTAATGGAGCAACAAGGAATTTTGATTACTTTTAATCTCAATTTTTTTCAATCTAGTTTTCTATTTGATTTCCGATTTTTTTTTTCCTTTTTATTTAGGTGTTAAGTTTTCCAAAACCTTACAAAAAGTGATACTTTTACTGAAACAATTAATTTTTTTATTCATTAAGGCATGTCTTAATTTCTCACTAGCTTGTGTAATTGGTCAATCTTAATACCATTAAAGTCTTTCTCCTTCTCCTTGCATGGTTGGTCAAGATGGATGAAGTTTTTAGCCTTGTTCTTAGTTTTAATTATTTTATAATTTTTACCATTTTATTATATTATATATTAAATATATTAATATTAGTTTTTTAGTATATTATGTTACTATGTATATAAAATATAAATCATTATTAAATTAATTATTATTGATTAATTTAAAGTAGACACATGTAATGGAATTAAAAGAAAAACTTTAATTTATTGAAAGGAAATCCTATAATTATAAGGTTTTAGGAATATTGAGAACTTATATAAAAGAAAAAAAAGGTTGAGAACTCGACTAAATTAGTAGGCAAACATTAGAATAAGAGTGATCTTTCCCTAAATTAACATATTGTATGTCATTTTCACTATATTGAGAGAAATATATTTAAGTTATATAAGTGAATATACACATTAGATATAATCTACCATATAATATGTTTATCAGGAAGATTTTACGGTTCTAGCCTTTATTTGACGAAACAAATCCTATCCTCTATCTCACTATTCATTTTCATTTTTTTAAATTTAAACTGTTGAATTCATAATTTGTTCAATGGTTTAAATTTAAAGAATTACCAATTAAAGATAAAATAAATAGCAAAATCGATCCCCTAAAAAACAAAACGGGACAGTAGAAAAGTCTAATACTATCATTGCCTTCTCTAAATTAGCTAGGTGTAGGGTCATAACTCATGTCTAACACCTCAAATATATAATCTACATATTTGAAACTAAAATCCGTGCTAATACCCATCTTGAAAACTACTCAATCATGTAGGATTAAGCTCTAGGATCAAATTGTTTAATCTAAGATTTTTAATTAACCTATAATTACACTTCTTTGTTTTTTATTTTTTATTTTTTATTTTTTGACATCTTGCTGACTTTTTATTCTAATAGTTCTAATTAGTTTAGATTGATTGATACATCGTACAATTAATCAGATTTGAGCTCAATTGAGCTTTTCTTAGGTATCAAGGATGTATATTTTTTTTTATTATTTAATTTTACTTGATATTTTTAGTATGGTGAAATTATTTTGAGTTCAAACTTGATTAAAGTCCTATTTGAATTATCTTTTTTTTGTGTATATCTATATCTATATATATAAATGTTTGAAATTTAGTTTTTGGAAAAATGTCTTATTTATATTTTATTTATCTCTATTTTATAATTATGATGAAGATAGTGATTAGAGTGTTATAATTAAAAAATAAAAATTCACATCCTTTTAAAAGAAAAGATTTTAAAAAATAAAGAGATAATGTCGCAATTAGTACCTAAACTTTAGCCATCTTTTCAATTAACTTCCTAAAGTTTTAATATATCAATTTACCTACCTAATCAAACTTTATGATGTCACTATTAATACCTAAGTTAATTCAGTTAACATTTGTTAGATTACGTGGCATTTTTCATGAATTCAATTGTGACACGTATTTTAAAATATCAAAAAAATTTGTTAGTACTAGCTTCTACTATACGTTTTCTTATTTCATTAAAATAACTTAAAAAGAATTTAATTTTCATCTAATATTGTAATTTTAAACCATTAAAGTTATTAAAAATAAAATTAAAAAGAAAATCTTCTCCTCCCTCTTTCTTCAACGCAACAAACCAGCTCTATCTCTTTCACTTTCACCCCTCTCTACCCTTACTAACACCCATACAATCAATAAACCCATTGGCAACTACAACAGAAGCATCAAAAGAAATTTACGTTAATCATTTTTTAATACCATAGAATAGAAAAGAGAGAATCTAAAAGTAGCACTATATGTTAGATGTTAATGGAGCTGATCTTCTACTTCCTTAAAATGCCTCAACCATCATTGAGGTTATTGGATGTGTCTAGAATGGCAATATAATGGTAGCTAATAGTGCAACTTTGATGGTTTGCTCCAATGAAATAGCATGGTAGTGGTTCTTAAATACTCCAAAGAGGTCGATCTAAGGTTTTTTGGTTAGATAAAAACTTGATGAAATTGGACTTGAAGTTAGGTTCTTTTGTAAAGAACTTAACCTATAAAATCTATTAAGACTTGTTTTACTCTTCGAGATTGGTTAGATTGGAATAATATTTAGAAAGAAGTTAGAGATGAGTCTCAGTTAAGCTAAGAGAGAGGAACTCACATTTTGCTAGCAATCAAGAGGAGATAGGTCTCACTAGGCTTAATTATCTTTCTTAACATGATTAAGCTTTTTGCCGACTACCAAGAGGAAAGAGATTTCATTCGTCGAAGGTAGGAGAGCACTCGTTAGAGGTAAGGGGCAATGACAAAGGAGAGGACATGAAACTAAATCTTCATTTTTATTTTTTTTTAATTTTTGGGTGAAGAATATCTATTTACTTATAATAAATGTAATTGGTTAGAGTTAATATATTGGATGGTAATTAATTTATTTTTTAAGTTAATTTATTTAAGTTAGAAAATTATACAACAATTAGTTGCTTTTGAGAGGATTTTATATGTGTATGTATGTGTGTATGAGGATATGTGTGCCAACTCATTAATAAAGTTAACTTAGGTACCAATTCAGACAACAAAATGTCTAATTAGGTAATAAATTGAAACTTTAAAACTTTGAGTAGTAAACTGAAAAAACTAACAAACTTTAGGTATCAAATGCGACATTATCAAAAAATATATATATTTTATATATTGGAAGTGATTATTTTAATTAGTATTATTATAAATATGAATAAAATAAAGGATAGATAAATTTAATTTTATTGGTATTTATTGAGTATTTAATTTTAAAAAAAGAGTTATATAGAATTACTTTTCCATCTTTCTTGTTTTTTTTTTTTTTTTGTCAAATGTATGATTTAAGTAAACACCAAAAAGATATCAATAAGATAGAAAAAAGAAAAAATGAACCAAATGAAGCGTAATATAAGATTCCACTTTAGCTGGTCAAATAATTCATGTTCACAAACCATATTTCTATAAGTCTTACATAGGTTGATGTTAAGAAACCTAGCCCTGCATGATCCTTATTTGATAAATAGGTTTCATGGGCTGAACTTGATTGTTTACCATCTTTGGTGGCTTGGCATTATGTTGAGTGAAATTTATATACTATTTCATTTTTAGTAGTGGATCTTCAATTGCAATATTGATATATAATTTCAATACCATGATTTTATACATGAATGATTATAATAATATAAATTAAGAAAGAAAGATATAAAAAAATAACGGATTTCACATGATATCATCAATTTTTCAAATTTCTACAAAAAATTAGTTTTAAAAGCTCATGAGGTAAGCTTCAAATTTTTTTAACCTACCTATAGAATCGAAATCTCTACCTCTACCTGCTTAATACTTACTTATCCCAAATATTGATGTCCCCATATTGAAATGCTTAAGAAGTTAATTCATCCATTCCATGCATGATTGTGTGCAAAAGTACTAAAAAGAGTAAGTGATGATGAGCCAAAATAGGATGAAGTATCACCTGTACATCCCTATTAAGTTCCCCCCAACAATCATCTAAGACAAAGAACATTAAAATGGTTAGAGCAAAGTAATTTGGAAAAAAAATTAGATTGGATAAATAATAATAATATATCATTTAGCAAGATGATAAGGAATAAAGAAGGGATGATGATGTCCAAAAATTCAATCAAGTGCTCTGTTAACTATTTTTAAGTTATATAATGTAAACCCTGCAACTGGAAGTTCAGATTTGATATGTAAAATTTAGGGCAATTGAATAAAATATCCAATTGAGCCTAAATTATATGACAAAGAGTATTAATAAAAGTAACTCTATAAGTTTGAATTTAAGAAAATAAATAATTAAATAATTAAATATCATAATATTAAATTATAAACATATTACCCATTATTTGTCGAAAATGCATAAAAACAAGTTCTTATAACTAACAAATCGCTAGAGACAAATTATATGCATACTAAAAATTATAGAATAACATAAATATTTTTTAAGAGTATTTACTTATACTCCATATATCTTTACGTATAGGTAAAAATACGTAAAATCACTTAAAATACCCAAAATATATCAAATTAATGCTAAATAATTAAAGAAAATTACAAAAAAAAAATTCAAGAAAAAATCAGGAAAAATAGGAAAAATTGTGGATTTCTTTAGAATCAAGTCGTGGGATATTGGGGTTAGAAAGAAAAAAATTAACCAATTACATTAAGCCAAATAAAAAGTGAAATGGAAGAGGATAAGAGACACTTGGCAAGTTAAAAATTAAAGAAAATACCTAAACAACCCTATAAATTCACTATGCCTCATCTGGAATTGATTTTAATCATTTAGCAATCAAAGAAAAATAGAGAGAAGTTAGAAAGAGAGGATTAAGTGTGTTTAGAAAAAATAGAAAAAATTATTTGCATTTAAGGCTTATGAAGCAAACCCACGACTACTTGAAACAAAACTAGTATCACCACTACACCCTATCCCAACTACCTAACCCTACCAACACCTCTAGGACCACCACTGGTGGTAAAAAATCCATTAGACAAGTGAATCAAATTTTAACCCGATTTTTTTTAATTTTGTAAAAATATTAAATATGCTTAGAAAATTATGAAATTTGGTATTCTAATTTTTTAAGTATATAGATTTAGAGAAAAATATTGGTTTGAAAAAATTATGTTTGGAAATGTATAATGTTTAAGAAATCTTATAAACTCGAGTTTATTTTTATTTAGAAATAAATAGTTTTACAAGTGTAGTATTGAGCTCAATTTTTTTATGTATACTATTTAAAAGATGTAGAATAGTGTTATGAAGAGATTTTCAATTTTGGATTTTCAAAATTTTTAGATGATTTTTAGACTTTAAATGATGTATAAAATAGATGATTTTAGGCTAATTGGGTAATTAAATAGATAATCACTAATTTAGTATATAATTAGGTGTTTAAAAATGTTAATATCTAATGTAGTATGATACTTGTGGCATTTATAGTGTTAAATGTAATTATTATGTGTATTATGTTGTAAATATATGTAAATTAATAATATGTGAAATTGGAAATATAATAAATAAAAAATATTAAGTTAAAATTTATAATATAATAATAATAGTAATATATAATAAATCTGGTAGGAAACTTACTTTAGGGTAATTATATGAAAAATATAAAATTTTCTCACATTAGGAGCAAATTCAGTAGTTAAATTAGGATTAAAATGTATCGTACAAACTACAACGCTAGTGAGGGAGTAAAAGTGATATTTAAAATACCTATATATAATGTGATTAATTTCACATTATGGCTCGAAACGAGATCTTAAGATTTATATATAATACTTATAGTTAAAATTGAATTAGAACCTAAACTATAACCTAATTCAGAAACCAATTCCGAATCTAACCTAGAATAAATTGGAAATAAATAATATATATATGGAAAATTGAGTCAAATTATAACCTAAAGTTTATATATTATAAAGATATAAATACTAAAAGAGTATTTATATTATAGAACATGCGAAGATAAGTAACCTACGACAAGTCGAGTGAGCTAACAAAAAAATTCAGATAAGTTGGGTTCAATAATTTATTGTATTTTAGAGTGCTATTTTAAAGTACTCGAAGACTTAGGATTATATGCGATTATGCTTATAGGTAGTTATATGTGCATGTAATTGTGTGTATTTGACTTTATACCGAAAATCCGTGTTATGTTTTGGTGATTGTTTTAGATCGAGTGGTATTGTTTGATTACCCTAAACCAAACTTAATTATAACCAACATAAATACTTTAATTAGATATGCATTGCAACCCTTTAAGGGACTGTTAAAATTCTCCAACTAAACATTAACACCTTTGAAAAAGATAACATAAGATAGCATAATGAATTTTTTTTCTTCCTTAGCCGAACTAAATGACAAGAGAAAAGGTTGCGATAAGAACGAGGATAATGGTTCAAAGGATAGATTACCCTAAACTAAACTTAATTATAACCAACCTAAATACCTTAATTAGATATGCATTGCAACCCTTTAAGAGACTGTTAAAATTCTCCAACTAAACATTAACACCTTTGAAAAAGATAACATAAGATGGCATAATGATCTTTTTTTCTTCCTTAGTCGAACTAAGTAACAGGAGAGAAGATTGCGATAAGAACGAAGGTAATAGTTCGAAAGATAATCATAAGAGGAATGGTGTCTCTATTGCACAAACCTAGGTTTGGTTATGAGTTGTTGCATAAATATAAAAACTCATCAATCAAAATTAAAGCGGATGAAATTACTCCGATTTCACAACGGACAAGACTATATTGTGTAATGGTATTTACGTGTTGTATTGCATATAATTAATTATTTGAAAACCTTGTTTGTACTTTGTTATGCATTATTAAGCCTCCATCTTAACTTACTAAGCTATTAGTTGCTCATATGCTTATAGATTTTTTTATAAACACTGACTAATATGCCGTGCTATAACTATCATGAGGTCAGTATCTTTTTGAAGTGCTAAGTTATGGGGGAGTGAGAATCAAGCTAGTTAATGTAATCGAGTCTTTTAGAGTTTTATTATTAACTCCTAAGTTTTTTTTATCAAATATGTAATATGCTACTTATTAGACTACCTTAACATGTAGAATTCCTTGGGAATGTAAGATAGTATGAGTATCTTAATGTAAATATGACTTAAAGTTTTTAGTTATATATATAAACTATATCTTTAGTTATGAATGACCGTTTACTTCAAAGCGAGGAGTCGTAGACATCTTGTATAAATTGTATCTATAATAGAGGCCGTGAGTTTAGTTACTATCATGAGTTAGTTTACATAATGAAACTGTTATGATTTTGTTGCTTTGAAGCATAACATATAAGTTCTTTGTGCTTATTTGGTCATATGTCAATTTCATTAAACCTTTTTCATATGATTGGGTTACGACATGCAAATGCGAATTGGCCTGCTTAACTCGTCAACCCATAACAAGGTAAGTTAAGCTGAAAATTCCAACCCGCATTTGCAAGTGAGCCAAAGTAGACTAATTCACTTAATCCGTAAGTGAAGGCGAGGTAGGGTGAGTTAACCTATTTAACTCACTTATACAACTCTAACTACTATAATAATAACGGTGTGTTGAACGATGTATTACAGTAGGTAAGTGGTGGTGGTAGTAGATGATGGTGGTAGTGTGGTTGTGGTAGGCGGTGGCATGATGATGGGTGATAACGATGGTAGGTGGTCTCGTATTGAAGAAGAAAAAAGGGTAGTGAATATCTTTTGTCTAAGAATTCAAATTCTTAGGTTTAGATAAGAAATTTCAATTCTTAAATTTTAACAATTACAATTTATTACGAAGTTGCAATCAACACCATAATATACACCCTCTTTAAGGAATAAGAGGAGAACCAAACAATTATTTCCCTCAAATATTGAAAAAAGTTAGGTGATAATGAGCCGGAAAAAAATGCTAAACTGTCACATGTGCACCCTTATTAAGATCTCCCAGCAGATGAGATTAAAATGGTTAGAAACAAAATAACTTGGAATAAAAAAGTGAATAGATCTCTTTATAAATAATAATAAAATATCATTTTGCAAGATAACAAGGAAGAAAAAATGGATGACGTCAAGTCCTTTATATCTTATTTTTAAGTTGTATAAGTTCTTTATTTTTGTTTAGCCATACAAAGTACAAATCCTATGCAGTGACATGTGCGAAGTGGATAGCTGAGATATAAATTAAAAAAAAAAAAAGAAAACTCAATAAAAAATATTGATCACATATGTTTATAATCAATTTGATTAAAAGAAGGGATTCTTTAAATAAAATAAAAAGAAGCTTGTAAATTCAGTAAGTGTTTTCCTAAGGTCCTTCCCCTGAGATTGATGTATCAAGACTATATTACCAAAATCAAGAAATGTTAAGTAGATTTGTAAATTTTATGAACAGAGTTGAAAGGTATAAAGATATTTTAAAACATATCGTCAACTCACTTAATGTTAATTTTTCCAAATTTAAAATACATTCGAATCATTTTAAAGTTAGATCAAGATGTACCAATGCTAAAATACGAAATAGCATATCTCAAAATCGATAAGTTTGGCCGCATTGAGAAAGACTGGACATCTCGATGATGAGATGAAAAAATAAGTCATCGAAGGAAAAGCATTTGCACGTTTTTCAATGCATTCGGATATTTTGAAAATTTTATGGTCAGGCGACTGTCTAAAGAGATATGGGCACAAGGTCATCGAGTGTAATGATCCCACGTGATATTTATTGATTGACGAATTAGGTTTATAAAGACAGATACGCGAATGCCAAAGTTAATGGATTTTAAGACATGACTTGAATGCCTATGTGTAGACTCTCATCTCTCAAGCTTGCAAAGCACATCTCCTCAAATTGTTATCAAGCCGATTATTGGTTATATATATGCCTCGAAGCACTTGAAAGGGGTATTGTGATGGTGATGAGAAAAGACGCGATTAATTCGAGATAGTAATTTGAAAAACCATGATCATGGCAAAGATCATATCGAGCCTCTATTATGGTGAACTAAGCAAAAGGATTAAATTCGTAATGATGTAATCATAGACAAATTAATTCGAAACATTGAAATAAATAGATATAATTACATGTGCAGGTTCATGGTTGGTCTAAATTGCAGAGATCATTCCAGAGTCTCAAATGGCTTAATCACATGTACAGATAGGTGTTCCAAAAGCCAATGTCTTATTATATCTTGGAGAAGACACAATAGCAAGGATTTTAGTATTATATCTTTAACAGGAAAATGCAAGGGAAATTTAGTTTGGATGATTTGAAATCGATTGATTCAGTTGGAGTTAGAATTAATAGTTTCATTAAGGTACTCCGAATAAATTAGTTGATTGTAATCTTATAGTCAAGAATTAATTGAAAGAGTGCAGGGCATTAACTAATGATTTCAAGTCTCTAAACTATAATAAATTGTCACGTCTTGTGTCAAGAAGAAGTTACCTATATTAACGTATTGGTATCCCAATGCAGCGAGGCCGGTTGAAACCATAGCATCAGCTGCAACCACATTTGCGAATAAGAAATCAAATCTAAATTTATAACAACCAAGAGATTCGTAAATACTGTCTTTCCATTGCAGTATACCTGTTTGCCTGATTAGGGTTTCATTAATGTCACACTTGAAATGATTCCAGCTATTCCACCTAACCATGAAAAAATGAATAAATAAATAAATAAGATATATAAGTACTAACTTTTTCAAGATTTTCAACTTGCTGTAGCGTTAGAAGTTGAGAACGTTTTGTTTGTTTCTAAATATTGATATTATGATTCAATGGAATCTTAAAAGCTTGGAGGGGGAGAAAACCAATTTTAAAGAATTGAAAACCTCGTTAAAATCTGAGTACAAGTTGTTAAGTCATTTATGTACTTTATGAACATAATCAATAATAAGGCAGTCAGTCAAATGTTCATATATGCAGACAAAGGGATCCAATTGTATTGGTGATGTGCATGTAGCATGAATTTCACGCTATACATAACCTTAAAAGAGTAATATAAAATGACACATAAGGGATGATTTAAAAAAAAAGAAAGTAGGGATGAGAAGTAAGTAGTCTTAAGGAGTTTCAAATACACCTATGATAAGTGAATGAGTTATAAAGCTTCAACTCTATTATTTTAGATGAAAGACGGTGTGTTCTTCACTTTGAGTTATGTTTGATCTCCTACGATAGTAACATGACAACATGATATCGCTTCCCTCAATAGTTGAATTGTGTCAAATGAGGAGGAGCTCTAGAATATTTATAAAGTTAAATTATCGACGAGGCTGTCGGGTCGTAATGATAATCAACAATCGAGATAACCCTTCTTGTTGATAGATTCTTTCATAGGCTTTTATTAAGTCTAAGCTTATAACAAGCTTCTATATGTGCATGAGCTTTTCTAAAAAAGTTCGAGAATGGACAGATCCATTCAATGGTCCCTATTTCGAACCTATCATGCCACATCTCTCTAAGTCATCCCAAATTTAGATCGAACTTCTTAAATCCTATCACTTAGCTTAAGAAGTCAAGCCTAAATAAATTATGAGCCTAACCCAATAATTAACATGATAATTTTCAACCCTCTACAATATATATATATAGAGAGAGAGAGAGAGAGACAGAGAGAGTTTTCTACGGTTACATCTATATTTTTTATGGGACCGATCTAATCTTCTACCCCACCGTTGATATATATTCATTAGATTTAAACCATCGATTTGATTGTATTTTCAATAGTTCAGATCTAATAGATATTATATTAATGGTTGCAGCTAGATCAATCTCATAAAAAATATGATGAGACCATGGAATTATCCTATATATATACTCTTTTCGCTCCGATGTAATCGATAAATTATCGTATGATGCTAAAGCATTTTAAAATGATGGTAGATATATAAGTGCATATATATATATATATAGAGAGAGAGAGAGAGAGAGTTGGGGAGAATTTAATTTAAGACATGCTTTTATCTTAAGAAAACATCCTTGGTTGAAGATAACATCTCAAGCAGACATAGATATTTAGAACACACATGACATAAATTATAAAAAAAAAATAAGAGGCATACATATGGCAGAACTAGCTTACATATTATTATTTCCATGGAGGATTACATATCCAATAAAGATACAATGGTGCCCAGGGGTACAAAAGGGACATTATGGCACAATCTAGAATATGACGCATTGGATCAAATTTATTGATCTATTCCCTATAAGAAGATTATATATATGATATACTAACTAGAGGTCTTCGTGCAATCCATACATGGAGCCTTAATACTTTAGTATTCTAAAAAAAATATTCTTAAAAATTTGTAAGTAATAAATATGTCTATTGGGTATATTTTGGAAAGCAATGAGGATACTTATTAGTTTGAGTTAAGGTAGGATTAATGACTATATCTGATACCCACGATGGCTTGGTGGAAATAAGAGTGATTCAAAGTCTAGCAACAATAGGATTGCTTGTCTTTGGAATTTTTCCCTATTTTTCTTGGAATCCTAGTTAAAGCGATAAAATAAGTGAGTACACATTATGGACGGATCTGTGGAGGTATTTTTCTTGGAATCCTGGCTTTATTCATAATGATTGGTTATTCACAAACCATTTCTGCCATGCATGTTGGACGGCTATTTAATTATATAATTAATAATAAGAAGTTATGCTGAACTAATCTTTGAAGACTAGAATTGTTTCATGTAATTATATTTAATTAAAACTAATTATTTGCTTGATTTATTTGATGATGCCAAAGGCTTGTAATTTATGTAGCGTTTGAAACGTCAAAAATTCAAATAGAATGATCATAAGTAAAGTCAACCAAAATCAATGAAATTAGAACAAAAGTCAAAAGCTAGTTAGAAGCCATCAAAGCAATCAAAAGCTACATCTAAACTAAGGAGGAATGTGAGATTAGATACCAAACCCAATTTTAAGTTTTGTAAACGAGCTAATTTGAACGGATCATAACATTTCAAATATGAAAAATTATGAGACTTGGAAGACATTAAAAAAGTCCAAATGGAGTCTACTATGGCCTAGCATAAACAACTTTATTGTTTAGTATTGTAACGCAATGTAATAGTGTTTTAGAAATGGTGAATTAATATGAGCTTAATTTTCTTCTCTCATATTGTGTTTTTTGCTTTATGCCACACTATTTAAAAAAAAGAAAAATAGAAGCATACTAGATTTTGAATAACAAGAAACTAATAAGAATAGAATAATGGGTTACACAAATAAGCTCATGAATAGGTGTCTACAACTTAGTGCAACCCCAATTAGGGTTTTCCTAGTTCTTTATTTATTTATCCTATTTTTGAAACTCATTATAAATATCTACGGAGAATTGCAAACCCCTAAATTATTGATCAAATGTGAGTTGACCCTAAACTCTAAAATAGAACTTCATCACCTTGTAACTTCTAAAAATCAGCATGTATACTCCAAACAATTGCTAGATCACCTGAAACAAACTAGAAGCGGCAAGGAGAGGCTCAAGCTCCCCAAGCTCCGAAAAAAAAAATTATTATTATTAAAAGTTATTAAAATAGGAAAACTCCAGACTAGAGGAATGTTGTGGTAGAAAACGTATCGAAATAATAGTTGGTACAGGCATTCAAGCAGCTAACGGTGAAATTAGTCCCCAATCCCCCTAACAATTGTAAGAACTGCTATTGACACTGACTCTATCTTAACGATCGTTAAACCCCTCTGTCTAGGATATGGGACGTCACTACTGGAAGAGAAATTCTTTCTTCTCTTACCCCCAGGCGCCTACATGGTTACAGCAGATGAGATTTTCTTAACAACCAAAATTGGAATTCACTGCATGGAAATGAAGGAGGCATGCATGTCCAAAGAAATCAGGTGTCTCAGTTCCTCTCGCAATAACCAAAATTGGAATTCACTGTTGAAACTACTTGATGTAGATCGTTAAATAACCAAAAAGATAATAAAGGATTAGTCAAAATTAGAAACTTATGATTAATTCTTCTCATTTGATTTTTTATTTTTTATTTTTTTGGATGAATTTTTCATTTGATTTTCAATAGGGCTGAATTTGTTTTTCTACTTTTTTTCGATTACTACCAAAATGTACCTTTAGCTTTTTCCAATTAATAAAACCAGTTTCATTTTTTTCCTAACATATCGATATACTTACTATAATTTTTCAAATTAAATGTCAAAATTTGGCCAAAAAATGTCCAAATGCACTTTACCCTCACATCATTCACAGGTCATTATTATGAATTTTGGTGGTTGTACAAGTGGAAAAAAAAAAAACCTATAGCTTAGTTTCTTTTTGTAAGAATTTTTAATGTATTAGAAAAGAATTTCACGAAAACCTAGATATTTATTTGTTAACCATAATAAAAAATAAAGTGGTTGTACTGATCAATGCCTCGGGCATTCATTTAGCATGTATGATAACAAAATTTGTAATTTTTTGATGTGACGATTACATATGAATGATAGTGGAAGAGTGATAATGGTGAATATAATGGTCATTATAGTGATGACAACAATAAAAGATAGTTGCTAGATAGTGGTGGTAACTGATCATATATGCTCGTGGGTTAGATAGCAGTGATTAGTAAAATACAAGTAATGGTTTGGTAGTGCTGTGGTAGTATTGGTGAAAGTAAAGTAATGGTCCATGATGGTGATGATGGTGCATGGCAATAGTGGTAGTATGATGTATTAGTAATGATTTATAACAATTGTGGTGGAATAATGGTAGTGGTTTTGTTGATAATGATGAGTGGTCATAATAATTTAGGATGATACAAAATAATTATTTTATATTATATCAACCAAACTAAAAAATAATATTTTTTATTTTTAATTTATTGAGTCCAATCAAAAACGAGATTTATTATGGCGAACATATTATGAAAAGATTGATTTTTAAATATGAGGTTATATTGATGGCTCAAGAAAGAGAAAGATTTTTTTTTTTTTTTTTGGGTACTTTTTGACTATTCCATTTATGTACTCATTTTTTAAGTAAAAGGACTAAATTAACAAATCAAAGATTTAACGATGCAAGAAGAATTTATCTAAACATGAATGAACAAAAGGCGTGATAAATGGACTGAAAATACTTGCCCCAGTTGTGGAGTTCGACCAAGTCCGTTGTCCAACAAGTACCTTCGATAGGAATGACCTCTTAATGACCTTCTGATGTTACTCTTATTTATCTTCCATCGGGATAATCCATCCACCGTTACAACGGTGATGTTGATTCCAAACAGCATCAAAGACATGACTGCGATGAAAAGCCTAACAACCATGTTGCAGTTTGGCAATGTCAAGGTCGATGTCTCGCTGAAAACTCAGAATGAAAACAGTAAAATCCAAACAAAGCCCTAGGCCATGTCTTGTCTGGTGTGTGTGTGTGTATATATATATATTTACACTAATGCATGATGGGACACTTGTAATTATATGTTTGACAGTATGCGTGGGATGGGAAAGACCAAAGCGAAGGTTTCGGTGTCTTCGTTCTGACACGCGTGTCGTTTGTGATCAAGCACAAACTTTCTTGCAAGTCTTGTTTGAGCTGTGACTGGTCCACTATGATTCCTTCTTCCATACTGTACTTCTGTGGTAGTGACCAGATCTCGTTCTCACATACCAAAAAAGACTGAATGTTTGCGGCTGTCGGCATCCGCATCGATTCATGGTTTAAACTTTAGTCTGTCTTATTTACTTACTTGGCCTAATAACTCCAATAAGGCAAGAACCTATGCATTGCAGTTTATACTACATATCACAGCCTAGGTTCCAGGATCAGAACTTATACAGTTAAAGTTAAATCGAAAAAATTCTTATGTTGATCCATGGATCACGCGAAATCTACTAAAGGAAATAATGGAACCAAGGGCCTAAAAGACTTGATTCATGATACATGCCGAGTCTCTAGGCAAGAATTACCAATCAAATGTGTATCTTCCATCACCAAACATCACATGCCGAAAGTAAGAATAGACGAACCCTTCTCAGTTAAGTTTCTTAGATTCACGCCATTGGCAAGTACCAAGTGATGATGAAAACTCCCATATCAGTTGAGGAACGTGTTCTGACGTCGGCTTTAATGAGAACAAACAAATTGAGGAGCCTACAGAACTTAGATTTTACGCAAGGGAGTAAACATGATTGAAAGTGCCTTCTCAAATGTCCCAAATGATGGGGCTTTGTGAGGATCAAATCAAAATAAAATAATATATATTTGCCCGTCCTAGGTTGTCTCCACTCTAAGTCACAAGGAAAAATTACAAATAACTCTTCAAACTTTAATTTAGGTACGGATAAATTTTCTAAATTTTAAAAGTATAGTTTTTAACCTTTTAAATATTGATAAATTAATAAATAACCCCCATAAATTGATAATAATCTCATTAGACTTTGACTTTAGAGTGCAAACACTTTCTAAACTTATCAAAATATACTTTAAAATCCTTTAAACTTTAATTATAATATAAATTTTTTAACTAAAAATGGAAATATCATTTATATTATCAATTTATCAAAATTTAAGAGATTAAAACTCACATTTTGAAAATTTAAGGAATCAATCTGTACCTAATTTAAAATTTAGGGGATTTATTTGCAATTTCCCCTTCTTTTGCCCATGATTTGTGCCTTGTCACCTCTTATATATAAAGAGTCTATTGAAACATATTTTTCCCTAACACCAAGTGTTGATTCAATAGTAAAAAGTAAAAAAGCATGGACACAGGTGGACTACACTTAGTGGTTTGAAACTTAAAAAATCCTTATTAAGATGGGAGAAAACCTTACTACTTCAATCCATGATTACATAGATTGAATTTACATTCTACTCAAAGAGTACTAAGATAAATAACAAAGAGGAAATTGAATTTAAAGAATATAGCTTTAAGACTGTAGATATGATATGTAACTAATGCACTAGCAAGAAATCAAATTATATCAGTGTTAATCTATTTAAAAAAACTAAGATCTAGAAAATTTTAAACATGAATTTAAAGAACAGAAAAAATGGGGATGAGATCATGATACAATTTAAAACTAAAGAATCATTTGGCACGATGACCATCATAGTTTAAAATATGAAATATAAAAAAGTTAGAATTTTAGATACTTTTATCAAGAATTGTAAATAAAATAAACCAAGGTATGACAAATAAATTTAGTAGTAGTCATGAATATATGAAATTAGGATTGAGTGAAATCACGATGAAGTTTGACCTTCAGCAAACAAGAAAAGATAACGACAAGGACTACTGGTATGTTTTGTTTGCTTTATAAAAGTGGTATAGAACGGCTAATTATCAATTTCAGATCAATTTTTACTGATAGTAGCTCTTAGATATGGGTTGATCACTTTAGGCCTAAGGCTGAGGACCCTAACTCCTAAGACCACAGTTTAGAAGGGGCTAATACCTATTACCTAGAGCCCATGGCCGAGCAAGTTCACCCACTAGACGATAATCCTAACACGACCAAGCTTACCTCCCTAGGCCCCGTATCGAGTAGTAACTCCATCTCGACTAAGCAGTTTAAGGAAATAAAGGGCTTGATTAAGTAATGTCCTGGATAGCAAAAGCTAAATCTTGCAACCTCCTATTAGCCTCCAAGGAACTCCTGATGACCCTCTTTGGGCAATCTAAGGATTCGTGTCAACAAAAACCTTACAAAGCTTAGCCATACAATACTCATATAAAATTAAATGCGATGTAACCCTTAATGACTTATTTCTAGAAGAACTAAAGCTCATGTAGCTCTGATTATACAACACCATCAAACATTTATAAGGAAAAGACAAAAAAAAACCTTAAGAGCAATCATTTGCTACAGCCAAAAGGTCCCACCAATACCAAGCTCCTCTAAGTTTAGGGTTACATAACACACTTTAATAGGAGCTCAGTGATACAACATATAAATTTGAACCATTCCCTTCACAAGTAAGCTTAGACTCTTACTCATTTATTCTTCCCAATCCTTCTTTCGGTTCTCCTTAGTTAAATTATTCGTTCCCTTATAAGCCTTACTGACTTGAACATCAATGTGCCCTTATTAAACAATCCCTTAACCATTCTACTCACCTTGGTCTATCTTGCAAATTGGCCCAAGCTGTTTAAAGCTACCTTTATCCAATCCATTTGGCTTCTTGGAGGCCAACACACTCAACCAACTAGATTTCTAAGGTGACAATTCTTATGTTTCGATTGGCGGAACAACTATTCCACAAAATTCCCATTTCTCAAAAATGAGGAATTAAAATTCATCTATATGACCAATAAAATAGCTATTTTTTTATGTTTTACAACACATCTTCATACACGTTCATAAGATCTCAAAATGATTATAAGGAATAGTTATTACTTTTCTATTCCATTTCTATAAAGTTGCAATTCTATTTTTACTTAATTTCATTCCGTAAACCAAGCATGCTATAAGAAAGTGCCAAGAGCCCTTAGCTAAAGCTAAAGAAAGGTTAATCGATCCTAAGATGCTATCTTTTGCATTCTAACTCTTCTATGTATAAGGCTGACTTTAATGAGCCTGATTGGATTATAAGTTTCATCCTTAGCTTATGTCCACTCGATCCTTAATTCATTCATACAAAGTTTCCCATTTATATTGAACTCTAATTTAGTTTGCTCATGACTCTTGATAAATATCTCTAAAATTCTAATTTCTTTATAGTATATATCTTTAGTTATTTTGCTTATCCATCTTAGTGATTTTTGATTGCTTAGTTGTGTCATAATCCACCTAGTTATTTTGTTCTTCAAAGTCATGTTCTAAGATTCTATAGGTCCAAGTTTTTTTAAATTGATAATTAGGTTGTTAGATTTTCTATTATTGCATCAATTATAGCTTTGTCATAAGTTTTGAATCCCTAATTCTTAGATTTGATTCCTTGATGTAACTATATTTGATGGTTTATTAAAAAAAAAAAAAAAAGAAATCTAACCCTAAACCTAAGACAATAACTTCGAATGCTCCTTCATTTCACTCTCATGCATGATGGCCTTTATGTCCTTGGTACACACATATTAACTTTCATTTGTCTTTAAGCCTCACTTGCACTTTAATATTCTGACTCTCATCTCTAAATCTCTTTGTAATCCCCAAACTAGCAAACCTCAGTATCCTATAGGTATATAATCTTAACTTCTATATCAACTTACTTATTATGTAATGCGGATAATATATTAAGAAATTTACGAGATAAGTTTAACAAGATAAACTTAGGGGAATTATCATCCTTAACTCTCTTACTTTTTATGCATATAAGGATCTCTTTACTTGAAATCTTGCACCTAATTGTGCAAAAGTATGCTAGATGTTCAATGTAAATAATGAAATGCGATTAGAACAATCAAGTGTTTCTATTGTGGTTTGCATCAACACAAGCAAACACATATTTTGAAATGATTCAATTCAAGATCTTGAACAAAAGAGTCAAATCAAACTATTTCAAACACAATTCAACTTAATTTAGTCCTAAACCAAACCAAGAGCATTTGTATGGTCTATATTTTTTTGTTTTCTTATTGATATTAATGGTCCTATAAACCTAAAAGATTCAGAAAATACCTTAGTCGCAATTTTCCATCCATTGCAAGCACAAGTAACAAAAACTAGCATTAAGGTGGTCCTGAGACCACAGTTATATTTCATAAGGTTATTGCATAAGCTACTCAATTATATTTAATAAAGCTTAGACCTAGGCAACGGCCACTAGTCCAAGTGGGTCTTGAATCGACCCGGCTCAAAAGTAAACAGGGTCGAACTATCGATTTTTAAAGGCTCAAGCGATTTAAGAGAGTAGAAACACCAGAACCGATAGATCACAAACTATTAGGCCAACTAAACATTGAACCGACAAGTCGATCCGATCGATTTACCCCCTTAAAAAAAAAAGAAAAAGAAAAAAGATATCATTAAGTCAGAAAAAATAATTTGATAATATCTATTAAGTTATTACATGTCAAAACTATTTTATTTACGGTGATGAATGAAAATTTTTTTAATAATAATATCATCAAACTAATAATAAATAATTAATTATAAGTTAATTATGTGTTAAAAATAGATAAAAAATTCAATGTTGGTTAATATAAGTTATTTTTGTAAAACTTATCAAATATTAGAAACTTGAATATAAGAAAAATAAAATAAAATTTAAAGAAAAAAATAAAAAAGTCGAAATCACATTAAGATAGAAATTAATAAAAAATTATAAATTATTGATGAATTATTACACTCTAAAAAAAAGAGAAAAAAGATCACATTATTAAAAATTATTAATGTACTAAAACAATAAATTAATAAAAAAAAATTTAATAATAAATTAAAAAAAAAAAACAATTCAAAAGCCTCTAACCGACTCAAAACCACGAACTCATTGACCAATTACGGTTCACCATATCACACACCAACCCGTGAACCGCCGCTTCCGAAGCATGCCTAGGTTTAGTAAGGCTATTGCACGGACATGGAGGGATACTGTTGATTGTATTTCTTCGCGGCTATGGAGTCACCGGATGGTGCTCAAAAGAACATATGAAAAACAAAAAGGTAAATCTAGCGATACACCCTAATAGCCTGCCTTATTTCTCTCTCTCTTGTCGGGGTGGCGTATCACCTTCCATTTGAGTCTTCATCTTATGATGTTGCTCGTACTGCTGCATTGCCCGAAAGGCCTTAGTTATGAAGAACCAAATGAAAAGAACTTCCATGGCCTCCTGGCTCCGGGCCAATATAACCAAGTATTACCAATCCCCTCCCAGATCTTATAAGAAAACCAAGTAGATCACTGCATTGATGATTTTGAAAGTCCCATCATTCTAACTGGAAAAATGAATATCAAAATATTAAGCTTGAGCTCGAGATCCATAAATCAGCAACCAGTCCAGCAACTATACCTCAATCATGCAGGCTCCAAGTATGTGTTCTCAATCTGAATTCAGTGCATAAACTATATCAACAAAATTTGGCTCATTCATCTTTTACAATCAAACGGTAAAAACAAAAGATTCTCGAGACATGCCTATTCTAAAAGCATGCAAGTACAGCACATCTTTTAGCATGAAAGTACAAAACATCTTTTATGATTCAGAGCACTAATGAAAATAATCAAGTCGGTGCTAAACAGTCATCAAAATGACTTGATTATCAATACAAAAACCGCATGTCCAAATAATTTAGTTCATGATATAGTTTTCACACCAGCCATTATATATGGTTCCAATACCATCCATCACAGCATCTTGAAGACTTCTCCAGGGCTTCCTAAGGAGCATATCATTTCACTATGCAAATCTTGATGACTGAAGCAGTTCCAATGCGATGAAGTGCTACAACAGCATCACCAGGCTTGCATAACCCTTTCTCTGTTGCAGACTTTAGAGCAGCTTCTAGTATCACTTCTGTGGATTCTGCATCTGTGGCCTTTGCAGATCCTTCTGCAAGCAGGGGGATCAAACCTCGGTATATCAGACTGTGCCTTGCAGGACTCTCATCGCTGCAGGTCCAATCAAACGAGTCGGTCGTCAAAACTGGGACAACCACTGAGAGGATTGGAACTGCAGGTCTGTACTTAGCAACCAACTTAGCTGTGGTCCCACCACGTGTCAGCACAACAATGAGCGTTGCTTTGGCTTTGTTAGCTGCTCGTACAGCAGATGATGCAAGACTCTCCAACGGACTCATTGGAAGAGGGGTTGCCCGAATCATTTCCTTAAAGACAGTCCCATAGTCAAGAGATGATTCTGCCTCAACACAAATTCGGGCCATTATCTTCACAGCAAGTTCTGGATATGCCCCAGCAGCACTCTCACCACTGAGCATAACGCAGTCTGTGCCATCAAGAACTGCATTCGCCACATCTGTAGCTTCTGCACGAGTAGGCCTGGGAGACTTGATCATAGACTCCAGCATTTGAGTTGCAGTTACGACAGGCTTGCCTGCAAGATTGCACTTGTATATCATCATTTTCTGTGCCAAAAATATCTTCTCTACTGGGATCTCCATTCCAAGATCGCCTCTGGCAACCATGAACGAGTCAGTCTCACGCAGGATCTCATCAAAGTTTATGACTCCCTCCTGATTCTCCACCTAAAAATCGCCATCAAGGCAACCAAAAACAAAAAGTCAAAAGATGTTGACCAGCTGAAATATACATCATAACACAGAACTTTTTTTTTTTCAGGCAGCATTTTGCGTACAGAGATATTTAAAAATTTACAATATAAGATATCCCAGGATTTAGGCATGGAGCTTCACATTCATACTACAAAAGTAGCAAATCCAATCAGGATAGAAACATTTAAATTAGCAATCATATGCCCAAAGCTAAATGATCCACATACACAGAGACAAAGAGCAGCTGCAGCAACAGCAATTTGACCTAGTGTCCATTCACATAGGAGATAAGTGGCCTCCATACACATTACAAAATAAAATTGCTGCGATTACTTTTTGAATTGGGTATCAAAAGGACAATCCATACAATCTCGTTAGCATACTTAATTGTGAAAAAGGACTGGAATGCCTATAGATAGAGAGAGCAATACCTTTGACATCAATTGGATACGCTTTGCATGAGGGCCCAGAACTTTACGAACATTCACAAGATCAGACCCCTTGCGAACAAAAGAAAGAGCAATCATATCAATGTCATTAGGAACGCCCCACTGCAGGATATCTTCCTTATCTTTTTCAGTCAAAGTAGGAAGATCCACCACCACACCAGGAAGATTGACATTTTTCCTTTCACCAAGCATTGCAGTGTTCTCACAGCGGCATCTTACAATTCCAGCAGCTGGATCACAAGATATGACTCTAAGAGTAATAGTACCATCAGCACACAAAATGGTGTTCCCGGGCTTTAAATCAACAGCCAACTTTTTGTAACTCATTGAAATCATCTCGTTATCACCTTTGATGGTGTAATCAGTAGTAACGGTAATTTCCTGACCTTCCTTGAGTTGAATAGGTTTACCGTCTTTTAGGAAACCAGTTCGGATCTCAGGACCCTGCAACAGAAAGAGGCACAATTTTTACAGGTGTCATAGAGTCTTTGGAGAAACTTTCATCCCTACAATTGTCTAATGAATTAGAAAATTTTAGTCCAATACATGGCATTTCTAGTAGGACCGAATGAAATTCTAAACAGCAGATTAATAGTGAGGCTAAAAAGAATAAAGGACATTCAATTATGAGAAAATTCAAATAATAAGAAATTGTCCAAATCTTGCAAGTAAGACAAGCACCTTAAGCAGTTAAAAAATGTATGTATAGACATGCAATCATTCTTGTTAAGAGAGTGTCTAGTTCCACATGCATTCCCTCTTTGAGGTTCTAATAGCATAAGTAAAGGAGAAAGAATATTCACATAGTGTGTTATATAACTATATGCATCTCAATATATGTTAAGGATGTAATAGCATAAGTCACGGAGTGTTAATTCTCAAACAGAGTGTTACATAGCTATGGACATCTCAATATATGTATAGTATGATAAGAAAAAAGAGATGCATACTTTTGCTGTGGGACTAGACACTCTAACTATACTTCTCAGCAGTTCTTGAGTCATGAACATGCTTAGAAAGAATTAAAAGCAAAAAAGGTGGAGAACTATATGGATATGGTCAGAGCAGATCCACATCCTAAAAACAAGCTATTAAAGTGGGAAGAATACTAATCCATATAAATTCTACACTGAAATTCTATATTTGGACACAGTACTCAAGTTTTACACTTTGCAATTGATCAGTGGTACTAGTCTGAATTTTCCTAGCCCAAAACCCATCCAACGACAATTGTAATCATTCACTTTTTAACGTTCCATTCAGAGCAACCTTTCAGAGTTCCATTCAGAGGGGAGCTCATTTATTTTGCAATCAGGATCATATCATTCCACCATGCTCCTGGGTCGCAACAATAAGGGGAGCTGTCACTGCAATACCAGCATCACAATCTCTGCTGGATGATAGCAAATAGAAAGGTAGAGGATGGATCATGGATCCAATACCATTTGGTACATCATAGGAAAAGCACAACCAGAAATACAAAAACTAAGGCTTGAGAGCTCAAATCCATGAAATCCTACAGAAAATCCACACTTGCAATGTGGAACTCAAGTCCTATACCCTGTAATCGGGATCATAACAGATCTACACCATATATGACACTAATCATATTTAAGAACAAAGGGTATAGCCAATTAAAGAAGAAAAAGGTACTTTAGAAACGAAGTGGATAACAACCAGAGTAAGCAATAGTTTTAATGCTATAATTATCTATCTGGCAATACAGTTTACTTGTCATTTACGAGTTTCAGACATTATCTATGAGAGCAAAGAGTTCTCCTTTCCACTATTCTTTTTAATACATTTTTCTCCTTTCTTTGTGGGTCTAAATCAAATTCCTTTGAAAGGAAACTACCTGTATCATTTAACAGCAAATGGGTTCTATGAAATGGAATTATCTAGTTTACCTTGGCTATTGAACAAAGGTTTAAAAATGCAGGACTACTATGAACAAATAGACGAATGTTGATGACTACACTGTATAAACTAAAAATGTTAAAACAAGCATGTTACTAAAATTCCGAATCCTGCAAACCATTGACATCATTATCTGCCATTTCTAGAACATCATAATAAAACATGAAGGTGCAATCAACTATCAAACTAGCACCACAAGCAGATTAATTAAAATATCAAACACAGTTGTAAGATAGTTGAAGCGCATTGTTGTAATTTCTGCTGTGGCAAATGATGACCAGGACTCCTCCATACAAGCACAAATAGGAGGGCAAAAAAATAAAAAAGAAAGGAAAAAAGAAATCGTAAAGTTGAACCACTGTTTGATATTAATAAAAACTAGTCTTCAAAGGTTGATGTCATATCATGGGGCAAGTTCGATAATCCTACACTTCTTTCCATGTACTCTGTCAATAAAAGCTCCTGACATTCCAGAAATTTAGATGGGACATCATGGCAGCCCTACTTGCAATAACAGCAAATTGACATCAACTTTGTGAACATTATCCACGTCCCATCATTGGAGAATTTAACTGACTCAAAATAATCATGGAGTAGTTTTACAGAATATATGAAAAGTTACACTCAACAATCTAAACGACCTTTCAGACTAAAAAAGGCCAGCAAATATGTTTTGCGGAGCTTATGATATAACTTATAAGTGGACATGCAACATTGTCACTAATAATTTCACAAAAAGAAAAAAAAAAATCCTTTCTCCATCCATGTCAATGGCTTGTATGGAGGAATTTTTAGAATCTCAAGGAGTAAGAGATTTCATCTACAATATCTTTAATTTCCAATGGACATGCTGAGGTAGATTTCATCAAAGCCAAGAATCGGGTTTAATCATGATGCAGGAAAGATCAAATGACAGAGTAATTCACTTTGCTAAAATCAAATACTTTTGCTTTTCAGAATATAGTCAATGTCAACTTTCAATAACTTGGTAGTCAGTCATGTATTACAAGACAAGAATCAAGGATGCAACTTAAAAGCATCAGAAATTTTTTAGGTTTCAAGGGGCAATCTTCATCGATCCCTAAATCAAGAGATGATACCATAAATGTCCCCTCCTACAAGTTTCTGATTAAGCGAAACAAGTTTAACAAATGAATTTTATTAAGAGTTATGACCGTGGAGTAAGGATTGTTTGGCACCCCAAGCAACTAATCCTGATAGATTCCACTTGGGCCAACATCATCAAAATGACTGCATGAAATATCCTCTGAGCTTAGCAGCAGAGACTTCACTGCCTATTGACAAACATATTCTTGATAAAAAAGCACTGCAAGCAATATACTCTTATCGTATTCTAAGATGTCTATCGGGTGAGACATCTCAACTGATTATATATATAATCCCCTGAACTTCTGTTAGAATATTGCACAAACATCGGTACATGAGTTTCTGCTTTCTACTTTACTTTCCGTTTTATGATTCTTACTTGGTCAGGAAAACTCACGTCCATGAATAGATCAAAAGCACAAACCATGCAATTGAAAAAAGGAAGAACAATAAAAATAAAATAACCTTGGTGTCAAGCATAACAGCACAGAGAATCTGTGTGCTGTGCATAGCAATCCTGAGATTGTTCAAGGTCTCTTGATGATATTCATGAGTACCATGGGAAAAATTGAAACGAGCAACATTCATTCCAGCTCTGAGAAGCTTCTCCAACATAGGCACAGTGCGCGAAGCCGGACCAAGAGTGCAAACAATCTTTGTCTTAGGAAGGCGCCCATCATGTGGAAGCTCCTTCAATATTCCCTCAATGTCTATGTTTGCCATTTCAACCAGGCTTTCTTTTCCTCCACAATAAGCACCAACCTAAAAAAACAATATGATACTTCAAATATATGCATAACATCCAAAGGAAAGAAAAGAAAGAGAAAAGGGGCCTTTCTTTTCTTATTGGAAAATCACTCAAAATGCCTTCTTTTGGGAAAATATGTTCAGGTGCTCGACAACAAATAATACACTAGAAACAAATACTTTATCCCTTTCGGTGCAGGCATCAACCAATACAGAATGCTTTCAGCTAACCCTATAAACAAGTTGAGTTAAGATGGCATAATGCTGAGCTTGTGACCAAGCTAAGAATTTTAAGTTCTCAATTAAACACATTGAAGCTCAAATCATCTAAAAAATATTTTTCTCAAATTGTAATAATATTTATATCTTAACTCCACTTAAACTCAATTGACTATTAACCTCAACTCAAGCAATAATACGCTCACGAGTTACTCAAGCTAACATTATAAAGTTCAAGCTCAACTTAACAAACCACTCAAGAAATGATTAGCTCATTTACACCCAACTTTTGATCACTGTTACACTAATAAATTTTCGACTGAATACTAAATTTTAACAATGTAGATATTTTTTGCAAAACAAATGCATCCTAAAACTGAAAGATGAAGATTTTTCCTTTTTTTTTTTTCACTCCTCCATCACCTTAAAGCATAAAAGAAGAGAAAATAAGTGTAATTGGACATAAAAATAACTTAATACTAGGTTCTAACTACCCGTCCATCAAATTGAAAGGCCAAAACATATAAAGATGCAATCTTTAACAAATCAGAGCAAAAGGGCATAGCAGAAAATCCCAAAGAAGTTCACTTACAGGAACAACAAAACAAAACCAACTGAACCACGAAAACTAGGAATAGGGTTTTGATGAAATACACAAAACAACAATGTTTAGGATGACTAGAAAGCAAGCGAAGGTAAGTGGGTATTTTATTTGGATGTGAAAAGAAGGAAAAGTTCAAAGTTCAAACCCTGTGGGCATGAAAAAAAGATCTCTTTTACCCACAAGATGCCTTTTTTTCTGGTTTCTGCTTTTTCCTGCTCCACAAGCCAAAACAGGAAGCGTCGTACTAGTACACGAAGTCACTATCTGCAGCACGGGCACGCGGTTTTGGAATTACATGTCCAGACCATGATGTCAAACTGAGAAGCTTCTTAATTCAACGTATTTTCCCTGTCCCCAAGACTTGTGCCTGCTGAAGTAACTACGAATACCATTGATAGTCTTAAAAGTCTCTTTTTCTTTTGATAGTTTCATTTTTCCCATTAATTAGAATAATTTATTATAAATGGGACATAATTTACTCAACTTAAAATGCATCATACATCAAAAAATTGTTTCTAAAAAATAACCGCCTTTTGTGCATTCCAAAACTTTATAAAATCCTACCTTTTCTTTCATTTTTAGCTACCTCCTTTTCATTCTAAAACCCTTTAACCCCTATACACCAATTCTAACCCATCTTCATGTTCTTCTCATGAGCCCCTCCTAAAGCTATTTGTGGGGAGCTCTTGAACACTTAAATTCTAAGGAGATTCTTACAAAATCAAGCACTAAGGTTAGATAATTCCCTAAGCCTCATCTCTAAGTATTTGCTTGTTAAAAAAGCTCCATTTCATTGAAGTTTTCTATGAGTCCTTTTATAATCGGAATTTCGGTGTGTGAAGTTGAGCTCTTTGATGGGTTTAGCTTGTTTTTCTTAGGATGACATGAAGTTCCATCCATTTCCAAGTAACTTCTCATCCCTTCTCTCTTGTTTTTTGATTCTTAGAGCATTTTTATCTAGAATTGGTATATGGGTTAAAGTTGAGCTAAAATTAAAGAATTGTTGAAGTGAGGTTGTGAGAAATTGATTCATGTAACTAAGTTGTGGATGGGATTTAAGATCGGGAATCATTAAATAATCATGTTTCAAATTGTGCTCTAAGAAGTGTAGAAGTTGTATTGAATTAAGGTTGGGACTTGGAGATATGTAGAGTTGGAGTCGTATGTGTTGTTCTGCAAAATAATTGCTAATGTCCAGACTCCTTGGGAGGCAATGTCCAAACTCCAACTCTTTGTGTTGGTTTTTCTTGTGGTGTCTGGATGCCAACTTTTGTAACATTTGGATGCCTTCCCCTAGTCAAGATCCCTTTTGTTTTCCTAGGTTTTTCCAACCTTTATTATCATGTCCTGAAATTAAAGTCATAATAATCCCGTTATATAAACTATTTTAAAATAAAAACCGATTATGTAGTCGCTATTTTAGACCTAATTTATACAAGGTATCTACGACTAACTTATTTTGAAGTAAACATTTCACAAATTAAACAAATTATTTACCTAAGATAATACAAAAATATATATATACTATGAATCAAATATTACAATTAATGATTACAAAGTTTCATTATATTATGTGAAAGATTCTAAAATAAAAGCTAAAACCTTAAAATATATCTATTTTTCATATGTATTTCCTCACTTCCTAGGATTCAATAGTTGCTAACTTAAAGATAAATATAAGTCACTTTCTAATTAACATATGTAACAATGTTTATAGGGATATAAGCAACTAACAACTCAATAAGTTAGGATGGAGACTTAAAACTATACATCAAACACAAACAAAATTATTAACCAAATTAGTTAAATACAATACATATACAAGCAAATATCATTGTATAACGTTATTTAGTCCATCATAGGATTAGAGAAATTATACCTGCTTTAATCCGGGTTAAAGAGTTTTCATTTATATAACAACTCACTACCAAACCTAGGCTTGTACAATAGAGACACCGCTCCTCCCACAACTACTTTCGAACCATTGACTTCATCCTTGCTGTAACATTTTCACTCGTTACTTAGTTTGACTAAAGATGAAAAAGGGACCCATTATGCTATCCAACACTATCCCTTTCGAAAAAGTTAATATTTAGCCGAAAAACTTAAACATTTCTCCTAATGAATTGCTATGCGAGTCCGATTTAGAATTATAAGTCATATATTTAATTAAATCTAATTTAAGGTGTTCAATTGATCAAACAAATCATATAAATATAAGCCAGAACAATAAACCAAAATCATATCATCAAACTTAGAAACAAATACATACCGACATGTGCATAGTCATCTATTTAACAACCACAACCAAATATAATCTCAAGCCTTTAAGTACTATCAACAATATTCCAAAATACAGTAAAGTATCGATCCCAACTTACTTGAACTTTCTACTTACTCACTTAAAGTGCGATTCGCATAGACTGTTGCCGATAATCCCTATAATACAAATATTATTTTAGTATGCATATAACTATCTTATATAAACTTTATTCTATAGTTCTTTTATATTATCTTTAGTTTAGAGTTTTATTATACCTAATTATTCAGGTTTTTAAATCTTTTATAATTATGCTTAATTTAAGTTAGGCTCTAATTCGATTTCCGAATCAGTTTCTAAATTAGATTATAGTTCAGTTTCTGAGTATAGTTGTATATGCAAACCCTAAAAACTCATTTCAACCCATAATATGAAATTAATCATATTATTTTTGGATATCCTAAACATCATATTTAACCCCTAATCAGTATTTTAATTCGTACGGTGTACTCTATATCTTAATTTAATTACCGAATTTATTCGCATTATGAGAAAATTTTACATTTTTCATATAATTATATTAATTTAAGTTTCCTACCAAATTTATTACATAATTCTATTATTATTATATTATCAATTTTATCCTAATATTTTCTATTTATTATATTTCCAATTTCACATGTTATATATTATTACATATTATTCACTTATTTTACACTTCTAACACTACATATACCATCCTTCATCATCAAATAAAATATCAAATGTCTAATTATATCCTAAATCAAAATTACACCTAATTAACCCTAAATTACAAAATTAACTTAAAATATATCATTTTTACTTTTTATAGATATACTACATAATACACTTAATAATTACATCTAATATTCTAAATGCTACAAATATCATACTATATCAAAATTTAACATCCAAAAACACCTAATCATACACTAAATTGGTAATTATCCATTTAATTACTTAATTAACTCAAAATCACTCATTTTATACATCATTTTAAAGCCCAAAAATTGTGTAAAAATTTCAAAAATAGATTTTTGAAAAATCTCTTCATAACACTGTTTTAAATACCCTAAATAGCCTATACAAAATTTTTGAAATTAAAACTATACTTCTAAGGTCATTTATTTCTAAATTAAACAAAACTCAAGTTTATATGATTTCTTAAGAACTTTATATTTCTAGACACAAAATCATCAAACTAAAATTTTTCCCTGAATTTACATACTTAAAAACCTCATAATACCAAATTTCATAATTTTTTAAGTATATTTAATATTTTTAATAAAATAAATAAAATCGGAATGAAAGATCGAACTTACCAACATTGGTGGCTCTGGCTACCATGGCCTCGTCGACCGGTCTGGGCGCTACTACCACTATGTGGTAGTGATGGCCATCCACTTCCAAGTTGTCATTAGGTGTTAGCTTTCTTTTAAGGTCTTAATTGCACACTAAATTTCTAATTTTTGGTAAAAAAATCTTTCTTCTCTCTTCTCTCTTTTCCCTATTTTTTTCTAAACTCCAAATTGACCAAATGAGATTTAGAAAGTGAATTACTGAATTTATAGTTAGGTTTTGGATTTTCTTCCATTTTTTTCCTTGCCAAGTGTCCCTTATCTCTTCCCTTTTTATTTTCTAGTTGTCTTAATTTAATTGGTTACTTTTATTTCTTCAATTCCAAGCTGTCACGCCCTAAATCCAAACATTTCCACACTTTTATGATTTTTCCTTGATTTTCTTTAATTAATTAACATTATTTTAGTATATTTCAAGTATTTTAAGTAACGTTGTGTATTTTTATTTACACGTAAATACATATATTGATGCGGACTCGTGGATAAACACATGAACCCAATATCATGTGAAACCAAATGGGTGGGTCCAAGCTACAAGATGGCTTGAAAAATAAATGATAATTGAAAGTTGAACAAGGGGTTCTCGTACACTAACGAAGGATATGATGCACCAATGCCTCATATGAGCTTAAGTTATAGTTGATATGATGCACAAGTATGGCCGGAGGTCATTTGCCACCGGCCCATGCTTAGAAAGGCTAGATAAGAGTAGCTCAAAAATAAGAGGGACAGTTAGCTCAAGAGAGTGAAAAGTTCAGCATGTTCTTTGTATGATGATATCCTCAACTTTTTACAATATGACAGTGTTTATACCATCTTATTAGGGCAAACCCTAAGTTATAGAAATTACAAAAGAATGGTCCTTATTTGCTAAAAACGAAGGAGAATAATTTACAAGAAAAATATGAAATCATGCAAAAGAAGGAACGCGTATGTCCCTTGTCAAAAAGGACAGTACAGATGTCAATAAAAGGATAGTATGTGTGCGTTTTTACTGTAATTTTGACAATATTGTGGTCCGAGTAAGGGTGGACTTCGGTTTAGTCCTGTTTGACGTCAGAAGGGGTTAGATAGCAGTTAGTTCAAGGACGACTTATGATACGAGGCAAATGCACCTATCAATTTTAATATAGCGGATGTGAGTTCAAGTCGATCCCTCTGAGATTTTGAGTACTAATATTAACTTTAGCTTTATTATCTAACCGGAAAATTGTGATGAGTTGAATGAATTAAAAATACTGAAATTAACAAACTAAACTAATTATGAGACTTGATTAAACAAATTAGGAAGCAATAAAACTACGAACGACTTCAAGAAATTACTAACGTATTTAGGAATTATTTCCCCTAGTGTTTAACATGTAACCTTTTAAAATATATTCAATTTAGTTTCTATAATTCTTGACCAGAGGAATTCACAATTAAAGCTAATACATTTCTTAAGCATATTAACCCTAATCCTAAATTATTTACCGGAATCTCTTCACTTAGTAATATAACTTAGAATTGCATTAATGTATAATGAATTCCCACACAAACAATTAACTTTCCGGAAGAAACATGTATCTTATCTCTAAGTATACGTGTAATTCTCTCCAATTATGCTAAGATCTAATTACACATGCAATTTCTCAATCAATATGCATAATATCATATATTGATACTCTAGAATTATCAATCAATAATTAAACAACATAATTGAATCAAGAAAAGATAGAAACTTTATTTAAATTATAATTCAATCCAAGGGTTACATGAAACCCTATGTTCCATAATCCTAAATACTCAAATTCTAAGCTATCATAACGAATCTAAAAACGAGTTCCATCAAAAATATAAAATAAAACATAGAAAACCCCTTTAATTGATGAATAATCTCTCTAATCTTGAAGTTGATGTTGTTCTCACTTCTTGATTGATGTTCTCCTCAATTCTCTTCTCTTCTCTTGTGTCTCTCCGTTTCTGTAATGTCTCTCCTCTTTTGAAACCCTAAGATATCCTTTTATATATGTATTACACGGATTCTATTTTCGTCACCAGACACGGCCTGGGACATGGCCGTGTCCCCAGGTCGTGTAACTTTCTGCACTAAGGCAAAATTTTCTGCATAACTTCAAAACTTCATAACTTCTTCGTTTAAACTCGGAATTGAGTGAAACTTGATTCCTTTTCTTCGTTTTCGATCCTAGAATGCGTTCAAACCTTGAAATCAACATTTTACTCAATTAAGTATCAATTTATTTAAATAAAACCAAAAATGTGAGGGAAATGCTATAAAATCACCATATGAAATATGTTTAAAATCAGAGTTATCAACTCACATTGGGGTTGGCCTCAAATGGGTAGCTCTGATGGTTCTGCTCGGCCTCTGTACAGTGGAGATTGCTACATTCAGATTTGGCACTTGAACTACGGTTTAGTTAAGAGTTCGGCTTGGCACGTAGGTTGATCACCTCAACAACATCCTGGATGGCATGGAAAGCAAAGTATCTTGGCAGATCAAATTGGGGCAAGCACTGCTCTTCGGTGCTTAACTCACCTAAGACAACTTGGCGAACCACCTGAGAGAGTCCTCGAGCTCAAGAGCGTGTAATCGATTTGTGATCCCTATCATCCCCTTTAGGTTGTTTGAGATTTAGGATCAAATCTAGTTCGGGTCCAGTTTACTCGTCTTTAAGAGTATAAGGTTGGAGGTCGGCAATGTTGAAAGAGTTTGATACTCTATATCCTTCAGGTAATTCAATCTGATAGGCGTTAAGATTGATCTTTTCAAGCACTTTAAAAGATCTGTCAACTCTAGGAGACAACTTACTCTTCCTCAAGTTTGGGAATCGTTCTTTACTAAGGTATATCCAAACCAGATTGCCTAGTCGAAATTCTCTCTTCTTCTGTCCTTGGCTTCGCTTCTCAAGCTTAATAGCAACTCGACCTAATTGCTCTACAATCTTCTAATGCATAGTTTTAATGGCTTCAACTTTCTCGACAGTTAGCCGATCGTCATCATCATCAATTCTCAGTTGGGGTGCTTAGTCCAATAGGAACTCAAGGTTGAACCTGTAGGCAACTTTGAATGGAGACATACTTGTAACGCTGTAGGTAGTTTGATTACAGGCGAATTCAATGATTGGCAAACACAGATCCCAATTAGCTATGTTTCGTCCGACAATGACCCGTAACAAAGTTCCCACAGTTCGGTTGACAACTTTGGTATGTAGATAGCAGGACGTGTTGTACAATAACTTAGTTCCCAGTCACCTCTAAAGTGTCCTTTAAAAGTGGCTCATGAACTTATGGTCTCAATCCAAAACTGTGGTTATAGGCACGCTATGAAGCTTAATCACTTCTTGCAAGAAAAGGAAAGAGATAACCGAAGCATTGTTAGTCTTGGAACAAGGCATAAAATGTGCCATCTTGCTAAATCAATCTACAACCACCATGATGGAGCTCGTCTCTTAGGATGTCCTTGGTAATCCTAACATAAAGTCCATACTCAACTCAGACCATGGTTTGGTCGAAATCGGTAAGGACCGATAGTATCCTTGCTCAGTTCGACTCTTCGCTCTTCGGTAGGTCGCACATTTTTCCAACATAGATTAGACATCTCTCTTCATCCTTAGCAAAAAGAATATGGAGGATAATACCTCGTAAATTCAGCACTAGCTAAAGTGTCCTGTCAATCCCCCTCCATACGCCTCGTGCCCTAGCAGTTCTCACATAGAATAGGTCGGGATACATAGTTTCCTCTTCCTGAATAAGTATCCATCTTTCCTGTAATAGTCGTTCAGCGTCCATCCTTCCTCACAATGGATGTAGATAAGGCCAAAGTGTGGGTCCTTGTCATACAAATTCTTGATAGTTGAAAAACTAAGTAACCTAGTCTGCAGTTCAGTCAGGAGGGTATGTCGTCTCAATAAGACATCAGCCACTATATTGTTCTTTCTATTCTTGTATTTTACGACATAAGAAAAACCCTCTACAAACTCAACTCACTTAGCTTATCTTCGGGATAACATCAATTGTCTCTTTAAATATCTCAAGGATTCATGATCGGTGTAGATCATGAATTCCTTGGGCAACAAGTAATGTTGCCACACTATTAGGGTTCAGATTAAGGAGTAGAACTCCTTATCATAGATGGAATAGTTGAGTGTGGCTCCTCGAAGTTTTTCACTGAAGTAGGCAATAGGTCGGCTTTCTTGCATCAGCACAGCACCTCTCCCAGCCTAGTCTGGATGCATCACACTCTACTTCAAATATCTTATCGAAGCTCAGCAGAGCTAAGACGAGAGTTGTAGTTAGACTCTCTTTCACTTCCTTAAAACTCCTCCTCTCTTTCTTACCCCATTTGAATTCAACATTCTTCTTTCAAAGTTCGATGAGTGGGGCTATAATCGTACTAAAATTCTTTATGAATCGGTGATAAAATGCCACCAAACCGTAGAAACTCCTCACATCAGCAAAACATGTTGGCTCAGGCCATTCTATGATCACACTTATCTTCTCTTCATCAACTTAGATGCCACCTCCGCTTACAACAAATCCCAAGAAGATTACCTCAGATCAGCAGAAATCGCACTTCTTCAGATTGGCATAGAGTTATTTAGCTCAAAGTTTTGCAAGCACTTATTGGAGATGTTTTCGATGGGTCTCCAGGTCAAGACTGTACACTAAAATGTCATCAAAATAAACCACGACAAACCTTCCCAGTAATTCTCGGAGCATATGATTCATAAGTTACATGAATATGCTTGGTGCATTGGATAGCCTAAATGGCATTGCAAGCCACTCATATAAACCATGTCGTGTCTTGAATGCGGCTTTCCACTCATCCCCTTCATGCATTCAGATTTGATGGTATCCAGATTTGAGATCTATCTTGGAGAACACTCTTGCTCCGCTTAGCTCATCTAGCAAATCATCAAGCTTGGGTATGGGATACTTGTACTTGATAGTGATTCAATTAATGGCTTAGCTATCCACACACATCCTCCAAGAACCATCCTTCTTCGGCACTAATAAGGTCGGCATAACACAGGAGCTCAGGGATACGTGCACATACCCTTTCTTCAAGATGTCGTCTACTTGCTTCTGCAACTTGGCAACCTGTTTAAGGTTCAACCTATAGAATCATAAACCCATAAAGTCGTATATTTAACTCACGATTTTAACAACTATGCATGAAACATTTAGGAAAAAAATCAAGAAAAAGGATTTGAATAAGACCATAATAATACTTATATCATGTGTAGATTAGTCATCCAGTCACCATGAAATCTATATAAATATTAATGTTCACAATGTTTTAATGGCTACATATGTGGAATAAGATATTACTTTTTCAGATAATATATTTAAAGTTTTTAAATAAAAGTCATAGTAAGTGAGAACAAGAAGTAGGCACCATTAGATTATCCTAACATTAGTAATTTTGGCTTTTAGGATGAATATAAATTGAACCATGAATAATATAAATATGGATTTCCTCTTCAACTCAGTTTAGAAAACTTCAAATTTATAATGAAGGAATTAAGTAACTTTCTAGAAACATCCAAGAAATTTTAAAAGAATATGTTTAGAAGGTAAGGGAATTATTATAATTTTAAAGAAGTCTTAACCCTTTCCATTCAAAACCATAACTTCCCTTACTCATTTAAAACCCTTCTAAAAAAAACCCTAGTTACTCTTTATTTTCTTTCCCTTTTTAGAAACTTAAACATCAACCACTTAAACTAAACTCCTAGAATAAATCCATTAACTAGTTTAAGGTTAGCAATTAAAGGATTATCTTAACCTAAATTTATTCTTTTATGAGAAGTCATAGTTTTAGTGGAATTTTCTTAAGTTTTGAATGAAAAACAATCTAAGATGCTTGTATTTATAGCTCTTTATTTTGAATTTTGATCTACTTTTGGATTTCAAGAACTCATTTTATTATCTAAGTAATCTTCCCCTTTCTCTTACTAATATAAGTTTTTGGTTAAATCTTGACGAAGATAGTGTTTTAGGTTGGATTAAGCTAAAATTGTAGCTAGGTTAGTTTTAAAAAGTGTTTTAGTGATGTATTGAAGAGTGCATGAAGTGTCTTCGAGGTTAGATTGAAGAATTGAAAGATAATAGTTGGATCTTAGTTTTTTTTAAGGAGAAATTTTTGGCTCGTTACGAGAAACACATCTTAACGACATGGTCATGTCATGAGACCATATCCCTTAAGCTTGAGATAATTTTGAGCATAGAAAATGACACAACAAAATGACATAATCAAGCTAAAAGGTCATATCTAGAAGTTGATTTTTGAATAGAAGGTTACATAATTATTTGATATGGTCATTTCATTTAGGTTGTGTCAACCAACTCAACCTATTTGACATGGCAATATCGAGGTTGTGTCCCATCTATTGATTCTTCATCCCTCATTTTTCTTCACTTTTCTTGACCAAAACCTATTCTTAACCTAAACTAAAGCTAGTTAAGGGGATTAATAGGTTTATGAGTTAAGTTAATATAGGATAAATCTTTAACCAAAGTATAAGAACTATTACTGAGTTATGTACTTGTGTTAAATGTCAGCTAATTAGATTTGGGTTTCGTGTTCGGTTCAATTCGAGCTTTTTAATTAGTTTGACTTGGTTTTTCAATTAAGTGGTTATCACACCCCAAAACGGTAAAGTTGTAACAATCCTGCCGTACAAACTAATTTAAGATAAAAGCTGACATTACAACCATTATCTTAGAACTGATTTACATAAGATGTTACTCGCTTTTTGACAAATTAAGTATGCTATTTGCATGCGGAAGTGTGAAAAATATATACTAGAATTCCACATTTTAAGTAATAATACATGATTTAATAATCTAACTTCATTTTAAGTAATACATAATTTAATAATAGAATATTCAAAAATAAGAACTAAAATCTTAAAAATGTAACTAATCATTAGTTTTATCTCTTCACTCCCCAAAATCCAAAAATAGCTAACTTCAGGGTAATTATGATACCGCTTCTAAGTTAGCACTTACAATAATATTTATGAGGGTATGAGCAACCAATCGCTCAGTAAGTTGGGATGGAGACTTAAAACTGTATATTAAGTACAAATAGAGTTATTGACCAATTATTTTAATGTAATGTAACAAATGAATGCCATCACATGACGTTATTCGATCCGTCGTGAGATTAGAAAAATTACACTCAGTCTAATCTAAGTTAAAGAGTTTAACATACATTTGAATAATTCACGACTAAACCAAACCTGTGCAATAGAGACACCGTTCATCACTTGACTACCTTCAAACCATTGACTTCACCTTTATCATAACCTTCTCTCCTGCCACTTGGTTTGACTAAAAATGAAGAAGGGACCAATTATGTTATTCAACACTATTCCTTTCGAAAGGTTTGATATTTAGCCGAAGAACTCTAAATGTCTCTCCTATTGGGTTGAAATGCTTAACCAGTTAATTTTACAAGCCTTAAATGATTAAATCCAACTAAAGTGATCAATCCATATTACACAATACAAAACAGTTGCAATCCAATATAGTATGTTAATAAGATACAGTTCATTCAATAATATGTATACACAAGCATGCGCATAATCAAACTACCTATAACTACAAGCAAGTATAATCTTAAGTCTCCAAATACTATGAAATAATATTTCAAAATACAGTTATGTATTAATCTCAAACTTACTCGGACTTTCCGCTTACTTACTTAAGATACGACTCGCAACAAGCTATTGTCGATAATCTCTATAATACAAAGGTCATTTTAGTATTCATATAACTAATTTATATATGCTTTATTCTATAACTCTTATTGTTATCTTCAGTTTAGGGTGTTGTTACATCTAATTATTCAAGTTTTAAGTCTTTTATAGTTATTTCTGTTTTGAGCTAAGTCATGATTCAATTTCTTTTTTAGCCTCTAAATCAGGGTCTGATTTATCTTTTGGTTACCCTTTACTTATGATTCTTATAAATGTCTTATAACCTTTTTCTTATAGTTTATTCAAGTGAATATAGCCTTTTAGTTTAGATTTTGATTAGCTCTCTAATATACTTCTATTAACCTTAATTTTGATTCCACTTCTAAATCAAATTATGATTAAAAAATGATCTATATTTTAACATAACCACTTATACATATGTATATATATACATATAAGCTTCAAATTATTAGTTTTTAGTTTAAAGTTATAATTTTACTCAATTATTTAAGTTCTATATTCTTATGACCAAGCTAATTCCAAATTAATTTTTGATTCAATTTCTTAATCAGTTTATGAATTAATTTTTGTTTTAGCTTTTGATTACTATTTTATTTTTAAACCCTAAGATTTCCTCCCAAACTAATATATGAAATCCATCTCATTATATTTAGGTATCCTAAATCTCCATTTTATCTCTTAACTAGTATTTTTGTCGATATGGTACAATATATTCATAATTTAACTATCAAATTTACTCCCAATGTAAGAATAACCTACACTTTTTGAATAATTTCCTAATTTCATAATCCAAATCAAATTTATATAATATTCACACTATCATAATATTATCAATTTTAACCTAATTTATTCTACTCACCTAATTTCCTTCTTCACATATTATTCACTATTTCCTAATTTACACATCTAACACATATCTAACCTCTCCAACATCATAATCACCATCCTTAATCAGTAACTAACTTCTCAAAATATTTAATTACACCCTAAATCATAAAATTAACTTAAATATATCATTTTAAATATTAGTCCTTCATACTTATTTATTACATAATATACTTATTATATACAACCAATACCCCAAACTCGACAAATACCATCCTACATCATCAACTATCATCTAAAGATACCTAATACATACTAAATCAATATTTTCACCAAATTAACATTAAATTACCAAATTAAGCCCACAAATTTTCTTTTATACATAATTTTAAGGCCTAAAAATTAAATAGAATTTTAGAAAATAAATTTCAAAAAATCTCTTCATAGCACTACCATAAACACTTAAAATAATCTACACAAAAATTTTGAGATCAAAACTACATCATTAAAGCCATTTAAATCAAAATTGAAAACTAACTTGAATTTAGTGATTTCTTGAGAAAAATATGTCCCAAGACCTAATTTTATCGAATTAATATTTTTCCCTAAATTTTCATACAAAAATATTCCAAAATACCAAATTTTATAATTTTCCATAAATAATTGATATTTTTACTAAATTAAACAAATTTGAAAGGGAAATCAAAACTCACCAATCAATAAATTTCCGGCCACCAATGGTGGCCCCACCATTGTTGGCACAACAAGGTGGTTGATTTGTTGTCAGGTGGTGGTGACCACTTCTCCCCAAATGGTCATTGGATGTATGTTCACTTTATATACTCTAAATGCACACTATTTTTTTTATTTTTGTAAAAATACCCTCTCCTCTTTTCTTAAACTCTCTTTAATTTTTTTGGTTTCCAAACTAACCAAAATGAAGTTTGATGAGGGTTTGTTAAATTTATAGTAGTGTTTAGGGTTTTTCTTTAAATTTTATCTTACCAAGTGTCCTTTTTCTTTTCCACTTTCTAAATGGCTTATTATTATTGGTTAATTTTTTTTCTTTTATTTTTTGCTTACTATGCCTTATTTTTAGATATTTCCACACTTCCCATGAATTTTCTTGATTTTTCCTTAATATTTATAAATTTTCTTTAACTAATTAGCATTATTTTGATATATTTTAGGTATTTTAAGTAATTTCGGGTATATTTACCTACACATAGATATATATATGGTACAAATAAATACACATAAATATTATTTAAGGTATGTTATGACTTTTAGTATGCATATAATTTATCTCCATCGATTTGTTAGTTATCGAAACTCATTTTACACGTTTTCAATAAATAATAGGTAATATACATATTACTTATATAAACACCTAATTTTTGCCTCCTGTAACCCTAATTTTTATTTTACAAAAAGGATCTTAATTCAAAAAATAAAATTATTATTATAAAAATTAAAAATAATAATAAAATAATAAAAATTGAAAAAGAAAAGAAAAGAAAAAAGAAAAAATGAGAAAAAAAGAAAAATAAAAAAAAATTTTTTTTTTTTTTTTAGGAAGTAACTCATATTAGAGTCATTCGATTTAGTTTTAACTTAGTTCAAAATTATTTTAGGGAGTCGCGTGGTTTAAGTGCAATTTAATTGTACTAAATGTTAAGGTATAGATCAATGGCTTAACGGATAAGTATTGGAGTATTTGGAATGGATGTAGTTTGAGGTCTTAGGTTCGAGTCTCACTTGTCACTTATGTCTTTTGTTTTTCTATATTTTACAAGAGCGAGAGAAATAAATGGGATTCATAACTAATTAAAAACATTTGAATCTAATTTGATTTTATTAAATCGGATTTGAGTTAATTTGGATTTAGTTTTTATCGAATCAGATATAATAGATATAACTAGATATGATTTGATTTGGACCTTAAAACACACATACACGTGCATAAAAAAGAGGAGACACAGTAGAAAAAGACCACCTTGACACAGCAATAATTCATTGACTAAACACAGTCCCACAAACAGCCTACTGTTATAACACCCTTCAAGACTGTGTACATCCAACGACTACTGCTGCAGAATTCTTTAGCACGACCAGGTGAACAGTAGCAACACCAAGCGAACAGCAGCACGGCAGATAGCAGCGAATAGGACAACAGCAAAGCAGACAATAGCGAACAAGACAGCAACACAGTAGACAGCAGCGAACAGGACAGCAGCACGGTAGACAATAGCGAACAGGACAGTAATAAAGTGAATAACAGTAACATCCAACATTGTCCCAATGCTACGGACAGCGACTCCAGTATACATTCCAATTGCAGCTAGCCCCATCCGTCAACAGCAACACATATCAAACACGTACGTTGCTCCGCACACTAACGTAGTCTACGTACTGATCATCTGCACTGATCGCTGCAACTGCACAAACCGCTGATCATCAACAAAATCTGCACGATAGCGCTTTGCAGCAACTATGCACGTTGGAGACAATAGCCCCGCAATCAGGTTTGGTTTCTATCCAATTTTTTTTTATTTATTATATTATTATTTTGTTAGGACTTTAATAGTTAATATGGTATATATATATATATATATATATATGTGTGTGTGTGTGTGTGTGTGTGTGTGTGTGTGTGTGTGTGTGTATTAGTTTAAGGTATTTTTTTAGTATTAATTTTCTTTGTAATATATATTAGGTACATTATATTAATTTAAGTGAATATTTATTTAATAAGTGGACATGAACATTAGATTAGGAACAGTTAAAATTGGTTTTTTATTACATATATACGTTATTATATTAATTATACTTTATTAGTTAACATAATATATGATATATGTATACGTTAGTTCAGGAGTTTTAGTATTAGTTCTTATACCAGTGTATCATATAGAATTAATTTATTTTAATAGATAGTCATATATATTAGTTTAGGGATCGTTAGGATTAGTCATATCTTAAGATTTGGTTTATTACGTAGAAAATTGTTTTTCTTTAAATAAAAATTAATAAAAGACCCTTTTTTTTAAATAGGATTGTTAGAGTATTTAAAAAAAAAAAAAACAAAAACACTCAAGAGTTAGGATCATTTAGATTTTTTTTAAACCGAATAAACTAAAACGTAAACTCAGCCGATTTTCAAAAATTAAAATCAATTAACACACTAAGATTTTCTGAAAGAACTACGATCGTCTAATCCCGGTTAGCAGGTACGTAGGCACCTTCAGGGCGACGATAAAATATATAGAAACTTAGGTTCTTTTTTCTTTTGATTTTATTTATTTATTTTTTTAAATATTATAATTAGAAGAATAATCGTAATTTCAGTAAATAAATAATGGTACTCGTTAAGGGTTTAATAGGTTAGCCCCCGAACTTGGAACCCTCTGATTCTTCATTTAAAATTGAAATCAAAGACTGATAACCAAATCATAATTAATCCATCCAATTGGTTACGATTTCTTCTTCTTTTCCCAACTTCGATTGGGTGGCGACTCCAAAAATTATTTTCAATAAAAAACCGGAATTTCTCAATTTTTTTAGTCGATGATTAATATTAAATAGGTTAAGGTTTAGTATTAATCAGGAAATAGGGAAATCAATTTTAAATAAAAGAAATCGAAAAATCAAGCTCAACAACTTAATATTATACTATTTAATTATTTATTTTCTTAAATCCAAACTTGCGAGATCACTTTTATTATTATTCATAACTTTGTTGTAAAATTTAGGTTTAATTAGATAGCTTATACAATCGCCTCCACTTTTTAATATTGTAATATTTAATTATTTATTTTCCTAAATCCAAAATCACGGGATCACTTTTACTATTATTCCTAACTTTGTCGTAAAATTTAGGCTTAATTAGACTACTTATCCAATCGCTTCCATTTTACGTATCAAGCACCGAACCTTAACCACGAGGCTTATAGTGGTGCCTGTGCTTCTTAGGGTAATTAAGTAACCACACTAATTTTACATTCGATTAATAACTTGATTGTTTATTATGTTTAACTTGTCCTTTGGAGGGGATAAATGCTAATTTTCATGTGACGATGTCCCTAATGGAGTTGCATGTTAAGATGAAATAGCTAGATCTAAGTGTCAGGCCCTAAAGCAACAAATTCATAACAGTCCCACTGTGCAAACTATTATAGAATAAAAGCTAACCTTATAACCGCTATCTTAGACTTGATTTATATAAAACGTTCATGACTAACCCATTTTGAAGTAAACAGTTCATAAATTAAACATATTATTTACTTATGAAATTATGAAAAATACATATTTACACTAAAATAACCTGTGTATATTTACAAGATTTAGTAACTTAATCATAATCTACTTAAGTAATACATAAATTAATACTAAAAAATTTAAAGATAAAACCAAACTTGAGAGTATAATTTATTCTCAGTTTTATATCCCTACTCTCCAAGATCCAGTAGTTGTTAATTTTAGGGTAGTTATATGTTAACTTCGTAGCCAACACTTGTAACATCTATAGGGATCTGAGCAACCAATCATTCAGTAAGTTAAGAGGAAGACTTAAAATTATACAATAAATACAAACTGGGTTATTAATTAAATTAGTTAAATGTAATATATGTAAAAGCAAATACTATCGTACGATGTTATCTTATCCGTTATAAGATTAGAGAAATTACATCCGCTCTATCCAGATTAAGGTTAGCACACATTTTAACAACTCATGACCAAACCTAGGCTTATGCAACAGAGATACTACTCCTCTTGTGACTACCCTCGAACCATTGATTTTACCCTTGTCGCGACTCCCTCTCCTGTTACTTAATTCAACTATAGATGAAAAAGGGAGTTATTATGCTATACAGCGTTATCCCTTTCAAATGAGTCGGTATTTGGGTAAAGAACCCTAAACGTTTCCTCTAACATGTTATTATACAGGTTCGTTTTAGACTTACAAGTTATATATTTAGTTAAATCTGGTTTAAGGTATTTAAGTATTTCACATAAATCACACAAATTTCAATACAGAGTATTAAATCATAATCATACCATTAAACCTAGAAACATACATATATAGGCATGTGCATAGTTAACTACTTAATAAATACAACCAAATATAATCTCAAGTCTCTAAGTACTATAAAAAATCACTCTAAAGTACTATAACGTATCAATTTTAACTTATCTGGACTTCCTGTTTGCTCACTTAAAGTGTAACTTGCATAGGTCATCGCCAATAATCCTTATAATACAAATGTTGTTTTAGTACTCATATAACTATCTTACATAGGCTTTATTCTGTAATTCTTTATGTCATCTTCAGTTTAGGGATTTATTATATCTAATCATTCAAGTTTTTAAGTCTCCTACAGTTATTCTTAATTTAGGTTAGGTTCTAATTCAATTTCCTAATTGGTTTTTAAATTAGGTTCTAATTTAGTTCTGATTACAGATTTTCTACGCGAACCCTAAGAACTCATTCCGAACCATTATATGAAATTAATCACATTACATCTGGGTATCCTGAATCTTGTATTTATCCTTTAACTAGTATTGTAGTTCATGTTGTACACCCAAATTCTTAATTTAACTATCAAATTAGCTTCTGATGTAAGAAAAATTTATATTTTTCATATAATCATCTAAATTTATATTTCATATCAAATTTCTTTTATATTTTTATAACTACAATATTATCAATTTTGATATAATATTTTCTACTTGTTGATTTCTTATATATATACATATTATGTGTTATTATATAATTCACACATAAATCACTTATCTAACATTTCTAATACTATAAATATAATCTTTAATTACCAAATAATATATCAAAACATCTAATTATTTCCTAAATTAGAATTTATACCTATTAAATCTCTAAATCACAAAATTAGCTTAAGAATATACTTTTATCCATTATTCATTTATTATTATTGCCTAATATGCATAATATACGCAATTAACGTTCTAAACTCTACAATGTCAAGCTTGATTTTTTGACGATTTTAATAAATTTTCTCTAAATTAATTAATATTAAACTCTACCCGTTTAATACTAATAATTGACTAAGGCTTAAAGAAAACTAGTTTTTTAAACCTATTTTGAAAATTCTTTAGAATCACTACCTAACCGGAGTTGAGAAAAAGAGGGTTAGGTTAAATCAATTGGGTGGACCAATTTAACTTAACCATTAGTCCACTTGAAAAAACTAATTTGTAAAAATGGTTTTGAAAACTAGAAAATTAAGTCTAAGAGTTAACTTTTTTAAACTCTTATGGATATCACTACCAACTTTCATAATTTAGATTTGCTTTTTTAAAATTACCCTTTTAAAAATGAAATTCAATCAGTAGCTAATGAAATGGATTCTATTCTATTAAATTAGATAAATTAACCTAAATTAGAAAAAATTTAAGTTTTTTCGTTTTTTACTAAACTGAGTTATTAAAAGTGGAAAAACTAATTTTTTTAATTTTTTACGTTATTCTGAAGGTACATATATACTCATTATTTAGGATTAGACATATTTAATTCTTTTTGTAAAACTTTAATTTGTTAGACTCATTTTAAATTTGAAAAAAACACCGAGTTTACGTTTTAGTTTAGATTTATTTAAGGAAAATTTTATTTATTCATGTATTTTTTTTTAAGATAAGTTTTTTTAGGTAGCAAAATGTTATTTACTTTTTTTCCTTTTTATTTTATTTTTTATGGTTTCTATTTATTTATTAATTTATTTTATCTTATTTATGTATTAACTAATAAAAAATAAAACTAAACTAAGTTTGTTCCTTTCTTTTTTTTTTCTTTTTCTCTTATTTTTTTGTGATTTATAATTACAATTACAATGGTAATAAATAAGTAAATAACGAAATATAAAAAAAAAATACAAAAATAGGAAAGAGGGTCGGACTTAAGTGCATGGGTTGGGAACCTAGTTGGAGCGTAGATCTTAAGTCAGGTAGGTTTGGACTTGGAGCTTTAGTGGGTCGTAGGTCAAATCTTCAGCAACAACAGCTTATACAAACATCTGGGCTTGCTCCAACCACCAATTCAAGTGGAGAAAGGGATTTTTGTGAGTTTCGAATTGGAGTTAGGGGCGTAGAGAGAGTGCTGTGGCATTTGGGAGTCGCCTTGGTGGTTATCGGAATGAAGGGTGGTCATGGAGTTTGGGATATGCGTTGGGGGTTGTTAGGGCTTGAGGAGACGTTGGGTTAGGGGTTTTAGGTGGGAGTGAGCAAGATTGAATGCTTGGCTTTAGATGTGGTCACGTGTTAGTTAGTTGCATAAGAGAGTGGTTCGTGTGCTTAGGGAGTGGATCAAGTGAGAGAGAGTCGGTGGTGGCTAGTGAGTGGTTTGCGTTGTTCGTATGAATGTGGTTTGGTTAATGTTGGGGCATGCAACGAGAGATCGAAGAAAGAGGACAATAAAGAGAGAAAGAAGTGCAGTAGTAGAGAAAGAGTTCAAGATGAAGAGAGAGAGAGAGAGAGAGAGAGAGAGAGAACTTTTGGAGAGAATGGGAGTGAGATTCGATAATCTACAAAGATGAGAAAGGTCCAATTTATAGTACTTAAGCTTAAACAAGTTTAGAAACTACATTAATGGTGGATTTAGGCATAAATGTAAAAACCTTAGATTTTAAGCTTTTTCCAAATTTTCATGGCCAATTTGAATTATTAAATGGTTGTATCTAGATGTGTTTTCGATCTCAATTTGGAGTAAGCTATATCTAAAATATGAATCACTTAATAATTAGCACATTCTCACATTAAAATTGTGTGAAAAATGAAGCCAAAGTGAAGGGGGTGCGGCTATTTTGCTGGTGAAAAGGAGGGAAAGGGAAAGAAAAAGAAAGAAAGAGAGAGAAAGAGTGCCGATGTGGCATCAACACGAAGCCACGTCAATTGTGCAATCCAATGGGAAAGTGCCATGTATCCATAAAGACACATGGCTAATGATGTGTGTCACCATGTGGCTAACCTGTGTCTATGGCATGTAGTATGTAAATGACATATGTCATGCTATATGGCTGACACATGTGCATGACGTGGTGTGTCTGTGAAGTGCCATGTGTTGCAACTAGACACGTTATAGGTATGTTTTATAGAAAAAAAAAAAGCATTTTCTACCTTTGGTGAGATTTGAGTCAAAAACCTTTGATTTGAACCCAAGACTTCCAAGTTGAACTCAAGACTCAATGCAAGTCCATATACTTTACCGTTAAACTGTTGGCTTATGACTTGTTCATATATGCAATTAAGGATTAGGTCCCAAGTTAGATTTAAATCTAAACCTAATTCTAACATCCCTCTCCTCTTATTATCATTAAGGCCTAAAAAAAAAAAAACTAAATTAAAAATTCTATTTTATTAAACTATTTAAAAATTCTATTTATTTATTTTTTTTGTATTTTTTTCTAATTTTTTGTGCTTTTGTCTAAGTTTCTAATTTTTTTTTCTAATTTTTCTATTTTTTGGTATTTTTCTAAATTTTCTTTTTTTGTGTGTGTTTTTTCTAAATGAGGACCACTTACCTTATTTTTAAAAAAAATTGCAAAAGGGAAAAAATAGGGTGTCTATGTACAAATACCATCATACATTAGTAAATTACATCTCAAGACTCTTAATTGCATGTTAAATCAGTATTTACATCAACTTATCATTAATTTATCAAAATAAGCCCAAAATCACTCTTTCACGTATCATTTTAAGGCCTAAAAATTATTTAAAATTTTTTATAATTAATTTTTAAAGAATCTCTTCATAACACTGTTAAAACACTTTAAATAGTCTCTACAAAAATTTTGAGCTCAAAACTATATTATTAAAGTTATTTATTTTTAAATTGAAAATAAGCTTAAGTTTAGGGGTTTCATAAGCACTATATATCATGGGACCTAATTTTATCAAAATAATATTTTTTCTAAAAGTTATATACAAAAATATCTCAAAATACTAAATTTCATAATTATTTAATATTTTTAATAAGTACAGAAAAATCAAAAGGAAAATTGAACTCACTAACGTTTCTTGCTCCAACCACTAAGGTCTTGTTGGCCAGTCTGAGCGCTACCCCCACTGTCCAGTGGTAGTGGCCATTTACTCCCAAGTGATTGTTGGTTGTATATTCTCCTTATAAACCTTATTTGCACACTGTTTTCCTAATTTTTGGTAAATTTTGTTTTTTCTCTCTTCTCTTCCCCCTTTTCCCTAAAATTTCCTTATTTTAAACCCACCAAAATGAGTTTTGATGGAGGTTTGCTGAATTTATAGGATTGCTTTGATGATTTGGTGAATTAATTGTTGTTATTTATACCTTATCCTCTTCCAATTTACTTTCTATTTGGCTTAATATTATTAGTTATAATTTTTTCTTTAATTCTCAACATGCTATGCCTCATTTTTAGACATTTTCATATTTTTCTTAATTTTTTATGAATTTTATTTATTTAATTAGTATTATTTTAATATATTTCAGATATTTTAAATAATTTCGCATATTTTTTCCCTACATGAAAATACATATATGGTACAAATAAATACTTATAAATATTATTTCTGTTATTTTATGATTTTTAATGTGCATATTATTCATTTTTATTGATTCATTAATTATTGAAACTCGTTTTATACGTTTTTGATAAATTACGGGTAATATACATATAATTTAATATTGTAATATTTAATTATTTATTTTTCTAAATCCAAAGTCATGGGATTACTTTTACTAATATTTCTAGTTTTTTCATAAAATTTATACTTGATCGGATAATTTACGTGATCATCCTAAACTTTACAAACCGTTTTCAAACCAACCGATCATAAGTTGATCACAAATTTTTTATAGGACCTTACATTGAGTGGATCATGGATCATAAATCATATGTTCTTAGGTCTTAGGGCCAATTGACCAACATAGGAGTATGTATGTAGTGAAAAACTTATATATTTATGTCTATATATGTTTGTATAAGATCAAAAGGTGTAGTAAGGTCATAAGCATCCCTTTATTGATTACTGGTCAAAATCAAGATACTTAATTGATAGCTTGCTATTATTCTTTTATTCAAAATGATTTTAATAATGACTAAGTTGATTTAACACATTTAGATGTTGATTTTCTTGTCTACTTTAAATTTAGAGCTAATTATATGTTTGGGGATAGGAATATTTAAGGATAAATTTTCATATTTAATTACTTATTTCTGCCTTAGTATAGTTTTGTTATTTCGTTTTTTTTTTGTCTTATTATATTCCAATGTTATGTTATTTCAATAAGTTGTAGAAATAAATTTATTTTTGATTTTTTTTATAATGTGTATCTTATTTAATTTAATTTATTAATATCTAAAGATTGGATATCCATATAGCTAAATCTAAAATTAGTAAAGTATACATTTGTCCAGTAGACAACATTATTATGTAATCAATACTAAAAGACAAGGAACATTTTTCTTACATGAATTGTAGGAGATAATTAGCATCGGTTTGTAACGCCATTATAGTAAATATATTATCAATGTTAATTAAAAAATTTTAAGTTAAGTGATTAGAAAAAAGACTTACTAGTATTCGTTAATTTGATTATCTACTACTTTTAGTCTAACAAGTTATAAATTAAGTTAAACTTTTATTATATTTTCTCTATCTAATTACTATTCCTTCTTCTCTATCTGTACTTTATCTATTGTTGTTAATATGCAGTAATAATTATGTCCATATAGAATCAAACAATAATAAATACACAATGTTATATAGTTATTATTGTATATTGATAATCCTTTATAGTCATACTATAGTAAATATACATTAATATATAATAATAATTACATTTATCAAACTATAGTTGTACACATCAATAACTATCATATACGGTTAAATTATAGTAAATAAACATTAATATACACATTAATATATAATAAATACACATCAATCTTTTATATTTATATTTTCATAGTGGAAGAGCTAACTTTTTATTAATAATTCTTAACAAATCATCAATTGGCCAAGGTTATTAATTTAAAGAACTATCAAGATATCAAAGGCGTCACAACATGCCACATGTCCTTAGTATATAATGATACGTTAAGACTTTAAAATAATTCTATAGCCTCTAAAATCACATGTATACCTGTCAACAAGATATTAACAACACATCTTTAGGTTTTCTACTAATTGAAGGACTCACAGGCGAGTCATTCTAATCATGACCATTTCTAACAATAGAATATTCTACCTTTAGAACATCAAAACATATCACCAAATTATCCTCCATATCATAAATCTCATCTCTACATTTTATCCACAATATCCTTAAGTAATATTACTAAACGCCTCACTTCCTAACCTAATGATAGTAAAATCCCTAGCCTGACAAGCAACTAACTTAAAAAGAAAACCTACACTTGTAAGAAATAAAGGAATAAGCCAAAACCCAATATGTAATGTTCAAACACACATGGATGCCACACTAGTTATTCACATACGTTTAATGTAAGAAGTAACAACAATAAGTTAATTATCTTGGATTTAAGCCTACATACAATAAAAGGATACTCATGACCCCATCGCACAATGATCTTATATATATAGGTAGATAGAATACAATATGTAAGTCTTTTAATTTACTACATACATACTACGGTGTCGATCAAGTTGAGACCACAAAACTCATGAACCAAGAACCATGATATACCTAAATATAGCTACCTCATCTCAACATACGACACATGAGGATCAACATTGACCCTCTTGTACATGAGGACGGGCCAGGAAAGCATAACCAATAAAACAAATTTTTAAGTTGGATTTGAGTTAATCCGGTTTAATTATAGCCTAACAAGTACAACTATCAAAGAAGCACCACGTACTTGAAAAGTTGAACCAAAACCAATTTTAAATCCTAAGTCCAAACCATGACCATAGGTCTTAATCATGATCAATAGATAACTCAAGTAAAAGAATGTGGAAATAAGAGAAAAGTATCTTTGTTCAACCTACTTTACACCCTTCCATGAAAGCATCTAAGAGTCCTATTTCGCTCAATACCACTAATTTTGAGAAGAATTTCTATAAAGTTTAGATCTTTAACTAAGGAAGGGTATAACTCCACCAATCCTGACACTCCCTCCCTCTCAACACTAGTGCTCATTATTCCAAGCAAACTTCCTCTTAAGAAGTGAAATAGATCATTCGAGTAAAAGTAATTTCAACGAGGTTTTGATTGATGAAATTGGTTTAGACTTCTCTAGAAATCAATCAAAAATGGGAGAATTGGCTTGAAATTGATGAGATGGAAAAATAATGGAGAAAATCATATGAATCTTAATAAAGTTTGAAACTTTCCAACAATATGAGATAAAGGAATGATTAACTTGAAGGTTAAGCTAGAAAATCAAATCAAACTGTAGCTTTAGACTTGGAATGATCATAAGCAACCTCAAACCCACCATGAACACTCAACCTGACTCTTGTCACCATCTTTTACCAATTAAAACCAAAGTCATGAGATAAGTACTAGATTGAAACCTTAATTAATGTAGTCTGAACTTTGCTTTTGGTTGATAAAAAGGTAGTTAAAAATTTGAGAAAAACAATAGGATTTAAAAATCAAAAGGAATTTAACAAAACGAGAACAAAAGGATCAAACTATGTTTCTACAGGGCAGAACCGATAGGACGATAGTATTATCTTAAGGGACTTGGTGAAACTAGGCTTCTAAGCCAATAAGACAGTTTTACAATGAATCGTCAGGTTAATTCTAATCTACTGTGAAAGATAAATTCCTCCCTTTTACCAATTAGTTCAAGATCCACACTAAATCAACTCAAACTTTGATCTAACCTTAAGAATACTTCGATTAAACATTAAACCTGACTTAAACACTCGTTTTTACTCCAAACCCACTCTAACAGTCGGCTTAAACTCTAACCAAAACTCCATTTCACCATCAAACCTCAAGTTTCAACAAAATCTAACAACTGAAATAAGAACGAAAGGAAGAAACTCACTTACACTGAGTGAATCTAAGCTTCAAATCACAAACACAAACCAAACCTAAGAGGAAAAGCTATGATGTACATAATTAATTCTAATCATTAAAGAATGTCTAAGAAACTTTGTGATGATGTATCTTTTCACTAAGAAAAGCTTAAAAAAAGATATTGAAAGGTTACCTTATCCTTGGAGGAGCTAGAAAATGGATTTTTCTAGAGTATTTGAGGCTCTAAGAGTTTGTTCCAGCTAGGAGAAAGGAAAGTGATGAAAATAAAGTGAGGAATGAGAAAGTTTAGAGGGTTTTAGTAGAGTTTAAGATAAAGGGGTAATATGAGTTGATTTTAGGGTAAATGGGGTTTAAGCCCATAGAAAAAGTTACAACAATGTCCCTCATTTAAAAGTTATTTTCTTGGGCATAATAAAACATCCTAGTTAAATTAGTAATTTAATTAAATTGTAAAATTCTTTAAGCTTGTAACATCAGAAACCGCTTCCTAGTAAATAATTTCTTAATTTAGTAAACTTCATTCTAAAGCCAATCCTATAGTATAAAAGTCTAAATTATAGTTCTAATTTTATTATTCTAAAACTTTTATTTTGTATATACATTAAATAGATTAAATTTTATTTTACGTATAAAGATTAAATACTTTATTAGTACTATATATGTTACGATGTTTTTATATATGACATATTTTCCAAAATACCATAAATTCTTATTTTAATTAATTCTTTAATTTTTTATTTCAAATACAAACCCACCCTATATTCTATAATATTTTAGAATGATTTAGAACACTACCTTAAAACCTTATTCTATTTATCTAATTTCTCTTCGTCGTAATCCTATTTCCATCTTTCTCTTTTGGCTCACTTCCTTTCTTCTCTACCGAACCTTTCTCGACCCTATCCCTTGCTCTTCCTTGATTCTCTTTCCCTCATCTCTTCTCCTCTCTTCTTTCCCCTCATCATTGCACCGGACCCCACCTTCCCCTATTCTTCCTCCATTCTCTTGCTTTGCTCCTCAATTTCTGTTAAGCCCTCACTAATCCCTCCTCTCGCCTAACAAACCACCTTACCCCTTACTCTAGTCTCAATTCCTCTCTAAATAATTCCCACCATCATTTCATGTGTGGGACCCATTTTTTTCCTCCAAAGCTCTCTCGTTGAAGATTTTCCAGATAGCCCTCCGTAATCCAATTCCGCAATTCAGTAAATTCTCATTCGTTAATTATTTGGGTATTTATTTAAATAAAACGTAATTCTGGTATTTATTTTGTGTATGATAGGTTCGATTTCAACGACGTTTTGGTGTTCAATTGATATTCCCGTTTTAGCATTTTATTCCACGGGTTAACTTGGTATCATATATGTAGTATATTTTCTTTTATTTTCTTAGATTATTGTAAAACTAATTATTCTTCTAGTAAATAGATTTCTTATATAAATTAAATTATTTGGTTTATTGACTATTATTTTATATAAAAATTGTTATTATAAATTGTATCTCATATCGAACTATTGGATATATATATAATTGTAGAGTTGGATCACTATTTTTATTGAATGTGGAGTATAGTAATTTTTGTATCATATATGTATTGTTTCGACTATCGGTTTAGTTATTTGTGATATCGTTATTTTATGTAATACCTTGAAATTATTATTAATAACATTATCATTACATTACTCCTATTATGATTATTATTACTATGAAGTATATGATAGTAATTGTTAGTATGTCCGTTTCCATTTATTATAACGTATTTTTACAGACTTAAGTATTATTTACTAATATTAGTATTTCAAGTGTTGATTTTATTTACGACAATACTAACTTATTACTATTATACCTTATTATTAATATTGATGGCATTACAATTTAAGTATTTTTATTACGATAGTTGTAAGACTCACAATTAGTTACTTGAAGTTTGGCTTATAGAATTTAGGGTGATAAATTAAAAGATCCAATTGAGCCTAAATTATCAAATAAAGTTAGAAATATTAGTAAAAGTGATCTCATAAGTTCAAATTTAAGAAATTAAGTAATAAAATAAAAGAATATAAAATTTTCAAATTTTAAGTGTATAACTCGTTATTTATTGAAAATACATAAAATGTATTTTGATAACTAACGAATTGCTAGAGATAAATTATATGTATACTAAAAATCATAGAATGACCTAAATAATATTTAGGAATATTTATTTGTACTATATATAAATTTACATGTAGGTAGAAATACACGTAATTATTTAAAATACGCGAAATGTGCTAAAATAATGCTAAATAATTAAATAAAATTCATAATTAATTAAGGTAAAATAAAGAAAAACTAGAAAAGATAAGGAATGATCCAGATTTGGGTCGTAAAAGCTAGAAAAAAAATAAAAAATTCAGTCAAATAAATTAGAACAATATAAAAGGCAAATTGGAAGAAGATAAGGTAATTATCAAATCAATTTAATACATAATAATTCCCTAAGACCTCTATAAATACCTCAAATTTTTCAGAAGCTCATTTTGGATATTTGGAATTATAGAAAATTAGAGAAAGGCGAAATTGAGAGGAAATTAGGATTTTACAAAAAATCTGTGCAATTAGGGCCTTGGAAGGGAACCCATATCTGACGACCACCTAGAAACGAACGACGACCACCACCGCCCAACTTGGTTGACACCCCTCGGGCCACCGCTGGTGACCGGAATCCCAATAGCCAAGTGAGTACGATTCGAGCCTGATTTTGTAAAATTAATTAAAATTACTAATTTTACCTAGAAAATTATGAAATTTGATATTATGATGTTTTATTGTATGTAGATTTAGAGAAAATAGTGATTAAGTTTAATTATATCTGTAAATATGGGAGTATTTAAGAAATTGGACAAAATCGAGTATGTTTAGAAGATAAATAAATAGGCTTAGAAGTATAGTTTAGAGCTCAAAATTTTTCTTTAGACTACTAGGGTAATATAGAATAGTGCCATGAAGCCCTTTTTAGAAAATGAATTTTTGAAATTTTTAGATAATTTTTAGGCCTTCAAATGATGCATAAAATGGGTTATTTTTTATTAATTAAGTAATTAAATGATTAATTACTGATTTAGTGAATAATTATATGTTTTGGAATGTTGAAATATGATGAAGTATGATACTTTTAGCATTTAGGGTGTTAGATGTAATTATTAGGATAATTATGTAGTAAATAAGTAATAGGGAAAAATAACAAATCTTATGTTAATTTGTAAATTAGTATAATTAGGTGTAAAATATTATTTGGGATAAATTTAGATATTTTCAAATGTTAATTGATGTTGAGAAATGGTAATTAGAGTGATAAAAATATTAGATGTGTATTATGTACATAATAGGTGATAATACATAATATGCAATTATTAAAAATATAATAAATAGAAGATATTAGAATAAAAATTGATATTATATAAATAATATAAATATATAATAAATTTGATGGAAAACTTAAATTTAGATAATTATATAAAGAATGTAAAAATTTCGTATATCAGGAGTAAATTCGATACACTAATAAGGATTTAAGTGTATCGAGTAAAATAAAATACTAACTAAGAGTAATTATAGTATTTAGGATATCTGGAAGTAATGTGATTAATTTCACATTATGGGTTGAAACGAGTTTATAGGGTTCATGTATAAAACTATACTTAGAAACTGAACTAGAACCTAACTTATAAATCGATGTGAAAACTGAACTCGAACCTAGCTCTAAACCGAGAATAATTATAAAAGATTTGATAACCTAGATAATTAGATATATTAAACCTTAAACTAAAGATAACAATAAGTATTATCGGATAACAATTAATCTATAATAGTTATATGAAAATTGAGACAATATTGGTATTATAAGGATCATTGGCAATTGGCTGAGTGAATCCTACCTCAAGTGAGCAAACGGGGAGTCGAGGTAAGTTAGGATTAATATGTTGCTGTATTTTGGAGGCTTGAGATTATACTTGGCTGTACTTGTTAGGTAGTTGGCTATGTGCATGTGCTTAAGTATAAGTAATGCTATGATTTTATTTGTTGTTTTGGTTTATACTGTATGAAATAATTGATCACCCTAAACTGAACTTAACAAATATATGACTTGTAACCATAAATCGGATCTGTATAGCAACCTATTAAGAGAAACGTAGGATTCTCTAACCAAATACTGACTCCTTCGAAAAGGATAGCGTTAGATAGCATAATTGGTCCCTTCTTCATCTTTAGTCGAACTAAGTAATAGGTAAGAAGGTCACGGCAAGGGTGAAGTCAATGATTCAAAGGTAGTCGCAGGAGGAGCGGTGCCTCCATTACACAAGTCTGAGTTTGGTCGTAAGCTGTTGCATTAACGGTAACTTCTTAACCCGGATTAAAGCGGGTGTAATTTCTCTATCTCACAACTGACTAGACAACGTCGTGCGATAGCATTAACTTGAATATGTATTGCACTTAATGATTTGGTTGATAACTTTGTTTGTGTTTATGGTATAGTTTTAAATCTCCATCCTAACTTATTGAGCTGTGATTACTCATATTTCTATAGCTGTTGTTGCAGGAGCTAGCGATGAAGCAGTCTATAATCACTTATATCCTAGGGAGTGAGAATGTAAACTGAAGACTAAATACACTTTTTAGTCAGATTTATTTTAAAGCTTTTAAAATTAGTTTACAAATTAATCAATTAGATTGTGATTAGATTACTAAATCTTGTAAATACACTCAGATTAATTTAATGTGAATATTTATTTTTCTTAAATTCATAAGTAAACAATTTATTTAATTTATGAACTGTTTACTTCAAAGCAGGTTAATTGCGAATGCCTTGTGTAAAGCAGGTCTAAGATGGTGGCTATATGGTTAACTTTTATCTTAGAATGGTTTGCATAGCGGGACTATTATGACTCTATCGCTTTAGAATGTGACAATAGTTATTATGATTATATAGTATATTATATTATTTGTAAAGTATGTTCATTTTAAATTTCGATTATTAATGTCCTTATTCCTTACGTATTTCTATAAATTATAATATTATATGATTAGAGTACGTATTCTTTTATTACTATATGATTAGTAAAATTATCTGTTTTGACACTCTCCATTATATATTCACCTTATGTTTTCCTTATATGTATATTGTAGCTTATGATTTGAGTAATTAAATAATATTATATAAATAGGTTAACTTTTTGCTTTATTATATTATGTATTTATATTATCTTCAATTTCTATTATTAATTTATAATTAGATTCAATTATTTTCTTTCAAAACCTTTGATTGGATAAGCTTGTAGGTTCATAGGTAGCTTGTAAGTTATCGAGAGTTAGCATAGGTATACTTAGTTATTAAGCATTTGAGAGTTAGCATGTATACTTGTTTCTCAAATAGATTATAGATTCGTGCTAGTTATCGAGTTCTTTTCTTATTAGGTGGTTGGAGCTTTTTCTTACAAAACTTAAGGTTATGGATTTCCAGTTATCTGCCAGGTTAGATTTGGGTTCCATGATAGATTCGGACTTTGTATTGGTTCAAATTTGGCTTTCTAGGTACGTAGTTCTTGTTTGTATCGATGTGCTTGATAAGGCTTACAATGTAATTGAACTAATTCATATACGACATAATTAACCTTAACTGTTGGTTGTGCTTGACCCGCTCGTTCTAAGATCCTGTAAGGGCAGTTCCTTAGAAGAGTAACTGTTGATTTCCTAGTGGATTTGTTTATGGATAACGTAACTAGAATTTTAGATTTTTTATCTCTGAACTTTGAGCATAAATGACTTAAAGGAAAACTTATATTATATCCACCTATGTATATGAATAAAGATCAAGATATGGTGAAGTTATGAGTACCTTTATATTGTATGTTAGCTTAAATTAAAGATAATTTCAACTATTGTTTGTTTACATTCTATCATAATTGCATTATATGCATGTGAATATTTTGGGCTTAGCATCCGTGTGTATTTATGCACTCATATTGGGCTTTAGATTATTTTTCTATTTTTTTGCAACTGCAAGTCAATTCGATAAATTGCGACAAGTATAGAACTAGCTATCATCGGGTTGAGAAAAAGAGGGAGTTAGTTTCATATGTTGTAAAAGATCAAGATCTAGTTATTTTGTATATTTGGGACTAAAGTGACTCGTCTATCACTCGAATTGATGTATTTAGAGATTTATTATTTTATACCTATTAAGTAGTTGTTACAAGTTATTTTGGAAATTGTAGTTGATTTTAGAGTAACATGTTGCTGAATGGTAGAAACACGTGGCGAGTTGTAATGCCCTCCAGTTCTAGGATGCTACACATTAACATTTTAGTTTTACACATTTATGTAACTTCTACAAAAATAAATTATCCTTGCTAAAATACCTCTTATTTAAACAATATTTAGTAACCGTAGAAAATATAAATAAAGACAATATTCTTTTTTTCTCTCCTATCACTGTTTGTTCCACTTCCTTTAACCATTACACACATATTACCATACATTAATGTACAATGACATTTAGATGCCTATATAGTTTTTTGTTATATGCTATATAGTTTTTGTTATATGCCTATATAGAAAATATAAATAAGGATAAAGGAGTGATATGTTGCGATCATGAAGGTAAGGTCTTATGTGGAATGCATAAGTAATCATTTCAATTATCTCCATTGAAAGCCGAGCTCCTAACCATTAAGAAAGGGTTGCAAATGGCAAATAGTAAAGGGTCTTAAAGGATAGCATGCAAGATAGATTCACAAGTAATCAGGTGGCTTAAAAATCCCAACATAGATAATGATCTCTACACTGTCACCTTATTCTTAAGGAGAAAGGATTCGAGGTAATACATGCCACATATTATGCACATGTAATGCATAATTACCAATAACATGTTGATATATATGCCATGTGCAAATCACGTATTATAATTGATTTAGAAACTATTCATTCTATTAATATTCATGTCAATATTTTATTAGTATTAACATTCATGTTGTTTCAAATATAATTTTTTTCTTTCAAGGAAAGACATCATCTATTCATTCATTAACTTAAAATAATTGATATCTTATAAAGATTTTGGATAAATATGTGAAATATTGTGATGGTGATTGATGGGCTCCAATAGGTATTCAACTAAAGTTAATATTTATCAAGTATGAATAAGTGTTAGAGGAGACAATAAAAAGTGGAATGTACATTTAAAATTTTGGGTAATAAAAGGAAATAATTGCAGGGCAATTAAGATTTTGGTTTAAAAAAAAAAAGATTAATATTGGTTTAGATATAATTATTACCTTATGAAAATTTTGGTTAAATACGAAGAATATTATTGTGGTGATTGAGGGAATTTTATGAGCATACAAGTAATGTTGATATTAATAAGGTGTAAGTGATTGATAGAAGAAGAGATAAAATATGGAATGAAGAAATAATTTTGAAAGCAAAGATTTTTGGTATGGCTATTGATTAAATGCAATATAATTTATTACAATAATGAGTTATTCATTTCCATGATCTTGAATAGGTAAATAATTTCATAAAATTATTCTCAAATACAAGTAATTTTGTAATTTATATATGATGATAATGGGCTATTCATCTATAAGACTCTAAATTGCTTAAATAATTTTTTTATACATTTTATTATTTCATAAGACACTTCTTTCATTTTGCTAAAGTTATTGTAATATAGTGGTATGAAGACTAGTTTCCCAATTGGGATATGTTTTAAATGTGTTTATATGCTAAGTTATTTTACCATATATAAAACATGATATTAATAGTTAACTAATGGAACATCATTAGTCATCCATTAGGTGAAGTTGAATTACTTAGATTATTTGTTAATGCATTTTAAATTGTACTAAAATCAAATTGAAAATGTATTGAAATTTTTTATTTCGTGTTTGTAATAATCCCAGAACTACGGTTCCCTTTTCAAACATATTCAATACAAAATGGAATGCATATATAATTGTATTTATCCAAAATTTGTTTTTCTTTTTTAGATATTCAAATCAACTACAATGAATAAAGTACTTATAAGCACACATGTTTGCGAAGCTTTTGTTTTAAATTTTTATTTTATTTCTTTTAGGGGATATTTCAATTTGTGATTTGTGTGTTGTCCTTAATATATTTATAGGTTAGTCGTAATACTTTGAAATAGCAATGGAATTAGATTTTTTATGCGATTAGCATATATGCCACACATATATGAACAAGATCTATTCTTTAATATTAAAAGGCAAGAGGGCCTTTGGTGTCTCATACTGTATTTTCACCAAAAATTCCCATTATTGTATTTCCCCATAGCTTAATAAGATCTATGCAAATGCCACTAAGTGGTCAAAGATTTTGTTGTGATTTACCCAAGGATAATTATCTTTTCCCAGTCTGTCATCTAGAATGATAACTTTTCATGATTTTAAAATTTCCTTTTATAATCATTCTAGAATTTTTTAACTTCCTTTTATAATGTCTCTAAAATGACATTTTTTTTTTTTACAATTTAGAACTTCCTTTACAATAATTCCACTATTTTTGAAATTTATATATTTTTATTTTTATTATTATATATTATCTTAACTTTTATTTTCAGTTATTCATAAATCATAACCTATATGTCGTCTTATTTTTCTTTTTATAATAATAATTAGTTTGTGATGATTTTTCCATTTTACTGCATAATAACCATATATGGAGTCAAATGCATGAAGTCCTATATATGTAATTTTTTTCATTTCTATATTTTAAGGTGTCTCTTTGTATATCAAGATTTAAATAGAGAAATCAAACCTTGGTAAAGAAGGAGAACTCAGGAGGAATTTTTATCCACTCATGCTATTATGATTTATGATGGCAAATTAAGAAGATTGAAAAATATAAGATAAAGAATAGTATACTTAACATTAGCATATTGAATTGAATTATTACTTTCATATCACAATACCTCATTTTGGAAATTATAACATTAATTAATATGAAAAGACATACCTTAATAGTTGTTATATTTGTAGAAGGCTAAATTTGACTCATAGGTCAAAGCTAATAACGACATGGATTTGACTCTTTAGGCTGAGGTGATAAGGGTTGGAAAGTTAAGCCTATAAAAATTCAAGATAATCAAGGGAGATTTAGCATAATAGGTTTGGAGTAGAGCTCATTGGATTGGTTCGTTTGATCCAGCCTTTTTTAATTTAGTTTGCACTAAAAGATAATAAAAGCCTTTATTTGGGCCTAAACCTATAGAAAAAAGCTCACTTGATACCCATATATAAAAGGTTTCAATCCTAACCATTGATTAATATCATGATCCAATAGATTAAATTCACCTACCTTTTTCTATAAATATCTCATTTATTTCCTCAATAGGGGGCAAACAAATTCCCACTAATACCATTACTCTGCCAGAATCCTATTTCAAAAATCAAAACACTTAAACACCTCAAGAACACTATTTCGTTCTCCATCCATTGTGGAGTTTGATGCTACATTGTGGAGTTTGATGCTATCTTGCGTCTCCGTCTATCGCTTGATGTGTTAGAGCCTACTAAGATTACCTACTCTTCCTCTCTTTCCTAACTCATTCATCATCTCATATGTGTAAGTTTAATTACGTATAGTACGATTTATTAAGCAGCATGCACGTGATCTCTCCCGATATTGAACTCACCACAATATTTAATTATATTATTATCATTTTTTTTTACCAAGTATTATCATGTTTTTTAAGAGTCATTTTACTAATGTGTTTTCTATTATTATACACTAAAGCACTCTATAACCCTCAAAATAAATAAATAAAGAAAAGGCTATTCGAAAGTATAGTGTGTATTAAAATTTCCCAATTCACTAAATCTAAATAATGAAAACAAAATTAATAACAACAATGATACTAAGTTGACGCAACAGTTATTACTTAATGATTTTGCTCTTTCCCAACTATGTTTGATAACTTAAAAAAACTACGGTATAGACGTCGGACAAAAAAAAGTCAAATGACAAAGAAGAAATTGAAAGAAGGATTGTTTTTACTAAAGTGGTAAATATAAGAATAAAAAAGCTCAAATATCAAACTAAGAAAAGGAAGGAGATATTATCTATATCTATATTATTAAAGCAAATTGTCCTTTAAGTAGTTATCTCTTAAATATTACCATTTAACTCTCTAATTAAAATTTTATTGCAAAAAAAAAAACAAATATTAAAAATAACTTATTAAAATTAGGGTTGAGTAAAAAAAGGGTAAACCGAACAGAACCGAACCGAACTGAAAAATTGTTTTTTTGTGAACCCTTTGATTTATGGTTCGGTTTGGTTGTGTATAAACAGTTCGTTATTTGGTTTGGGGAACCGAACCATTTAGTTAAATAAAAATAATTATGCAATTATTTTATATTTTTTTCCATCAATCTTCATAAATTTCATCAAATTTTTCATATTTTGTTATTCTTTATCATAATTTTATATCAATTATTAAAATTATGTTAAGTAAATTCCATTTAAAATTTCATATATATTGAAAATAAAAATGTTTAATAAAAATTTGATATAAATAATTCGAATAATGTACTTAATCGAACTAAATTGATTTTAATTTGGTTTGAAAAATTTATAAATCAAACTGTATAATTAGATTGGATTTAAAAAAAAAAAATCAAATCGTTATATTAGGTTTGGTTTGGTAAGAGGGGATAAATCGTACCGAATCAAATCGTACCGACCCCTAATTAAAACTATAATTGTTTTATACTAATGGTAAAATTAGCATATTAATCAACTCCCTTCCATTGATCTCTCTCAATTCAAAAACCTACTTTCTCCACACAGTATGGTGCTTATCCCATGATCTCTCTCCTTGACGGTTTCTCTCCCATCTTACTTTATGTATGTGCATTGCATGGTCAAAATTTAGATTATGATAAAATATAACCATAATGATGATTAATGTCCACTCGTATAGACGAATCTCTATCCTTAATCCTGATTTGCTCATGCGTAAAAAACTAAAGGATTTAAAATGATTGTAGATAAGGAAAAAAGAATAAATCTATATTTATATTATTTAATAAAAATTATGATTTTTTACCAAATAGATAATAATAAATTTTAAAAATATAAATTTAATTTTATTTAATCTGCATACGTATTGTGGGTGCATCGTCTTTTTATAAAGTGTAATACCTTCAAATCTGTCTCTCACATAAGTTGCTCATACATTATTGAAAAAAAGATTACATTTTATGAAGTCACTAATACGTTTGAATTTGTATTTTGGGCAAAGATCGCGGATATGTCATGGAATATGAAGGAATTTGGCCACCTCTATTGTTTAAACCATCCTTGATCTCGCACTTTCTCTCTTCTAATAACATGGTTCGATTTACATATTTGGAAGAAAAACCGACTGGTGGCAGTGGATTTGCGGAGGAAAGAGATTAAGGAAGGGAGAAGGTTCCACAATTTTTATAAATATATATATAGGAAAAAAAAAAGATTTGAAAGAGAAATTATGGTAACGAAAAGATATTAGGCTTCAAATGTGGTTAAATGAGAGAAAAAGAAAAAGAGAGAGATTTAGGAAAATTACTTCTTGATATTATTAAACTTGATTTTTATATCATATATTTTAGTAAATTTTTATCACATGTTTTAAGGATATCTTGACAAATTTAAAAAACACACCAAAACCCTTTTTACGCTTTAATAATATAGAAAATATAGATATTGATAAACATTTAACAATATTACTATAGAATGTACAATATTATATCCCATGATTGATTTTTATATTTTTACGACATATAAATTCTCCGTATCGTTTCACTGTAAGTATTAATATACATGTTACTGAAACGTATCTTAATACTATTCTACCTATTTTCTTACATACATAGTTAAAAAGAACCAACAGGAAAGCCAGTTAGATATTTTCCCTATTCATCTCAAAAGATAAACGCGAAGGGGCCTATATATATTTGCATGTGGATTTATCACCCTAACTTACAAGATACAACTTCATTTTATTACTTGTTATTTTCTTTTCCTTCTTCCTTAACCCAAGAAAATGAATAAAATTAACCCAGCTATGATTGCATGCCTGGTCTTGGGGATGCTAATTCTAGGGGAAGCACAATCAGAACTGCAATGCTATGACGATGCCGTCATAGGTGTAAAACGATTCGATTTCTTTGTGTGATATCTTGTAGAGTTGAGTGTGGCATTCCAGTTGCATCCTCCAATGATAAATCTAAGAATCCACGTAATGAAGCCAGTATGCTTACGAGGATATACCGCTATTAAATACACCAGACTAGTTCGATGATAGAAGCAGGTCTCAGATTCTCTCTCACTATCCTCCTTAAACTTCAAAAATTTTTGGTAAATTATGCAGACATCTCCTCAAAATTTTGGATATCATATTGCATGGATCGTATTCTTTTAAAAGCTGGTAGTTACACCCCTGAAATGCTCACATGATAATTAATTATAAAGGAAAAATTAAAAAAAGAAAAAGAAAAAACCAATATTATCAAACCCGTACCGAAAAGTTATCTTGAGATAAGAAGGAGTTAAAAGTCGAGAGTCAAACCAAAATCAATGAAAATATTATAATATAATTCATATTTATTTATAATGTAATCATTCTTGAGAATTGAAAATTTTTCATGATTTGTTTTTTGTTTTTCTTTAATTTACTTTTTTTTTAAGTAAATTGGTTTATTTTCTAGAAAATATAAAAGAAAATAATATATTTTAACTTAAAAAACTCGATAAGTTCATATAGGAACTAAGTTAGACCAGTCAGATCTTCAAAGTTGGACCGATCAAATCTTCAAGGTTGGACCAGTCGATATCCTTATCAATAAGGGTTAAAGCAATTATTCAAACCGGTTTTATGAAAGGATGGAATCAAACCAAGTTAGATTACCTGGGTTAACTTAAATCTAATAACATCAGGAAAAATTGGACAATAAAAACAAAGGAAAAGCACCTATTGATAGCCATTACAAGGCTCAAGGGAAGTTAGTGATTACTCGAGATTTTTTAATTTATTTAAAATCATTTTATACTTTTACCATTTTATTATTTATTTTAATTATATTTATTTATCAATTTAAATATATGCAATTAACCGCCACTTCAACGCCATGTGAACTGAGATATAACTTAATTTGCTAGTAAATATTTTAAGGGTATGATTGCTAACTTAAAAAAAAAAAAAAAGGGAAATTCATGCGAATTTTAAGTTTTCAAAGAGTGTCTATGTAATTTACTTTTTTTTTTTTCCTCTGTTTTTCCTCTTCTAAAATTTAAAGTAAGGAATTCCAAAATGTATATTGCTGATTGCTAATTTTTTTCCCCTTAAATTGACTTTGGGCTTGTTTTTTTTTATCAATTACAGGGAGAGAAGAAGCGGAAGCCTATGTGATGTGAGTTCCTGCTTGGGAAAATGAGACTTGCATTCCTACTACTAAATTTCTATCGATCAATATTTTTTCTTAATATTTGTAATTCAACCCAATAAAATAAAGCCATAAAATAAACTGTTGATGATGTGTTGTTGTGACCTTTTTTCTTCCTCGAATCAAAACTAATAATTAAAACATAATAAAACAAGTTGCAGCAGGTTGGGACTTGTATTAGCGTTTATATGAAAAATCTTGCTTTACTATCGATAAGATTCTAATAATTTCAATCACCATATTATAAATTTGATTTTCTTTCTAATTACAGAGGCTGAAAGACTCGAACTCAGTTTATCCTGATGAAAGGCTAATGGCAATTACTTTGGATATGGGCCTAGTCAAATTTGTTGAGTTTAGGTATTAGGCTTTGTTTCGTTGATTTTTGTCCTATTTGTGGGTCGAAGCTTAAAATATTCATTTGTAGGGCTTTTATTATATGTTTGGTCTTGACAAATTAGATGAGCTCATTAAGGTGTTTTGGCCACATAATCTTTTAGGTCCATTAGTTAATTTAAAGCCTATTTCACCAATTTTGAGGGCTTATTTTAGATTTGGTGCTACGACAAGCTATTCTAATTGTTAACTAAAATCATTAAGCTTTTAAATAGTAAAATATAGATAGGTTTACTACTGGTAAGTTTGGTGGGTTGGTTCAAGAGTGATTTTTAAGGCCCATTTGATTGTTTTTGGCCTAATTTTATCTTAAGTCTTTAGCTTAGTGTCTAGCATATTTTATTAATCTTAATCATTTAATAATCATTCTTAATCATGTTTAATAGTAAAAAAAAAATTATCATATTTTGTGCTACTAGTATGGCATCAATTAGGGAGGCTTCTTAGGGTCAATTTTGCCGACTTTTAACTAAATTGTTTCTAAACGATCCTAGGTAGTTTCCATAGATGATTTAGTTTATGATTACGCATAAAAAATCACAATTATCATAGGGACATCTTGAACATGCTTCGACCAAGAGGGGCACTCCACATGTGTTGTTGTTCTTGTCATCAAATTTTCAAAATAACATTTATATTCAATTTAAGCTTTATAATCCTACAACTTTTATTACATATAAGGTGAAATCCTTACATTTCTATTGTTACATTCCTAAAATAAATCTCACATAAACATACCTTCCTAGAGTCAAGCTTTATTTCCTAATATGTCTTAATTTCCATTTTAAAAAAAGGAAAAAACTAAATAAAATACACATTACACTATCACTACATAGAGGTCGAAATTCTCTTACTTAGCAATGTCACATCAACTCATTTCCTCTTCACTCTAAGCTCAACCAAATTCTCCTCCTAGGTTGGTCTCCCTCCTTCGATTTAAGCAAACTTAGTTTTCTTAGTGCCCAAAAAAGGAGAAGTGATGGGAAAGAAATAGGAGTTATGATTTCAAGTTTTATAGTAGATGTAGATAGCTTTATTGTGATGAAAATGCCAATGTAAGTGGTAGTTATGGAGTTAGGTAAATATATATACTTATATATATATGTACATACCGTCATGGAACTTATAATAAAATTAAGGAAGTTAGTAGCATCAACAATGTTAATACATTTTTTTTTATCACTCATAAAGGTGAACCAATGACCAATGACCAATGTAGTTTCAACCTAGAACCTTGTCAATCTCTCCATGAACCAATGTAAACTACTCCTACACTCCTTTTCAACCACAACACATACTAACGAAAACAATCCATTATTTCCATCGAAGGTGATTGTTGAAAAGAGAACTTCACCATAGCGACCTTTAAAATAGCACCCATCTAGTCTAAGAAAGGTTCAATATCCTCTAATGAGACTCTTGCATGCCCCAAAACATAGAAATGCTCTTTCAATCTATGAGGCAACGTTGATCCTTTAAGCCTATTGCAATATTGTGTCTTAGAAACACTTTCAAGGATATGCCTCATAATGATTTCAGCGTATGCAGCTAAAATCAAATACATTGCATCATGCTTACCGTCAATCATTTCTTTTGCTTTTAACTTTGCCTTATACAATGTAGACCAATAGGAGTCAAGACCAAACTTTGAGTTGACTTATTGCTACATCAACTCATATTCCATGTTCATGTCTACAAAGAGCTCATTGAATTGATGATTAGTAATCCACTTAGAGGTTGATTTGTCTTGTCCTCACTACGAATGCAAGTATGCTGTGAGTTAAGTGCTTTGATGATAAAGTGGACACGCTTAATTGTAAGAGACACATGGATTATCCAAAGGCAATTACTCTTAGAGCATATGATCATTATGTGTCTCTTCTCATTTTTCTACCTTAATATTTAAATCCTTCTTAGATCACATACTCCTTTAAAACTTTCCTAAATCTATGCACATCTAAGAACACATCACCTTGAGATAGAACAATCTTATTTTGACTATCATGGTACCATTTCTCAAGTTTATGGAACCAATCATTTCCAAATTTATTTCCTCCTTCAAAAGTTTGCTTTATGATGTTATCTATGTCATTGTTAGACCACTCATCATTACTGCTTTCATAATCGCTTTCCAACACAGCAAATGTATCAGTTGCACTACCATCATTAGTTGCACCACCATTATAAGAAATATCAACTCCATCAGAGGTGTGAAAATTCATATTTTCATCTACAATAAATTCATCGCCTCAACTAAATGAAAAAACCTTATCTTGTGACAAATCATCGTTTACCTTGTCAATTGACAGTGAAGTAAGGTCCAATACTTGAAGTGACTAATTATATAGTGGCTTAAGTAGTTCTAGTGGTTAAATATCTTCCATAAGCATTGAACTTTCATTTACCACAAAATCTTAAGATATTGATTTAACCTCGGTCAAGAACAAGTCAATATCTTCTATGTTACGATATATGCTGAACATGTTAAGCATTACCGCATCAGAATCAACCTTCAACTTCCCATTCGTACCATGAATCATACACATAGTCACCTCTATACACTTATCCATTAACCAGGGATGGACATATGCAATGCTAAAGAAACAATATTCATCTGAGTCAATGTCGTTCATAATGTATTCAATCTTCATAACGGACAAAAATTTTGTGAGTTAGGATAATTTTCCCAAAGTTTTTGTGAGTTTGTCCTTGGAAAATTAAGGTTTCCCAAATAGAATTGATTTCTTCATTTTGTAGTTAAGATTCGTTACAGTTTCAAAGGAAGACCAATGATTTTGGGTTTAATATTTGGGATCGAACAATTTAAGGTTTTCAATGATCCATTTTTCAAAATTCTTTCGTTAGAGTATTCTTTTACGAAAGTTATGCTTTTATTGTTTACTAAATGATTGTATCTTTTCTTTTTACTTAAGCTTCGGTTTAATAAAGGTCAAGTCCAAGTTTTTTCTTTTGATCCATATGCTTTTATCTTTTTTCGTATCTTCTAATCTAATGTAGAAATCAATAATTATTAGTTAAATTGCCATGTCTAACTTAAAAAATCTACATTAAAAGCCATGCAACCATCTAATGTGGGTTCAGCCCAAAAATAAGGGAAAATTTGTAGCTTTTAAAAAGCTAACAAAGTGGTTTATGTAATTTAGCCTTTTATTTAAGTTTCCCTCCAATTCTCTCTTAGTCAGAGAATTGTTCTTTATGAATCCAATAGCAACTTTCTCTTTTACCTCCTCTTTCTCTTCTTTCTTCAAATAATGTTTAAGTAAAATTTTATCTTCAAGTTCCTACCCTCTTTTTTTTTTTTTTTCTCCTCAATCCAAACATAATGTAAGGTATAAGTTACAAGTACATATGTACCTTGTATCCATCCCATGAAAACTTGAAACAATATTATGCTCACTATATGAAATTCGACTGGTTTTTACAATTTTAGACATAAACTTGTAAAATTATCGATTCGATTGAAAATTTACTTGCTAGTACTGCTACCTATCATATATCTCTCTCTCTCTCTCTCTCTAAATCCATTATCTTGTCATTTTTAAAGACCAATAACAAGATGATTTGTGTATTTTCTAAATTAATAATGCAAACCCAACCATATTAATACACGTCACCCATCACCACTATACATTGGAAAATCAACTCGAACACTAAAACAATTAACCTACCCATAATGAGTCGATAACTAATATATAAAAAAAAAATTTCACTCCAATCCACTATAACCCCAAAACAAACTACATCTATTAGACTAGGTTTTTTTCTTATTTATCTATTTATTTGGTAATTAATCAGAATGATTTCGTATATAAATTTTTAGAAAACCATATCCCCAACACCTTCTCTCTCTCTCACGTACATTTCGTGCACACAAAATCCCCATTTCTTAGAATGCATAACAACTTTAGAGAAATATTTTAACCCTTGCGTTATCCCCAAGTTAACGACTCTCAGACCGATGCACGTAGGATTAGATATAACGATAGGTTCTTATTCTCGGAGAGTAGACAAAGGAAGGGAGCCGATTTTATCTTATTATAGAATAAATTAGGGATCGGCTACGATGATAATTAATAGATTATTGCCTTTGTTGAGACAAGCAAGCTACATGAGACTTGCGGTTGAGGCAAAGGCGGTTAGAACTAGAGTGTAAATAAATTAAATTGTTTTTATAAACTATTTAAAGCTCCACTTAGGACTTACATAAATTCAATTCAGTGATAGTTGAGTTAATTTTAAGCTACTCCAGTAGCGAGTCAAGTGAAGTTTGAGTTTTAGAATACTAAACTCGTTAGATTTGTGAGTCTAATTGAATTTAATATAATTTTTTAATTTATTTTTATTTTTTAAATATAAGTAGGTATTAAATTATTTTTAAGAAAATTTATAAAAAATTCAAGTTTAATTAAATTAATTAAACTAAATTTGAGTTTGTTTTATTTATTTTTGAGTCGAGCTCAAACTCAAAATTTAAAGCTAAATCAAATTTGAGTCGAGCTCAAGTTTCAAGTTTTTAAGTTAAGCTCAAAATCAAACATAATATTATATTGATTTGACTCAAATTGATTACAACCTTAATCAAACTCAACTTTGCTCCTGTCTAACATGCAATTTTGAGAAAAATAACGATTAACCAGTGGGGGAATTCAAAACTTTGATATTCGGGGATAGCAAGCAGAATAGATGCCTATACCATCTATGGTGTTTGATTAGCTATTTCTTAGACTTTTACTGCCTATATGTACATATACACGTATATATATATATACATATATGTATGTATGTATGTATATTTTTAATTTTCGTTCTTTATAAATCTTTTTGTAAATTGTCTTAATACATCTTTCTGGAGTTGTGTGAAATAACATGTCCTAGCATCTACCCACGTGCTAATTTTATGTACAATAATTTTATAATTAATGTTAAAATATCTCATAAGGCATTATGTTTAATAACATATGTGTAAGAATGTAATAAGTTAGTTGATTTTTCGATGATGACAAATTTTCAAGGGAGTGAAAATAAAACATTCCAAAAATTTCGATTTTGATGTGCTAACTCATATTGCCCGATGCTACAGATAAAAAGTAATTGCAGCTTCCAATTAAAGTGAAAAACCAACTAGACCAATCAAAATAGAAAATGAGAATTTATTTATTAGCTTGAGTAGAATGGTCAATAAAATACATAATTACACTTAAAACTACCATAAGATATGAATATACTTTAAACACATCCTAAACACTACAAAATGTAAATCTTAGGACCTCTTTCACGGTTTTTTAATAAGAGATCACTTACTACAAAACCATACTTACAAGTTACAAGTAATTTAATTTAATTTTAGTTTCAATAAATCAACAAAATCTAATTCGTATAATTATAAATTTAATTCATGAAATGATTTAAAACCCTGTCCCTAATTCAAATGCCAAATCCTAAGAGCCCTACAGTGATAAATTCACATTCTAATTAAAATGATTGGGATAGATTAACAAAATTAAACATATTCTTAGAAGATCCATAATAATGAATCTAACCAAAGTAGATCCTAATTGTGGTTTCTATTAACTCAAAACCCCCGACTTAGAATCTAAACATAGATTTTATTTTGTAAATAGCCCAATAACACCCTATACTAAAACCTGGACTTCACCATAGGTAAAATCAAGGACGAAAGAATTCAAGAACAAAGCAAAACCATGTACAGTTGACCCTAGTAGTTAATTGCCACAACCATTCAGTCAATCATATTAGGCTGGTAATCAAGCAACCAACCCCAATAATTAACTCCTGCCGATCGGTGGTTAACCACTGCTCCTAAGGTGGTTCATCACAAGCTCTAATCAACCACCCCTTTTCCAGGTTAACCATACCAGTGATTTCTTTTGGTCAAACGGTTAGAAATTTGAACTCTTCTTTTTCATTTGGCCAAAAAATATGTGGAATGGACCGCTTCAATAGTGATTTGCTAAGGAATATAATACTCTATTTGGAATTTCCAAAAAGAATGAAAACCCAGTACAAATGAGTGGAAATTTATAAAAACGAGTGAAATTTGCAATTAAAATTTCAATACGTGAAGAGATTATAATTTATACGAAGGATTTGCTAAGGATTTTATGTTTTTCTACTACCGTCCCGACAAACTTCAATCTATTTATTACATTTTCCTTCCACTTCCACTGAGGACAAGATTCGCTAGCATCACATCTACTAATATTATACTGAACATTACTTCGTGTCCACCCCTAAATATTAAACGTTATACTCATCATAATTCACCTTAGATCAGTTTAAACTTTCGCAATTCAAATTCTCATCACTTTCAGTACTTCCGGCTTTTCGCATTCCCTGGTGATGCGTAAAAACAAAATTTTCGCCTCCCTTCAATTTTCAATCTTAACTTTCTTTCCGTCCATTATCTACCAATTCATGCAGACATTACGGAGGGATTTTTGATAAAGTGCTCACGTTGAACACATTTAACTCTGTTCATGCATCGACCCCCATTGAACTTGATACCCTTGTTGAGTTATAATCTGTAATAAAACTTTTAACCGGCCCAATAACCTGGCACATCCATGAAAATAGGCAACGCCCTTTTAGCTAATAAAGCAACTATAAGCTGTAGGATAAAGAGAGAAAGATTTCAGTTTCTACAATCTCTCTTAAAGCTTTGATTTTGGACTTCGAGGTTCTCTAGACCATATAGGAGGGATTATCCTGAATTCTTGCTTTGGCTCTTCCTCTTTCTTCCCATCCTTCACCTCCTCCTCCTCTTCTAATACATCTTTGGAGAACGCATTAGGATTGGCTTTAATACAATTCTGAAGAAATATAAATGGATGGATACAGTCTGATCCCTGAAAAAGAGAATGTTACAAATAACGGATGTCCTAGTCACTGCCTCTTCAACCTAACTAAAACTGTAGCAGCAATAAACAACATACAGTAAAACTCGTGTACACCTTTCTAGCATATCAGAAGCCACAGTCATGTTTTACTCGTGTGATTAAAGATTCACACCACAGAACCCTGACCCTGAGTATATGAACAATTCAGCTTACAGACAAGAAATTCAGATGCCCTATTGGATATAAATTGGCATTCCATCTCTTCTAGATTAATAAGTAGATTTTTTTCTAGATGCACATCCTCACATAATATATTCTCTCTACTTTTTTCCTCCTGAGCAGCTGGTATCATAATCAGGAATTATGGATAAGTTCCAGTCCATTGATATTGATAAATTGACATAACTTAATTTCTCACTACTGTTCAGGAAACCAAATTATGGCCCCATTTGTACTTCACAATAATTAGCATCACTACAAGCACTACAAAAAGGGTTACCAGTGGATTCAATATGTTGCAACAGATAATGAGTTACAACTAATCTGAAGTTACCTTTTCCTCAGCTGTGCTCTTCATGAAGCACAGAAATGCGTCTGAAAACTGGGAACCACATGGGCCCTTCCGCAAGTCAGCTATACAAGGGCATTCCAGTGCTTTCTGAGCCTTTGCTTCCAGAGACTGAAAAATAATTGTGAGGTTCCTTGATATCTCATGATCATCAAAATGACAAGGCTAAGAAGAAACCAACCTCGTTTTCATCATCACCATATGCTGCAGCCTCTGCAAAAACACAAAATGATATCACAGAATATAGACGCACGCAGAGAGATAGGATTAAGTAAAACCAGGTTGGTATAATCAAGAATGGTAAAGTAAACCAAATTATATGACAAGATTATGATAGAGCATGATTTACAGTCAAATTGAGATTTCACCCTTCCTCCATCTAACCCAAGACAATGACAGCTTTACATGATAAGTCTACTCACTGCTGATAAATAGAAGAGCAGGAATGTGCAAGTGATGAGATTCACAACTGGGGAGACGGCAATAACAGAGGCACCATGGTCACTCAGAGCTCACAAGAGAAAACAGATGGCAGATGAAGAGATTACATCCTTATTACTACATAAAAAATCAATTGTGCGAGAGTTGCAGTGAAAATTGAGGAAGAGGATCAGAATCTTCAACATTTTGAACTCAGTTAATACTGGAAAATTTATGGGAGTGCAAGTGGATGTAGTTGAACCTCTGGAAACTTTGGCCGGAAAAAAAAAAAAGGAGAAAAAAAAAACAACCTCTGGAAACTATTTTTAGAAAGAAATGAGAATAAGAAACTGTAATTTCTTTGCTAAAAGACTTACCTGTGGAAAGAAACATATTAATCCACCAAATATTAGCATAATGCATGTATTCTACCCATACTCCTACCATTACCATATCTTGGTTCATAATCTACCCTTCTCACATTCAAAATGCAATTGCATGCTCTGCAGGTACTTTTACTAGAACTATATCTTAAATCTATTCATTCCGAGTTAACTCACTAATGAAATGATACTTGTTTGTTCAAACATAAAAAAAAAAAAAAACTCAATACATGTGTGAACTTACAGTAACAAGCAACAAAATTGGAAGGTGTTTTATTATTAGCAGTTTTCTGCAGGCTGAAGGAACACTTTTGGACTTAGCCTGGTAATATTTCCATTGATAGAAGGCTGTCAACAGGTACTAGGTTTTTCCTCCTCAAATCATGAGGGTATAAGACTTTCCTCTGTTTCCATCCCTCAATTATACCATTTTCAGATTAAAGGACATCATGGTGCTCCAGTTTCAAGCATTGACAATCAAAATTTAACTACAATATAAATTTTCTAAGAAATATTTTCTAGTTGAGATAGAAAAATATCTTGAAATGGTCTCCTAATATTGATTCAATTTGAAAATTGAAGGCTACTTTTTTCCATATTGTTCCACCAAGATATAGATATATACTGAAGTGGCCATAGCCTTCAGCTCATAGGAGGATCAGAAACGGCAGTCCTAAACGTTTGAAGAATCCTTCTGTTAGAATATGCAAGTTGAAAATAAAACTCATTTCAAATATTTCCAAATTCTTGATGGACATTATCTGAATAGATTATAATAAAGATAATGTCATTTTTGTAACCCCAATTTTTATTTTTTTACCGACCATTTTTTGTGATTCAACCTTGCAATATTGGTCACTTCTACTACCCCACCCCAATACTGTTAAATTTGGAAGTATGAAGATAGGATGTGCACATAGTAGTGAACTTTTACTTATTCGTCAAGATTGATAATGAAGCTATACTAAAGTGTCAAAATCCCTCCCTACCCTCTTTTCTCCCCTTGTTTCTTCAGTCTTGCCGCTAGTTCTTGGGCAGATATTTAATCAACTCTCTCACTTTTGTCTTCCTCTTAAAATATATATATATATATTACACATCCTTATGGTGAGACGTCAAAGCTATAATAACTTTCACATATAAATTATGACACATACACTCAGTTCTAGATGAACTATAAAAAGAAGCATAAGGATAATGAGCTACAAAGACAATAACTGTGGGATTTAGAGATGCCTATGAGCAAATAGATGTATGAGTGTGACAGTGATTGAAAACACATTGAAGGTGGATCCAGAAATAAGGTGAACACTTCTTCAGAGAATGGCCCAAGTGTGGCATGGTCGCAATAATATGTCACAGCCATTGAAGCAAGAGTATCAGAGACAGGATACGTATTCATTATATGAATATATCAATGCATATGGAAGCGATTTATGGGAAGGACTACATGAAAAATAAGAAGCTGCTAAGAAAAGGAAGGATTAGTTTCCTTCAAAAATTCGCCAAAAGAATTTTAATAAAAAGGAGCTTGGATTGTCAGTCATGTAGAGAGCTAGATATGATCTAGAGCATAACTTGGAGATTGAATGGTTGCAATACAGCCTTGGACATGTAATGCATAAAACAAATTTGAGTCTCCCACCACCACCATGCTCATTGTGTAATCTTGTTCCTGATGACGTGGTGGACAATTACACATGGAGATTGTACCCTAAGGGCTTATATGTAATGACTTGAAGCTCTGTTATAGCAACACCAAGAAGGTCATCTTAAGAGAACCAACAACCAGTGAGGAAGACATAAGAATATAAAAGAAATGTGGACCAAGCAGGTTTTACACCTAGTAAATCAGTGTAAGTTTTAATATTAAAGTTGACAAGTAAAAATTCAAGCATTCACAGCATGCCAGAAAAATTCCAGAATTCATCACATGCATTACCACTTAAAGAAGGCAAACAAAATGAAGGTAGTAAATTGCTGAAGTGGAGATGTTTGAAGTGGTGAATGCATCATTAAGCCTTACTAATAATAGAGACTAAGAAACAGCTTGTCATTATTCTCTACTAAATATTGATGCTGCTGTCAATAACATTGCTTAATTAACAGTTAACAAAGAGAAAGGTTCTGAAATGATTGAACTTGAAATTTAAAAGTCAAAAGTGCAATCTCAATCATGTATTGGCTGCTAGAAAATACACCACCACAGGCTTAAAGCACCACCAATATATCTGAGGTTGTCCAAAATTCAGCTATTTAATGGGCATATATAGCTCCAGAAACCATAGATGCTTTTTCTCGGATACTCATTCAGGTCATCATGGTTGTCTGATAATTGAGATAGTTAAATTTCACTAAAATAGTTTCATTAGCCCCTGAGGAATTATAAAATAATATATAATACAATTTGTTAGTTATATTATACATGGGCATCGGTAGCCTTCCTTGCCTTTGACACAACAGATATATTGTCAATGGAAGAGATCCCCCGAGGTTTTCAGTATATGGACTGCTTTGATCCCAATTGAACATAAGCATTTATAAGTAACCACTTAAGAATGTCATCTTGTGTTTTGGGAGATCTAGGAAGCATCATTCAGAACAACTCAATCTCGGAAGTTAAAATTTTCTAAGCCAAACTGATTCCAGCTCAACATTGAGCATACCGCCAAAATATTTGGAAATTTCAACTAAAACCTGCACTTTCGTGACTATAATCGCAGTAGTAATTTAATGTAAAACACTAAAACATGTCCTAAGTAACATTTGTACTTTTTTTAAAAAATCATTTTAAGCATTAAGAACGTTGATTTGGCCTAAAAATGAAAACAATTGTAAACCAAGAAACCTAAAATACGGAAAGTAATTCAAGTTCTGGGTTGCAAATCGATTGATTGAGTTAGCTGTTAGTAAATAATCAACAAAATAACAATACACCTACTCAATTCTTAACCCTAACATCATATTCCAAATGCTAACAGCCACCTCTAATGTTCTTGGAATTAACACAATCGAATGAAGTTCGAGAGTTTTCCAAACACAAGCACAGAAATGTTGTATGCATGCAGACAAGTAGAGATATGTGAGGAAGAGCACGAACCTGCAATAAGAGCATCCATAGAAGGATTGGCGGGATTGGAGGAAGAAGACGACTTGGTTTCGATGCGAGTTGCGGCTTGATCAGCCACAGCTGTTGTTGTTGTAGCAGTGGCCGCTGTGTCGCTTTGAGCTTGACCCATTTTGAAGGAAATACAATACAAGAATCAAAACAACTACGGAACCGTGTAATGATATTTGAAAAAGAAGCTCATGTGAGGCAAAAATAAATAAAAATAAAAATAACTACCCGACCGTAGAAAGCTCAAACCAAGTCATAAATCGGATCGAATTAAATCTGTTATATGCATCGTTGTAAAACTCAACGTAGGGGGTTGAATAGCATATTGGAGCGTCAAAGATTAAAATGAATGCAATGGGATTGGAATTGGATTCGATTAGATTGAATTTATAGCCAATTCAGATCGAATCGTATTAAATTGTAAAGTTTAACTTAATTTAACAATATTGATTATATGATTTTTTTTTTTGGTTATTTTAATTTTACTTAGAAGGTTTTAAAATCGAATTGTTAATAACAATTTTTAGTAAAATAGGTTGAAGTTCTAAATTCGTAATATGAAGGCCTAAGTTTAACTCCTATTATCTATTCGAATATGAGCATCGACTCGCTCGCAATAAATAACAGACAAAACCCTCAAGTAAGGGGACAATTTATTGAACAATTTCATTTATACATGACAAGAGGGTTAATTTAAAAATCGAAGTGGCCACACCAAAACACTCTCCGATGCCCTCAGTAGTCTTTTTCTTGTTTTATAAGTGTCCACGCATTGGAACGAAAATCATCAATCAATAATTAATGCTGTCAGCCGGAATCAACCACTATGATTTTTTGTGATTTTATGGAGTCATAAAACGATTCAAGCAAATTCTTTCATAATTTACCTATTTATTTTGGCTTTTAAGATCTTTATGTTCCCCTGGCTTAAAATCTAAGTGTCCCTATTTTTCTTCTTCATAATTTTATGGTTATGGATGTTTCAAATGGTATATATGATTTCTTTGGATACGCAGTTTCTTTGTTTCTCAAAGCTTGCTTGTACCATAAAAGGAAGGAAACATTGTTTCAATTAACTATTATCGTCTTGTCCGTTAACCTTCATTACTAACATGTACCATGTTATAAGCACGATAAAGTGGTTATCATATGTATCTATTTCAAATTGTTGAAAAGTTCTGACTATATAAAAAAAGCAAGACAGTTTTTCATGTCTATCATCTACATATGAGTTTACACGTTCAAGTAATTGTATTTTCATCCTTTGATGGTTTGTAACCATCGCCATCTAACTAGTAACAGTAACTAAGGCGATTGAGTTGTTTCTTTGTTTGAATTCCTAAAGCTTGATTATTCACTTTCAAAGGATTGCTTTTCTTAGGGAAAAGACATTGAGTTACTACAAGATGTTCTTCATGTCTATTTTCAAGGATTTGGTTAAATGCTAGTCATCAAGTTGTAGACTAGTACTTGAGTTGTAAGTATGATGTTGTACTTATACATTCGAATTGCAACCTAGTTGATATTGGGACGCAATTGTTGGACCTTGTGTTGGTCAAAAAATCCCTAAACATATAGTTGTAGTGAGCTATAGGAAGTTACTTTATCTAAGCTATTCTTTCTTTTATAATTACTAACCTAGTTGGCACCACGTATGTACCATACTACTATACCCAAGTTATTGCCAACAGATCTACTTATAGCTATGACATGCGTATGACAAAGTTGAGCATTCTCCAAACTATATGCGGGCTTAAATGTCTCACGAATGTATAGAATCAAGCCTCATTTCTGCCAAACAACTACTACGATTCATCAATAACAAGAAATGTTCACATTTTCATTACAATCCGAGCTACCTAATTCTAAAGTTGTTAAGTAAGTGCTACCGACCAACGACAATAACCGATAAGCCAAGTTTGTCTAAGTCATTCCAAATCACCAAAACCAAGATGAAGCCGAACTACTAGGCCGAGCTATCATGCATACAGCAACACCCTACCAAGCATCTAAGTGTTGAGCAAGATTTGAGCTCTTACGATGTCGAACAATGCAAGTGTGTGCTATTTTTTACGAGTGTTCAAATTGACATTTGAAATTTCTAAGCTTCTTATAGATTAAACGACAATCGTAATGCCGAGTATTTCTACCAGGTACTAAGTTTAGCTCCACTATTCCAAGCTTTCATCTACCATGTCGAGTAACTCAACTTGTGTCGTACAATTGAGCTCAACAACAAATTAAGTTGAGTTTATTTTTCTAGGCTCTATATCTCATGGCCAAACAGCTAACTCAACTTCTTCACTCACCAAGGAAAACAAGGATAGTGCCCAAAATGAGCTCCTAATTTATGCTCTTTAACCAAGCCAACCTATTTTTGAATTCCTTACCAAAAAGCTAATACCAATTGAGCTCTATTATTTAACGCGACTACATACAAAGAGTAAGCCATTAAGTAAGTTCTGATTAAGTATTTAGAGGTAACATGAATAGATGTCGAGCTTCTTGTTTGAGTCGCCAAGTTCCATGGCTGAGTAGCTAAAGTTTCATAGCCATGTCAAGTTACCGGGGAGTCACAACAAGATAGTCGAGCTCCAATAAGATGACTCTCTGATCCGAGTTGAGCAACTTGTCACACCTGAGCTACAATTTCAAAATAGATACTTACTCAAACTCCTTCGAAATGGCCATGATAGGGTTGCTAAACTCTAAGCTCCTTTTAGCTAGAATCCATTTTGTGCTCTATGCTGAGCCAAGCCATCCATTCATATCAACACTTGATGTTCAAAAGTGAAATTTGGGTAAATAAAGAATAAAGCAAGCCAGACGGGTCTTCGAGATGTGCTTAAGCATAAAGTTATTTGTTATAAGAGCTTATGTAGCATAGGTTGGTCTAGTTGTTAAAAAGCTACTCGAGATTCATACTTGTCGTGGCTCTATATGATATACACAGTGAGTTTGGCTAAGAGCTATTCAATTTAGCCATGGTACATATGACATGTTGTAAGACTTGTGTTGAATTGCTAAGAAGCCAAGCATGTCCAAGACATACCAAGTTGCTGAGTAACTTTGACGTTCTCATAGATAGCTAGTTGCCGAGTTAATCAACTACATGTGCATCCAAGTAACAAATTGGAGCTCTCTACTTCAATGGACATACTTTCATTACCACGACTCTTACCATACAGAGCTACAAACCTGAGCTATTTTCTTGAGCACCATCTAACAAGAGACCAACCTAAGCTGAGTATAGTCCCAATTAAGCAAACTATCATGTTGAGCCGCAAATCTAAGCAGTAACCTAACACCAACCTAAACAACTGCAAATTATAATCACGAGTTTCACCAAGTTGTACTAGTTTATGATTGATGGTAAAGTTTCACCAATTACCTATATCTTTGTACAACAAAAGTATTACTCAAGGGTAAGTAGAAATTACCAACAAACAACCATACTTATGAAATGCCTTTTGCCTTTATTCATTGACTTATGTTTATGCACTAAATCGAGCTCATCAATCCAACATTTAAGCTTTATGTGTACACATCAAGCTCTAAACGATAGTAGAGTTGCTATCTATAAAGCTAGGCTTTGATCTCCTCTTAATCGAGTTACTCTATGATGGGTCGAGTTAAGTTGCCTGTGATTTACAGGCAGCTCAACAACACCTTAACTAAGCTCTGATCTCCTCTCGACCAAGCTCTTCATGAATGGATTTGAGTTACTCTAAGAAAGCTAATATGCCAATGTACTGAGCAACAGCAACTCTACACGGCATGACCAAGTAATTCCTAGACTAAGCCAGGCAACTAGTAAACAAAGCATCTTTACCTCAACACACCGAGCTTGAATCGGATGCTGCGACATTGAGCAGTAGATGCCAAGCTAACAGACAGCAATGCCAAGCTAAAAGCTAAACAAAAGTCATCCGTTGTGTTAACTAATGCAAATAAGGCATTAAGCTAGAGATTAGATACTATGGTCAAGTGATTTATAACCATAATGATGGCGGCAACTTGTTCATTTGTTGTGCATGTGAGATCTTAGTGTCTTACCATTGCAAGTTGTAGTGAAGTAACATTTCTTAGCATGAGGAAATTAGTCCATGTGATTTTATGGCTAACAACCCAACCCTACATAGTTTTTAACCTACCCCATAATTCTCTCATCAGGGCTCAGGAATTGATTTTCGATTGGGAAGAATATGTGCATCCCCTGCATTACAATTGTAGGCCAAGACTCTATAAGTCATGCAAAAGTTTTTATCAACCCAATGTCATAAGCAATAGAAGCTTGAGTAATGGTATATTTTCCTCTCAAGTCAAATAATCGATGATCATGTCACAAAATTATCTAATTATTATTCCATTATTCATGGAAGCATATAGGGAAGCTATCATGCTTCAAATCTTATTTACATACCAACTTTCGCTAGTGAAAGATGGGTTAACGAACCTTATGTTGAAGAGTGTCAATTACTTAGCACTTATAATGATTTACTAAAACCTTAGTAGGTTTGCTTCCATCTCCTGTAGAGACGAGTACAAAAACTCGAAGACAAATTAGGGTTAAAGAAACACCCCTCATTTTGAGCTCATACAAATATAATTTGTTAACGAGTAACTCCTCAATAGCTCTAAGTCTTACATACAATAAACGATAACCTAGTATAAACTTAATTACTCTATCTAATAAATAGATGATGAGCTACATGAAAACCCTAAACCATTAGGCGATGATAGGTAAAATGCTCTAAATCCTACGACTTACATGGACGATAAGTGAATAAGGCTAAACTCCCATACATTAATAGACTATAAGTCAACTAGCTAATTTTACAACTCTACTTAACATAGGTCACGTCCAGCTCGGACAACCTACATGCTTACTTGCCTTTTCAGGTGCTCCAACCTCTTTAAGCCTTCGCTTTTTTAGGCATATCAATATTTATAAGTGCTTTGGCCACTTATGCCTTTAGCCTCTTTAAGCCTTCACTTTTTCAAATATACCGATATCTACAAGTGCTCCAATCATTCCCAACCTTCGCCTCTTCAAGCCTTTGCTTCTTGAAGCATTCTAGCCTCTTTAGGCTTGGATGTCACGCCTTGAAGCGGCAGAGTCGTAATAGCCTCCGCTGTCACGCCCCGAAGCGGCAGAGTCGTAATAGCCCCGCCGTGTAAACCACCCTAAGATAGAAGTTGGCCTCACAACCGCTATCCTAGACCTGATCTACACAAGGCGTCCACAACTAACCCGCTTTGAAGTAGACAATTTGTAATTTAAATAAATCATTTACCTATAAAAGTGAGAAATTATATATATATGTTATCATTCAATTATTGCAGTTAAAGTTTACATCATTTCTCCGTAATATATTCCCTAGTTGTTACATTATTCAAAATGGAAAGTAATTCTAGAATAAAAACTTAAACCTTAAAATATGTGTTTATTCTTCACATGTTTTTCCTCACTCCCCAGGATCCAGCAGCTGCTAGCTTCATAGTAGTTGTTGCCGCTTCTTAGCTAGCACCTGCACGATGTCTATAGGGATGTGAGCAACCACAGCTCAGTAAGTAGGGACGGAGGACTTAAAACTATACCATACACACAACAAGATTTTCAATCACTTATTAAATGCAATGCATGTGCAAGCAAATGCCATCGCACGACGTTGTCCGGCCCGTCGTGAGATTAGAGAAATTGCGTCTGCTCTAATCCGGGTTGAGGAGTTACCGTTAATGCAACAGCTCACGACCAAACCCAGGCTTGTGTAATGGAGACCTTGCTCCTCCCGCGACTACCTTCGAACTACTGTCTTCATCCCCGCCGCGACCTCCTCTCCTGTCACTTAGTTCGACTGAGGATGAAGAAGGGACCATTTTGCAATCCTGCGCTATCCCTTCCGAAGGGGTCGGTATTTGGCCGGAGAGTCCTAAATCCCCTAACGGGTTGCCATGC